>JADLZN010009949.1:0-29495 GCA_018155175.1 Sinocyclocheilus anophthalmus
AACTAACAGTATTGGTGATTACAAGAATAATTTTTGATGTTTCTGTAATGGTTAATTCAGCAGTATGTGTAGCTCACAGTAGTAAAAAAAATAAAAATAGCAAAGCGCTTTATTTAGTTTTTAATGCAGATGCCCATTTTTGTGTTTTCTCTTTATTATGACAGCTGATCTAATACATTTATAAAGCACATACAGTGCTCAAGAAATTTATTAGACTACTCAATGAATAACAAATAATAATTTCTAAGTGCTTTACTATTTAGTTTTCCCGTCGGCCATTCTGTGTGTAAAACGTAAATTCGAAAAACAAAATTATGGATAATTTCTGGAAATAATGGCTACTCATACAACAATACTAGTTTTACTGGACGTAAAGGCTAACACACCCTTACAGAAACACTAATGACAAAAAAACGTTCGTTTAAAGTGGGATTAACCCCCACTCCTCTAATCTTCTTCGATATCCCAATATGACAATGTTTGTCATTACTTACTTATCAAAGCTCAAAAACGCTTTTTCACAATTCCTCTCCTCTTTTGCTCTCCTTCGCACATTCACCGCGTAACGCCCCATTCTCTGTGCGAGAATATTTTGAGCTGAACGCAGTCAGCCTCGCTTCTCTGTGCAGCTTTTCTGTGGCCACGTTGAGCACACTTTAAAAATACTAAAATCTAGTAGTACGTTCAATTCTAGGGTTTCCACCACCACAACCTTCGTGTTTATCGCTTGTGTAACACCATACATTTTAGAATCTACAATTTAATAAAATACCATTGTTTGTAGTTGTCAAAACTGACACGTAGACCAAATCGACAAACTGAATAAAACCCTCAACTAGATACCACTCATCACAACTAACTCATATCCATCTTACTATAACATTCTTATTAAGGTGGTGGGGAGGTAGTTATTATGCATTTTCAGAAGAAGACTTGATCTTACCTTTACTTCGTTAATGTGCATGGAAGAGTGGGGGATGGGTCTGCCTCGCGGGACACGTGTCCTCAATCACGATGTTCCAAACTGATGTTTATGTCTTCAAAAGTGTGTTCCTAATGACCCTCACTTTTGAGCCATACACTTTCCAAGGCTGCTGTTGTGGAGAATACAGCCTTACAAGGGTTAGGGCGCACTAGTGATGATCTGCTCTGAATAGAACACACCCCAGTGTCGATCCAGGAACCGTGACAAACAAGGACACGACACAACGTGATCAAACTCATTACAATCAGCAAAGCCTTCATGAAAGAAAGTCGTTTATAAATTTATATTCCCGGCCTTACGTTGGCAACATAGGCATTGTCTTATTTTTGAACTTTTGTCTGAGCAGCGACAAAAAAGTTTAATCTTACTTTAAATGCTAAAATACGATTACAAATAAATCCTAGGAACATATACACAGTCACGCAAGCTTATGTTTCTTCATTATAGTGTCTAGATGGATTATCGGACATGTAATCCGAGCCTTTAAAATCTTCTTTTTAAAGAGATTCAGGATATTTGAACTGTTTACTAATGAGTGGAACATTTCATTCAAAACTAGTTCAATGAAGAAGTGTATGCAGCGTCGGCGCCACGGGGGGGCCTGAGGGGGCCCGGCCCGGCCACCTCGGTCACTGTGCCCCCTCACCTCTGGTGCCGTCTCCGTAGTGGGCGCCCTGATTTTAATCGGTGAGGCAAGGTACTGCCCTGAGAAGGTTTCCCAGGCTGTTAAATACACAGATTAAAAGCTAAATGTTTTTATTTCGGTTCGTTCTTAGCAAAAAATTATTATTTTTTGTTCAGGTTAATCATATGCGACTTCCACCAGGAGTCAAAAGTTAAGAACGGTGCTGCATTTAGAAAGAATTCTTATTAACTTTGCTATTATTCTTGAATTATTCATCGAATTATGCCTTTACTGTATGACCAAAAATGAGGGAGTAGTGTATTTTATGTTTCAGCTGTTTGATCGCGCCGGCGCCTCGCGCGCACACTAAGCTACTGCATTCATTGGAAACAGCAGCCGTTCACCGTGCCGTTCGGCGTGAGACCCGGTCCACTGTGGCATATTTTTTGCTCATTATGATATTTTTCCGTCGATACTAGAACGCGCGTGAACTACAAAGCCTATCTTACCTAATAAGGCTAATAGTTTAGCTTCAGCTACATCTCGAATATGGACACATTTGGATTTGTGCCTGAGAGAGGTAAGCCCAACTTTACCTTACGTTTCTTTATAAATTAATTTGTTTTGGCATGTTTATTGCTAAGCATATATTATTATATACTGCAATTATATTTATCAATTAGAATTATATATTTTTAAATTCTTATTCTGTTCTGATACGGTTAAATTTAAAGGATTTGTTGTAAAGTGAGGGGAACTAAAATATCCTATAGTGTTCATAATGTTGGTACATTATAACATTATTAGGCCTGCCGTTATTGTTTCTTAAAATGCAATTTATATGAGACGTATCTTTTTTTATTTTCCTAAAAAAAAAAAATTTTTTTATTGTGTTTTTAAAAGCATGAAGCAAACGAAAATATGCGATTAATCTGTTAAAATGTGTTACTGTGGGTTAACAAATTTACATTAGTAGGCTATTCTTATGGCTTGGTCTTCTAATGTTACGGGGCTGACGAGACGTGAGACGTGTGGATCCATCTGCAGGCTTTATTTTAGAGACGTAGTAAACAGGCAGGGTCAGAACACAGGCAAACAGGTATATGGCGGGCAAGACACAAGAATAATCCTAGGGCTAGCGTGGGTCGACGATGGGCAGACAGAATCACAGTGGCGAGACGAGAGGGAGAAATCCAAGAAAAAAGGCAAAGATCAAAAACCGCAAAAACATGCAAGGCAAGGCAAAACACGGAGACTCGGAAAGGGGTACAGGCTAAACAATACTCAGCAGAGAAATGTGGTTAGAGTGGGTGTTATATAATGAGTGAGGTAATTAGAAACACCTGTGTGCAATCAGAGCAATCAGGGCGGTGTGCAAATTGTGCAAAGAATGATGGGAAATGTAGTCCGGGGTGCTATGCAACAGTTTTTGTTGTGCGAGAGTCAATGTAATGGAAAGGGTGACATCTGGTGGTGAATAAACTGAAGTCCATGGACTGAATTCGTGACACATAGATAGCAACTGGGCCAAATCTGGTTTACATTCACTTTTGTTTTTTTTCAGTCTTGATTGCAAATGTTTTTTTTTTTTTTATGTACAATGGATAATTAAAACAAAAATCAGGCGTGTGTATTTATAACATCAATTACTAGGCCTACATTCTTTTTTTCAGAAATGGAAGTAACTTAAAATGTTATTGTGTGTTTGTAATTGTAATATTTTTATCTATAGGCCTATACAGCAAAACTACAGAGCTTCCAGTGGGTTATTTTACGGAGCTGTAAACACGGGAATCTCTGACCACATGCAATCTTTGACGAATACCCAATTCATATATCAAACTAGGCTATCTGTTATTAAATTGTACATAGGCTATATATCAGATTATTTTATTTACAAGTTTCATGTTTGTGTTTATCCCGTTTTTCCCCCCGTTGCATCTGAAAATTACTTTCAGAAATTTTTTTTCGAAGCATACCAACCCCCCCCCCAAAAAAAGTGCGGCTCCCCCAATAAATTGTGCCTGCCCCCTCACTTTGTGCGCTCTGGCGCCGACCCTGAGTGTATGTAAGCTACAACAACAGCAAGGAAGATAAATTAATTTGAGACATTTAAAACCAGTAAAGCAGTATTACAACAATATTCACAATAAGAGTTGTAAAATCGTCATTATAAAGTGCAACAATCTTTGAGAACTAAGCTGGAAAAACAGCACTATGCACTAACTTTCAGACCTCCTCCGTCTTACACCTCTGTTTCTCACACAATCTACTGTACTGACCGTTTTTAAGCACAGGCTCTTCAGCTTGTTTGCACTGAAGACACTGATTTAGTGGCCACGTGTCCTTTGGCTGTGTAGAGTCTGAAATGTTTCATCATTCTTCTCGTCCTGTCAGTGGTCTCACGATCTTCAACACTTCCAGTCACTAAAAACAAGAAAGCAAAGTACTGTGAACTGCTCTGACATTAACTATTACAATTTGCTTTATACAATGCTAGTGAATGCATGCAATGTCTATAATAACTCTAAAAGTCTGATAGGTTAGAGGTTTTAAAAAGGCCTTACAATAAAAGTCACACAGAGAAACAGGATTATGAGTTGGCTGCTTATACGGAGAAAACAGTGTTGAGCCTCACTCTAAAAACTGTCAAAATAAAAGCTTGTGGTAAAAATTAAGAAATTAAGCCGTAAATAGTAGATATTAGTATTGCAAATGTACAGTTGTACTATACAATTTTTATTATCTTTTATTTTACAGTGTAATAGTATTACAATATATTTCTTATTGTCTGATACTTTATTTTAAAATAATATTTTTTATTTTTTTGTAATGATGAATTGGTCAAAATCAGTGGGAATAATCAGTGGGAATGTAGTCTATGAAAATGTTTAAAACTGTTTCTGTTACTGAAAGATGTTTGAGTTCTTACAAAGAGTGAACCCAAGCGTGAACACCCACATGTTTCAAGTTTCTCCCAAACCATTCAGCCTTAAAAAGATGGTTTATCATTGCCATGTTTCACCTCCCCAACAAAATCACCCCTCATTCTAGAATGATTGTCTCCAATTTGAGTTATTTTAATTATTATCTGGTGAAATTCCTGTTTTTTATATCACAATATATATGGCAGAAAAAAATATTGCAATGTCAGTTTTTTTTAATACTGTGCAGCCCTAACAGCTCAATTTCAGACAGGACTTTAAGATAACTTCTGTGTTTGTCTTTGAAATAACCATGAACATGTTCACTTTTATCTAATGAAGTTTATTTGTATCAACTATCTGTCACGGTTTCTTTAAACAGTGCTCTTAGCTCCTAGTTTAATAAGCGCTGCTGGTGTCAGCTCAGTCATAAGACAAACAGGGATCTGCACACTGCTCCAGATTTACCAGTCTTATAAGTTATTGCTGCAGCATGTTCATTTCAAATAATCTCACATTTTTGTCTACAATATAATGCTATCCAAACATTGCATTCAAACCTCGAGTATATGATTCAATAAGAAAAAAAACCCCAGGCATTTTTGAGTATTTATGCCGAGTTGGAAATATTCCTTTATTTGAATAACCTCAGTTTGATACAATACTTTGAGACTGCATCAGAAAGTGCATAAAATCAATTATTAGTAGTGCTGTCAATCGATAAAAAAAATAAAAATTTTATATTGCAATAATTTTACATTCAATCTTCAAATTAATGTACAAACAACATAAAGACAGTATATTTTTAAAATTTGTTTAACGGCATCTTTTTTTATAACTGAAGGCGAGTATCACTGATACCAATACTACTGATATAAAATAGTTTTTCCCCCTAATATTTAACCAATGATTATAGCCATTCAACATTACAATATAACTGAGTGTATCAATTTTAACATTAATTAGACCTTAAAAATACTCCAATTTACTGAACTTGTAACATAACTTAAAACAATCTTCACATAAACCCATTATAATATATGTCATATTTACCTGTGCCCTTCAGCAGAAATTGAACTTGAAGTTTTTCACAACCTAAATAAATTAGATGACTCCTTCAGGAAATCGATAACTTTATAGCTTTTTTTTTTTTTTGTCTTTGATTAACGGACATCACAGCAGCTGGTTATTAGGTTGTTTTGGCTGCTATTTCTTTAAGAGCTGCTGCTGCTGAACATGACGCGGATCTGACACGCATCATATTTTCTCTCTCTTTACATTTTCTGACCCACTTCAGGTCTTAAAGGGATACTCCATAATTTTGTCATTAATCACTTACCTCCATGTCGTTCCAACTCCTTCCCTTCCAACCTTTCCTGAAGTCCTATTGGCTCCCGCCAGTCCAAATGACTGGCCAATTGACGCGAAGTATGCAAATCGCATGCAAATACTGACGCGCTCGAGAGGCAGTATAAAATGCGGTGCACGCGACAATTACGTCAGAATCTGATACTGAACGCAGCTTAGCTGATCGAGCAGCGAACACGGCGACCACCGTGATGTCTCGTTCCCGCTCTCAGGGAACCGAGGTTACGATAGTAACCGGAGCGTTCCCTCTCGAGCTTTCACGAGACATCACGGAGACATTTCTCTGTTATGGGAACGATATTCAATCCCGCCGTGAGAGAGGCTACGAGCAGCCTGTACAAGTCACACACTCAGCGAAGATAGAACACACACAATTCCCAACCAATTGAACAAGTGTAACAAAGTCTACATTCGATGGCTTGACGTAAGATAGCTGGGTCAGATTTGGCCTGTTAGCCTTCAGTTAGAGAGCCTTGACCTACACTTCTGAGGATTATAATACTCTGTCTAGCTTCCTTCGTTAATACTGTGGAAATTTGATTTCTCAGCTCATGACCCCTTGACCATATCAGTTAAACAGGTTTTCTGTAGGTATTCTGAAGGTAAATTTAAGAACAATAGAGAAAATGTTAATGAATAATTTGAAGGGAACATAATGTTCTCTTAATGTAAATGTATAGGGTGAATGAGTTGTATTAGCAGCACTGATGTTTGAAAATACACCTCCATACCAATCTCCATTCATTTTTAATTAAAAAAATAGCTTAAGGGTTGAATAACTCCACTCCCAAACACTAGAATATGAAAATTACTTTTACTGTACCTTTCAATCATACTGTAAAAAAACAATGCTGTTTATCAGTATTTTGCCTTGTTTTCTAATCCAAATGTCGGTAACACTTTATAATAACTTTCATTAATAAATCATTAACAAACAAATTGAAATTGAAAATGAAATTGAAAGTTGAATGCCATTTGTAAGCATTTTAATTTACATGAAATTAATAATCTGTTAATTATTAGGTAATGTTTAAATAGTTTCTTAGTAAACATTAACAAGCACATTGTCCACATTTCTAGCTATTTGAATGTATATTAACTAATAATCTGTTAAGCTTTACATTACATGATCTGTGTCAGTATCCATTTCAATACTGAAGAAAGGAGTGGAAAACAACAACCCTACATTATTCTAAGACTGTCAGAATGCTGCAAACCATCAATCTGAGGCACATGCCTTTGCTGCATATTGGGGGAGAACATCTTTTTTACCTGGGTTCTCCACGGCCAGTCTGACCTTCCGTAGTTGTGTTCAGTCTTGTCCAGGTAAAATATCAGCAACTGCAAAAAGGCAAATGCAATGTTACTTGAGATAAGAAGTCTTGCTTTTTGAGAAACTGATCAAAATAAAGCAAGTTTATGATTAAAACAAGAACAGGTATCTGCCAACATGCTAAGAAAAATCCACTTAAAACAAAGTCATTGTCATACCCTATTTACAGATATTTGTTCTTGCTTGAAGCATAACTCATCTTTTTATTTTTCATGTTGCTATGATAAAGGTTAATTACCACATTTGTCCTCTTCATTGTGAATCAAAAAGAAGACTTTGGAGGACTCTTTATACTGTTTTGCTCTCACATCTCCCTGTTCCTGTGTAAGCAGTTCAGTTTACTGTGATACTCCAGCACACAATCCCCTTTCCCTTTTGTAAATACTCCTCGTCCTAATGGATAGAAGGACAGAATAAGAGCCACCTCAATGTCTTTTTTGTCTGCATTTTACCATTTTACCATTCACACTTTTATATGTTTTACAACCACCAACAAAATGCACAGCACACTGTATAATACATGTACCATTATTTTTAGAAATGGCCACATTCATATTTCCAAACGTGTCGTCTGACGTGTCTCAGTCTCAATAGTGCTGCAGGACTGATGTGTCAGATTTGTATGATTAGTTTATTCAAATGTTTATAAACTTGTTAACTAGACTGTGAAATATCTGATATTCCACTTCTCAAATAAGTGTATAAGTTGTGATTTAACTACTTCTAAAATGATCATGTTAGTTGACGTAAATGAAAGTGAACTAGAGAAGCCGTCACGTTTGTTTATGCTCTAACACAGTCAGGAGTTTGTCAGATTTACACAGATTCATCTGTTTCTGTGAGAGGCTGCTGAACTGAGAGAAGAGGAAAGAAAACTTTATAGTTAAAGGAGTCATATGATGCGATTGTCAAGTTTTTCCCTTTCTCTTTGGAGTGTTACAAGCTGATTGTGCATAGATAAGATACCTGAAGTTGCAAAGACTAAAGTCTCAAAACCAAAGAGATATTCTTTATCAAAGTTAAGACTCTGCCACGCCCCCACATATCTACCTCACTATGTGAAATATTAGCATAATGTGCAACGCAAAGAAAGAAGGCGTGGTTTCCGTAACCGCAGTTAGTGTTGAAGCAGCAATTTCAGGGAGACGCTGTGTGTTTCAGTGAGAAAGCAAAAGCACTTTATTTGGCCTTCCAAAAGATGCATTTAGGAATCTTTAAGATTACTTACTAAAGAACAGCAGTGCATTTTATGGACGATCGTTTCGTGGACCTAGGAGAGGAGGTCATTCTGACTTTGCTATGACAATCTGGCGCTTCTGAATCAGCTACTGTTTTGTTATTAGTTTAAGTATTTGCTATTGACTGTTCAAATGCGGAGTTTTGCGCATCGTGTGTGTGTGTGTGTTTTGTGTGTGAGAGAGAGAGAGAGAGAGGAGAAGAGAGAGAGAGAGAGAGAGGGAGACAGAACAGTGGATTCAGCTGTCTTAACCGTGGCTTGTGTACTGCAAACACATACCAGCTTCATCACTGTGTCTGTCACGCGACTCTGTTCCCCTTTCGGGCTTGAACTGATGGTAAAACTAAGACATTATTTACTGTCTTACATTTATTTTGAAAGATGAAGCTGGCGATTATGGTAAGGGGCGTTACATTTCCGACGAGTGCTTGCGGTGTTCGGCCAATCACAATGCACTGGGTCAGCTGGCCAATCAGAGCAGACTGCGCTTGTGGAAGGAGGGACTTTGTAGAAAACTAAGCGTTTGAGAGAGGCGGGGCATATGGACCTACAATAATGTACAGTATTTTAAAAAATAATGTGTTTTTGAACATTTAAGCATGTCAACATATTCTGTTACACCAAATACACAAAATAATGATCTTTAAAAGAAGCATCATATGACCCCTTTAAACCTTCACTTGCATGTGTGCAATTAATAAAATGTATCATCAAACTATGTTTGAAAGGTTATTTTGATTATTACTGGCACTTCCACAAGCATCAGTGTGTATACATATTTTTTGTTAATATATATGGTTATTTAAATGTCTAAAACAAACATTTTGTTGTTGGAAAAGAACAGTTATGATTTATGACAAGTATTGTGCAAGTCTGTCTTTGGCTGAGTGTCAAAGGCGGGAAAGACTTGAATATAGTAGTTGATAATGTGATCTACATAAGTTTGGAGTCACAGCAGTGTGATTGAACAGTCCAGGGACCAGCCTAGAGTGACTGAATGTGTACATGATTCAGTGCAGTGCACGCAGATCGTATGTGAACTGGATTCTAGTCTGAACCGTGTTGTCGTTTCTCCGACTCATCCCTGGGTTATGTGCTCCGCTCAGAGGTTCTTTGATCTTACTATCGATGTTGTCTCTGCATCACATACAGGCTTAAGCCTGCGTCGTCTGGAACCTTTCTCCATTTCATCTAGCTGCAGAAATTAAGATATAGTACTTTAAAAACACAGAATGATGCACAGAACATTTACAAATACGTACATCTGTAATATGCTGCACCATCCATACAGTATCAATTCAGTTGAACTTTACAAGAAAGCCCCAAAGTCCAAACACACGCAGACCCTCTCAGAGGTGGTGCGAGTACAGCTTGCTCCAGGAGTTTAGTGCAGTTCACTTCAAACACACACTGGGAAGACAGCACTCGGTGTACACATTCATTTCACACAAACAGCATCTGAAAACCTCTATGAATGGCTGTACTGTACAGTAAGCTGGACATGAGATAAAAAGTCAGCACAATTCATTTTTATGATGGTTTACATACATTTTGCATTACCTCTCTACCTCTAATTGTATATTTCATTTTTTTAAATCAATAAAGATGTGTAAATTATGCTGAAGATCAAGAAGAGATGCTTTTAGTCCTTTTTTGTTTTATTCTGCTATTCTGACCTTAAACATTGAATTATCTTGATATGTTAAACTGGACAGTCCAATCTGCATTGTAACAATCAATATAATATTAATAATGTGTTATCAATTATAAATGGCTGTACTCTTAAAGCTGACTGAGCTGACCTCTGTTACAGTTAACTGACATCAAGTAAAGAAGTACAAATCTAGTAAAAAGACACATTAATTTAAACGTTTACAATATTACATAAACCCATCTTAAAGTATAGCTAACGAAACGCATATATTCCCCAAAGCCATTTAATCTAAAGACGACTAATTAAATATTAGCACAAATGCAGAACGTGTTACAAGCAGATTACATTAATTTCTGTCATTTAAATGTTCATTTTGCGCTTCTGAATGCATATGAATAGCGCACATTGCCCGTGTTATGTCTATTAGCATCTATTAGCTTCTCAAAGCCATTAATTATCTAGATTTCTGTCATACATAACTATGCCTCATTCTCTTTATTATCGTCTTTTCTTTACCAATAAAGCCATTTCTGTGAACAAATATGATTAATCTCTCAATCACGACGCCAATTCAAGGCATGTGGAGGCTTTATAAAGAGTCTATTTCCTCATTGATTTCACAGTTCTTACAAAACTTCCGACATACTTTTAATATTGCTAATATTTCATAAGTAATAACGTAACGTTACATACATTAAGTCGCGGCCTATCTTCGAGCTTTTTATATCGTATATGGATTATGACTGCGTGAATATATCTTTTAACGACTGCCAACAGACAACAATGCACAGAAAATAAGCCATATAGACTAAACCAATTAGTATGAATCAATATATAAATCTTAATACTTTATTTACTTCCCTAATTGGCCGCTGCTGTGTCGCTCGTCCATATGCAGATCACGTGCTCCAGAGAGACCCCGCCTCCACTGCGCGCGAGCGTGATTAACCAATCAAGGCAGCCCGCGTTTTCCGCGCCGTCTCCGCCCATTTAGGTGTAATGTGTGTAAATCAGACACACACACACACACATACTGGTTTTTGTGGTTCGTACACAAACGTGTCACTATGCTGCATTACCAAGACTGAGGTGGTTAAAGAGTACCGGATCTTAAACACAACATACTACATTACAGGGACCCATGTGTTTTAGAAGTACTTTAATAACAACTTCAAATTGTGACATATAAACAAACAAAAAACTTAAAAGAAGTGAAATCCACCAACTTAAAAAAAAAAACAGTCAATAAATAAAATGGGTAATCTTTCTATAAAAAAGGAATGCCACACAAAAACAAAAACCTTAAAAGAAGTGAAATTCACCAACTTAAAAAACAATAAATCAAAAGACATGCCTCATGTTGTAAGTACTTCACTAAACAGACAGTAAACATGAGATTAAATCTCTGAGCACGCATAAATAGGCTGCAGAATGTGTAGAAGACCGAATTTTCTTTAATGGAGACTGAAAATTTTCATCATTTAACTCACCCTCCACTGTTCCAAACCTGTATGAGTTTCTTTCTTCTGTTGAACACAAAAGAAAATATGTTAGTATCTGAACAGTTGATGGGCACCGTTGACTTCCATAGTAGGAAAAAAATATACTATGGAAGTCAATGGCTACCGTCAACTGTTTGGTTACCAACTTTCTTCTTTTGTGTTCAACAGAAGAACGAAAATCTACAGGTTTGTAACAAGTGGAGGGTGAGTAAATGATGACAGAATTTTCATTCTGGAAGTGAAATACTCCATTAAGGGACAGGTCACCCAAAAATCAACAACAAGAGATTGACAGAATTGTCATTTTTTGACAAACTAACAGTTGAACTTAATTTCTACAGTGAGATATTAGTCTGAACTGCTGCCATACCAGTTTTGCACTATGGGAAATAACCAAAACAACAACCAAAGTGCTAATTATAATAGAATGGCATCAAAAGAGACACAGGATGTACTGTAACATCACTTAACTTTGGGTTTTCCTTTTTAAGCCAGTTCCTCGATTTCTTACAAAATCCCGTATGTTCTGTGCACTGCGTCTCACCAAAACAGGATCCTCAGCAGATTTACAGTGCTGGCATTCAGTCATTGTGGCCAGTTTTCCTTTAGTTATATGGCCCTTAAAATGTTTCATTACAGCTGTAATTTCAGCATTTGACCAGGACACTTTCTGCCCTCTCCGTGGGTTGGGGTTTTCAGGTGTCTTGTGTGCACAAAAGGGGGTCCACTCGACAAAATCATGGTTTGTGTGGAATCTGGTCAGCAGAGGAAGAATCGCATACTGGTGTATGCTGGAGTGTTGCTGAAACATCTAATGAAGGCTCAGGTGTACGATGTGTCCTGTTGAAAAAACTTGGGTGATGTATGGTTAGGCAAGATGTTAACCCCTGCTGGGTGGTTATACCGATTCGATAACACACGGTGATCATAAGCAATCACACACAAGACATGGATGACATCACGAATCATGATGTCTATACTGATGGTCTCGGCATAACTGAACATGTGTTCAGCATACCGTAGACACACGTGAGTGTCATACACACAATGTGACATCAATAACATGTTCTTATGATGGTCCTCATAAAACGGGGTCCTCGTAACACAGGTGTAAACATACACACAATGTGACATCAAGAACATGTTCTTATGATGGTCCTCATAACACAGGGTCCTCGTAACACAGGTGTAAACACACACAATGTGACATCAAGAACATGTTCTTATGGTGGTCCTCATAACACAGGGTCCTCGTAACACGGGTGTAAACATACACACAATGTGACATCAAGAACATGTTCTTATGGTGGTCCTCATAACACAGGGTCCTCGTAACACGGGTGTAAACATACACACAATGTGACATCAATAACATGTTCTTATGATGGTCCTCATAAAACAGGGTCCTCGTAACACAGGTGTAAACATACACACAATGTGACATCAAGAACATGTTCTTATGTTGGTCCTCATAAAACAGGGTCCTCGTAACACACGGTCCTCGAAACACAGGTGTAAACATACACACAATGTGACATCAATAACATGTTCTTATGATGGTCCTCATAACACAGGGTCCTCATAACACGGTCCTCGTAACACAGGTGTAAACATACACACAATGTGACATCAATAACATGTTCTTATGATGGTCCTCATAAAACGGGGTCCTCGTAACACAGGTGTAAACACACACAATGTGACATCAAGAACATGTTCTTATGGTGGTCCTCATAACACAGGGTCCTCGTAACACGGGTGTAAACATACACACAATGTGACATCAATAACATGTTCTTATGATGGTCCTCATAAAACGGGGTCCTCGTAACACAGGTGTAAACATACACACAATGTGGCATCAAGAACATGTTCTTATGATGGTCCTCATAACACAGGGTCCTCGTAACACGGGTGTAAACATACACACAATGTGACATCAAGAACATGTTCTTATGATGGTCCTCATAACACAGGGTCCTCGTAACACAGGTGTAAACATACACACAATGTGACATCAATAACATGTTCTTATGATGGTCCTCATAAACAGGGGTGGGGGGGTGGTGTGGTGGGGGGGGGGGGTGGTGGGGGGGGGGGGGGGGGTCCTCGTCACCAAGGTTAAACTACACACAATGTGAACCTCATAACATGTTCTATGATGGTCCCTCATAAAACAGGTCCTCGTAAACACAGTTGTAAACATCCCCATCAATTGTGCCATCAAGAAACTGTCTTAGATGTCCTTCATAACACGGGTCCTCATACACACTGTCCTCGTAACACAGTTGTAAAACATACACACAATGTGACATCAAGAACATGTTCTTATGATGGTCCTCATAACACAGGTGTAAACATACACACAATGTGACATCAAGAACATGTTCTTATGGTGGTCCTCATAACACAGGGTCCTCGTAACACGGGTGTAAACATACACACAATGTGACATCAAGAACATGTTCTTATGTTGGTCCTCATAAAACAGGGTCCTCGTAACACAGGTGTAAACATACACACAATGTGACATCAATAACATGTTCTTATGATGGTCCTCATAACACAGGGTCCTCGTAACACGGGTGTAAACATACACACAATGTGACATCAAGAACATGTTCTTATGGTGGTCCTCATAACACAGGGTCCTCGTAACACGGGTGTAAACATACACACAATGTGACATCAAGAACATGTTCTTATGGTGGTCCTCATAACACAGGGTCCTCGTAACACGGGTGTAAACATACACACAATGTGACATCAAGAACATGTTCTTATGGTGGTCCTCATAACACAGGGTCCTCGTAACACGGGTGTAAACATACACACAATGTGACATCAAGAACATGTTCTTATAATGGTCCTCATAACACAGGTGTAAACACACACAATGTGACATCAAGAACATGCTCTTATGATGGTCCTCATAACACAGGTGTAAACACACACAATGTGACATCAAGAACATGTTCTTATGATGGTCCTCATAAAACAGGGTCCTCGTAACACAGGTGTAAACATACACACAATGTGACATCAAGAACATGTTCTTACGATGGTCCTCATAACACAGGGTCCTCATAACACACGGTCCTCGTAACACAGGTGTAAACATACACACAATGTGGCATCAAGAACATGTTCTTATGATGGTCCTCGTAACACAGGTGTAAGCATACACACAATGTGACATCAGGAACATGTTCTTATGATGGTCCTCGTAACACAGGTGTAAGCATACACACAATGTGACATCAGGAACATGTTCTTATGATGGTCCTCATAACACAGGGTCCTCGTAACACAGGTGTAAACATACACACAATGTGGCATCAAGAACATGTTCTTATGATGGTCCTCATAACACAGGGTCCTCGTAACACAGGTGTAAACATACACACAATGTGACATCAATAACATGTTCTTATGATGGTCCTCATAACACAGGGTCCTCGTAACACGGGTGTAAACATACACACAATGTGACATCAAGAACATGTTCTTATGATGGTCCTCATAACACAAGGTCCTCGTAACACAGGTGTAAACATACACACAATGTGACATCAAGACCATGTTCTTATGATGGTCCTCATAACACAGGGTCCTCGTAACACGGGTGTAAACATACACACAATGTGACAATCAAGAACATGTTCTTATGATGGTCCTCATAACACAGGGTCCTCATAACACACGGTCCTCGTAACACAGGTGTAAACATACACACAATGTGGCATCAAGAACATGTTCTTATGATGGTCCTCATAAGACAGGGTCCTCGTAGCACAGGTGTAAACATACACACAATGTGACATCAAGAACATGTTCTTATGGTGGTCCTCATAACACAGGGTCCTCGTAACACGGGTGTAAACATACACACAATGTGACATCAAGAACATGTTCTTATGATGGTCCTCATAACACAGGGTCCTCATAACACAGGTGTAAACATACACACAATGTGACATCAGGAACATGTTCTTATGATGGTCCTCATAAAACAGGGTCCTTGTAACACAGGTGTAAACATACACACAATGTGACAATCAAGAACATGTTCTTATGATGGTCCTCATAAGACAGGGTCCTCGTAACACAGGTGTAAGCATACACACAATGTGACATCAGGAACATGTTCTTATGATGGTCCTCGTAACACAGGGTCCTCGTAACACAGGTGTAAACATACACACAATGTGGCATCAAGAACATGTTCTTATGATGGTCCTCATAACACAGGGTCCTCGTAACACAGGTGTAAACATACACACAATGTGACATCAAGAACATGTTCTTATGATGGTCCTCATAACACAGGGTCCTCGTAACACGGGTGTAAACATACACACAATGTGACATCAAGAACATGTTCTTATGATGGTCCTCGTAACACAGGGTCCTCGTAACACAGGTGTAAACATACACACAATGTGACATCAAGAACATGTTCTTATGATGGTCCTCATAACACAGGGTCCCTACGACAGGGTCCTCGTAACACAGGTGTAAACATACACACAATGTGACATCAAGACCATGTTCTTATGATGGTCCTCATAACACAGGGTCCTCATAACACACGGTCCTCGTAACACAGGTGTAAACATACACACAATGTGACATCAAGAACATGTTCTTATGATGGTCCTCATAACACAGGGTCCTCGTAACACAGGTGTAAACATACACACAATGTGACTTCAAGACCATGTTCTTATGATGGTCCTCATAAGACAGGGTCCTCGTAGCACAGGTGTAAACATACACACAATGTGGCATCAAGAACATGTTCTTATGATGGTCCTCATAACACAGGGTCCTCGTAACACGGGTGTAAACATACACACAATGTGACAATCAAGAACATGTTCTTATGATGGTCCTCATAACACAGGGTCCTCGTAACACAGGTGTAAACATACACACAATGTGACATCAATAACATGTTCTTATGATGGTCCTCATAAAACGGTCCTCGTAACACAGGTGTAAACATACACACAATGTGACATCAAGAACATGTTCTTATGATGGTCCTCATAAAACAGGGTCCTCGTAAACACAGGTGTAAACATACACACAATGTGACATCAAGAACATGTTCTTATGATGGTCCTCATAACACAGGGTCCTCATAACACACGGTCCTCGTAACACAGGTGTAAACATACACACAATGTGACATCAAGAACATGTTTTTATGATGGTCCTCATAACACAGGTGTAAACATACACACAATGTGACATCAAGAACATGTTCTTATGATGGTCCTCATAAAACAGGGTCCTTGTAACACAGGTGTAAACATACACACAATGTGACATCAAGACCATGTTCTTATGATGGTCCTCATAACACAGGGTCCTCGTAACACAGGTGTAAACATACACACAATGTGACATCAAGAACATGTTCTTATGATGGTCCTCATAAAACGGGGTCCTCGTAACACAGGTGTAAACATACACACAATGTGACATCAGGAACATGTTCTTATGATGGTCCTCATAACACAGGGTCCTCGTAACACGGGTGTAAACATACACACAATGTGACAATCAAGAACATGTTCTTATGATGGTCCTCATAACACAGGGTCCTCGTAACACAGGTGTAAACATACACACAATGTGACATCAAGAACATGTTCTTATGATGGTCCTCATAACACAGGGTCCTCATAACACACGGTCCTCGTAACACAGGTGTAAACATACACACAATGTGACATCAAGAACATGTTCTTATAATGGTCCTCATAACACAGGTGTAAACATACACACAATGTGACATCAAGAACATGTTCTTATGATGGTCCTCATAAAACAGGGTCCTCGTAACACAGGTGTAAACATACACACAATGTGACAATCAAGAACATGTTCTTATGATGGTCCTCATAAGACAGGGTCCTCGTAACACAGGTGTAAACATACACACAATGTGACATCAAGAACATGTTCTTATGATGGTCCTCATAAAACAGGGTCCTCATAACACACGGTCCTCGTAACACAGGTGTAAACATACACACAATGTGACATCAAGAACATGTTCTTATGATGGTCCTCATAACACAGGGTCCTCGTAACACGGGTGTAAACATACACACAATGTGACATCAAGAACATGTTCTTATGGTGGTCCTCATAACACAGGGTCCTCGTAACACGGGTGTAAACATACACACAATGTGACATCAATAACATGTTCTTATGATGGTCCTCATAAGACAGGGTCCTCGTAGCACAGGTGTAAACATACACACAATGTGGCATCAAGAACATGTTCTTATGATGGTCCTCATAACACAGGGTCCTCGTAACACGGGTGTAAACATACACACAATGTGACATCAAGAACATGTTCTTATGATGGTCCTCATAACACAGGGTCCTCGTAACACGGGTGTAAACATACACACAATGTGACATCAAGAACATGTTCTTATGGTGGTCCTCATAACACAGGGTCCTCGTAACACGGGTGTAAACATACACACAATGTGACATCAAGAACATGTTCTTATGGTGGTCCTCATAACACAGGGTCCTCGTAACACGGGTGTAAACATACACACAATGTGACATCAAGAACATGTTCTTATGGTGGTCCTCATAACACAGGGTCCTCGTAACACGGGTGTAAACATACACACAATGTGACATCAATAACATGTTCTTATGATGGTCCTCATAAAACAGGGTCCTCGTAACACAGGTGTAAACATACACACAATGTGACAATCAAGAACATGTTCTTATGATGGTCCTCATAACACAGGGTCCTCGTAACACGGGTGTAAACATACACACAATGTGACATCAATAACATGTTCTTATGATGGTCCTCATAAGACAGGGTCCTCGTAGCACAGGTGTAAACATACACACAATGTGACATCAGGAACATGTTCTTATGATGGTCCTCATAAAACAGGGTCCTTGTAACACAGGTGTAAACATACACACAATGTGACAATCAAGAACATGTTCTTATGATGGTCCTCATAAAACGGGGTCCTCGTAACACAGGTGTAAACACACACAATGTGACATCAAGAACATGCTCTTATGATGGTCCTCATAACACAGGTGTAAACATACACACAATGTGACATCAAGAACATGTTCTTATGGTGGTCCTCATAACACAGGGTCCTCGTAACACAGGTGTAAACATACACACAATGTGACATCAAGACCATGTTCTTATGATGGTCCTCATAACACAGGGTCCTCGTAACACGGGTGTAAACATACACACAATGTGACATCAGGAACATGTTCTTATGATGGTCCTCGTAACACAGGTGTAAACATACACACAATGTGACATCAAGAACATGTTCTTATGATGGTCCTCATAACACAGGGTCCTCATAACACAGGGTCCTCGTAACACAGGTGTAAACATACACACAATGTGACATCAAGACCATGTTCTTATGATGGTCCTCATAACACAGGGTCCTCGTAACACAGGTGTAAACATACACACAATGTGACATCAAGACCATGTTCTTATGATGGTCCTCATAAGACAGGGTCCTCGTAACACAGGTGTAAACATACACAACCTGACATACTGGAATGAACATGCATGTAATGTAATACATAAGAAGTCACTAACATTAACTTGGGTAACAACTGATGTTTAATACTTTTAATCTTTACTATAATCGAATAAATCAGAATTGACAGTGTAGAGGTTTCAATACCGTGCATCGCCATGGCCACTCAGAATCACCATAATCGTACGTGATCTCTTCACCAAGACAGATGCTCCTTGTGGCAAATAAGCATAAGTGAGGTTTTCCATCCACACGGATAGTCTTCATTCTGCTGTTTGGGTTAATATTGTCATCGTTTACAAGTCGCCCAAGAGAACCGTCATCTCGGGCTGCATCGACACTAAACAAATGATAGACAATAGCAGCACTGAAAACTTAGGACCAGCAGATATCATATTCTTTGTGATCACCAATCATTTAGCAGTCATCACCAAGCTTTGAGAACACATGACTGATAATTATAGCAAAACATGCACTCTAACCACTGACATGTCCAATTATCAATAAACATGTAGATCAAACACTTGTACATACCAGAGGAGTTTTCCATTGTAGCGAAACTCAAACATGAAAACTTGAAGTGCATCATGATATATTCTTTGCCTCCGCTCACATTCTTCTTTGCTTATGAGGTCTCCTCTGTATTCCAGCAGGAACTCTCCTTTATCAAACTCCGTACAGCTGAACACACCCCTCCCTAAACAACAACAGAGAGGTTACACCATCACTGACAACAGCACATAATCAACCGCAGACAGCTTTATTACACAAGCCACTTTAAAGGCATAGTTCACGCAAAAATACAATTCTGTCATCATTTACTAACCATCAAGTGGTTAGTAATATCTTCTTTTGTGCCCGACAGAAGAAAGAAACATATACAGGTTTGAGACAACTTGAGGGTGAACTAAATGATGACAAAATCTTCACTTTTGGGTGAACTATACCTTTTATTTGGCTCAATCAAATCATTTAACTCACCTTTAAAGCCACTGATGAATCTGCCCTCAAGCCCATTTTTGTCTTTCTGTGGAAGTGAAAACTGTATGGCCTCCTCCACCGGCTTGAGCTTTGCCCTTCGCCTTTTACCTTCAGCCAGCATTTGATGCGTCTGCTTTAATAATAATAATAATAACTATTGGATTCCATTTGACAACATTAAGTTTGTTTGTTTTCAGCTTAAACATGAATAATGCAGTTCTACTGGGACAGAATACATGCTGAATATGATGCATACTGAGCATATGCTGAATACACTATTTTGCCTGGTTATCTTTGTAAAAGTGCTTTGACACAATCTGCATTCTAAAAAGCACTATACAAGTAAAGGTGCCTTTACTTATCAAATGCAGTAAGTATTGGGAAGTGATTAGAGCACATCTGTGTTTATTGATCTGCTTAAAGCAAGCCCAACAGCAGTATACTGAACAGAGCTGAATGCCCGGATGCTGCACTGAGTGGAAGCCCCGCCCCTCTCAGACTGTAGTCATGACAACACGTTATTACGACGGCTAGACTGTTCTATTACAGGTACAGTTATACTGTGAACGAAAAGCAGTTAACACTGATACGCATCGCTGATTCTCGTTACTGTTAATAGACTGACAATTAGTGTAAATACGCTAGTGTCATTAGTGTCTTTCTAAAGAGCCTACAAGCCCCTCACGAACAAGCCAGACTGAGCCACAGACTCTCAGAGGAACGCTTTAACAGCAGTATAACTCACCTTTCATGTAACAGTGGTCTCCAGCAGGTCCGCGCCACAGGTGTCTGCTTCAGGTGCAGATCCGTCAGGTCCAAACAGCCTCGCCTCGCTGTGGTTAGGTTTAACGTTACATTAATAGCATTACATTCATTTCTCGAAATTAAACTGACTGATTACAGCTTTCAATTCACTCTCATACTTTATAATATGATATTTAAGGAATACGTTTAATTGCATGATCACTATGCACTTATATACTCATATACAATCGATAAATTATAGAAAATAATGTTTAAATAATTACCAAACTGCATTAAATCACTCGTAAGAAGCTACATAGCGGCATAATTGAAGCCCCGCCCACCTGCGCCATCTTGTTTTCGCGATTTCCCGCCCACCGATGCCGATCTAGCCAATCAGCGACCTCCAAACTTACACAAGCGTAAAACATGCAAATTGTCGATGCCGCAGGTGTAGTACCGGGTCCGGGCTGCAGGGGCGCACTCTCGAGCTCAGAGGATACACTGTGTATAGTAAAATGTCAGGGTTTTGTGGTATATAAGGACTTGGCGCGAAACTTTGAGAGGGAGCTTCTGGGACACAGAGGAAGGCATCTACACTGTCGGAATTATAAGGAAATGGGCCCTGTCCTCATAAACCCAAATGTCCCTGTAATGCTGGGCGTATTCAGGTCAAAATCCTTTAAACACACAAAAACACACACACACACACACACACACACACACACTCTCACACAGCACACACACACACACACACACAGCACACACACACACACACACAGCTGTAGTGATTGTTGTGTTATTAATGTCTCTGTTCTTGTGTTCAGATGGCTGTTTTCTCACACTGGATCCAAACACAGCAAACACTGAACTCAGTCTGTCTGAGGAGAACAGAAAGGTGACAGATGCGGAAGAGAAACAGTCGTATCCTGATCATCCAGACAGATTTGATGAGTGTCCTCAGGTGTTGTGTAGAGAGAGTGTGTGTGGACGCTGTTACTGGGAGATTGAGTGGAGTGGAGGTGTGTGTATATCAGTGTCATATAAGAGCATCAGCAGGAAGGGACGGGGTGATGAGTGTGTGTTTGGATGTAATGATCAGTCCTGGAGTTTGATCTGCACTCCCTCCAGTTACTCATTCAGACACAATAACATAGAGACTGATCTCTCTGTGAAGCCCATCAGCAGCAGCAGGAGAATAGGAGTGTTTGTGGATCACAGTGCAGGAACTCTGTCCTTCTACAGCGTCTCTGACACAATGAGCCTCATCCACACAGTCCAGACCACATTCACTCAGCCGCTCTATCCTGGGTTTTGGGTTTATTTTGGATCATCAGTGAAACTGTGTTGATGAATCAGAGACTGAGGAGAGATTCTACCCATAATGCTTTGAGCTGCATGATAAATCAGTGACAGTGAGATGTTATAGAGTCTCTTCATGACATTAATACTGCAGCTCAACTTCTGTCACTGAAATAACACTCAGAATAAATGTTGTCCAAAATCCTGGCATATAGACAGTAGATCATTGTGTGTGTTTATCTACATTTGTGTTTTTATTGTGGTGTCACATCAATCATTTGTATTATTACTATCAAAGTTTCCTTTCAATTGAAAATTCTTCATGAATCATGTTTGTGAAAAGTACATGTCATTCATTTTTCTCTATTGTTTTTGAGCATAAATAATAAAAGACGATGAGAAATGAGCTTGAGATCAGATCTGAATTGATGTTTGTATCATGAATATAATGATTCCTCACAAGACTGACACGAGCTTCAGGAGAGTTTCTGACATTATAACATAAAACATTCATCACAGCATTTAATCACATATACTGTAACTACAGAAAAGCTGGATTACATTATTATGGGATCTCTTTCAAGCGCTGATTTT
The DNA here is from genome assembly GCA_018155175.1 of Sinocyclocheilus anophthalmus. Classification (NCBI taxonomy): domain Eukaryota; kingdom Metazoa; phylum Chordata; class Actinopteri; order Cypriniformes; family Cyprinidae; genus Sinocyclocheilus; species Sinocyclocheilus anophthalmus. The sequence goes on from JADLZN010009949.1 coordinate 22,836, forward strand.
ATTTACTGTTTTTTATTTACCTAAATATGTAAAAATGTGATCAAATGTGTATAATCTGCTGATTTGATAATAATAGCAACCACAATATGATTTTTTAATTATTTGAATTATAACAAATCAATAAATAAATATGTTATGATTACAATAATACTATTGTACTCTTAAATAAAAAGTATGTATGCATGTATTATTAATAATAATTATAATAATAAATATTACTGTAATTTAATTTTTTATTAGATTTTATACCAGTAAAAAACCTCTTACTGCAATAATTATATTGCACTTAAAAATAAAAAGTCAGTATTTAATAATGAAATAAAATGATTATTTTGGCTATTACTATAATTTAAATTATATCAAATATTATAAGAAATAAAGAAATGTTATGATAATAATCATAATAACAAAAATATCAATAATATTTATATATTATAATTGTATTATTTATATTACAACAATTTAACAAATCAATAAAAACTTATTATTGCAATAATATTACTGCAATATTTATTAAATAAAAAGTCATTATTTATTAATAATAAAAATATGAATTTTATGTTATAAGATGTATAAAATAATATAAAAACAATATAAAATAAAAACTCGATATGTAATAATGATGATAATAATAATAATATAATTAAAATACTAACTTTATTTTACAGCAATTATACCATGTTTAATGGATTTGTTAACATTTAAATAACAATAAAACAAAGTATATATTATTATTATTATCATACTGATTACTTGTCACCTTGTTGTTATAATATTTAAAAAAATACAATTATTATTTTGGTTATTATTAATAAAGACTCCCTTTTTATTTTACAGTACAATTGAATTATTGAAATCATAATATATTTATTTTCTCATTTGTTATAATTAATAATTATTATTATTATAATTAAATAATAATAAAATATTACATTATAAAATATTTTAGTTATTTAAATGTATTATTATTATTAATATTATTATTATTAAATACTGACATTTTATTTTACAGCGCAGTATGATTACTGCAATAGTAAGAGTTTTTATTGATTTGTTTAATTGATATATTTAAAATAAAGTAAAAATTACTATTTTAATAATAATAACATGAACTTTGTTTTATTATAATTTATTTAGTTAAATCATAATAAATGCTTAAAATGGTAATAAACATAAAAAAAAAAAAAAAAGAAAAAAAAAAAAAAAAAAAAAAAAAAAATTGCTGTAAATAAAAGTCCAGTATTTGAATTCCTAACTATAAATAATACATTAATAATATTAATTTTATTTTAATTACAATATATCACTTAACTTGTAACAGTATCTTCTTATAATAAAATAAAATTCATATTTCTGTTAATATTATTAATAAATACTGACTTTTTATTGAATACTAATAATTGTTGTAATTTAATAATACAATTATAATTAATAAATATAGTTTTTTAATTTATGATTATAAAATCCATCATATTTCTTATTTATTTATAATATTTTTATAATTTAATTATAGTAATAGCCTAACTAATTCATTTTTTTATATTAAATACTATTGCAGTAATCATATTGCACTGTAAAATAACATGTCAGTATTTAATACTAATAATAATAACCAAAATAATAACTTCATTTTATTGTTTTATTATAACAATAAAGAAATGTTATATTTGCAGTAATCCTATCATACTGTAAAATAAACAAGTGAGTATTTATTATAACCAAAATATTAATTATATATTTATTATGTTTAAATTATAAGATTATTACATTAATCCCTAGTTCCACCTGTCAAAATAAAAGGCAGTATTATTATTATTAATATTATTATTATTAAATACTGACATTTTATTTTACAGTGCAATATGATTACTGTAATAGTAAGAGTTTTTATTGATTTGTTTAATTGGTATATTTATTATGAATATATACTGACCTATTTACAGAACAATATGATTATTGCATCAGTATCAATGTTTAGTGATGTGTTTAATGGCTATAATGAAAACACAGTAAACTGAATATTGAGTTAATAATAATAATAATGCGTCTGGTTTGTTTTGAACAGATGTATAAACGCTTCTCGTCACAAATGTGGGAAGATGCTTGTTGTGTGTTGTGTGTGTGTTGTGTGTGTTAAGCCTCTCAAACTCTGTTCAAGCATGAAATCAATCATCTGAGATGTGTTTGAAAACGCAGCATGTTTTTTACACTCAGCTTTGATTTGTGAAACTGTGAAGCTGTTTCTGGAGTAAATCAGCTGAGCGTCTGTGACAGTGAGATTTGTAGTTGTAGAGATTTGATCACACGTTTAGCAGCACATCTGAACTCACGGAGAAACATCTGTTCAGGTTTACTTTTTCTCCCACAAACACAAGAGTTTCATCTTCTCAAACTCTTCAGTGCAGGAGCTCAAGTCCTGTTGTGTGGATCAACACGTTCTCTCTCCCAACTCGTCACGTATGGACGCTTGGTCAGGATCCTGCAGGGACTCCCACAGACTTCTGACCGGAGCCCGAGACTACGAGAAATAATAATAAAAAAGAATGTGTGTTAAACAATGATTAATCAGCGCAAACCTATTAATCAATGATTAAAGCGCAAACCTATTATCTATTTATTTATTGATTGATTGATGTTTTTATTTATTTATTAATAAATCAATGAATCAGTGGCGCTGACGTCATTGTAAGGCGCGATCCCAAGGTCCACTCGGTAAGTAGAACAGTTAATTAATACAGATGGGAACAATCCTTACATTTGGAACAAAAACTGTAGAATCAGGTCCAGAAGTTGTGTTTAGAACCTCTAGAAGTGCAGGTAGTTTGGTGATGCAGTAAATGACAGCAGCCAGACATTATACAAATATAACTTGCTGCACCAAATGTGTAGTAGGCTAGCTAAGTTAGCTAATTAAATTCACGTTAGTTAGTTTTTTTCACATATATTCATGCAAGGTAATATCATAGGAGACTGTATGATTTTTAGTTATGATGTGTTTTCAGTTACCCATATTACAGTAGCTCACAACACTAGCCATTTATAAATGTTCAGATGAAGAACAGTGTTGTTCAAAATTCACACAAAATTATATAGTCAACACACAAATCTTACCAATTATAAACCATACAAATTAATTCATAGCGACAACAATATTGTGTCTCATCACAATTTTTCAATATGTCATAATAAAGCTAATTAAGTGTTCTTCTCTAAAGAAGGCTACGTTGCAAACTATTCCCATGTCTGTGATTTGCCTTAAAGAAATAAAAGAGTACAACAGAAATATCAAAATTCCAGCTGTCCAAGGCCATTTGATCCCACGTAGTACAACTCCAAACCAATCAAAAACTGCCCAATCTGCCAACACTGATGAAGAAATACTGGTAAACATGTAAGAAGTTCAATTCTGAATATTTAGTTTTTTCTCTTATCAGGTCCTTCAAATTTGCCAGCTTTCAACATTCTCCTTTATTTTTACCCCCCTCCACACACACACACCACACTGCACTCGACTCACTCACTCACTCACTCACTCACCCACTCACTCACCCACACACCCACACACACACACACACACACACACACACATCACTCACTCACACACCACACCACACACACCACACACACACAACACAACACACACACACACACACACTCACTCACTCACTCACTCACACACCACACACACACACACACTCACACACACTCTCTCACTCTCTCACACATACACACTCTCACACACACAACACACCACACACACACACAAAACAAAGGCACTTTAAAGAACCACGTCCGTCTTGTTAACCTGTACTTGTCTCTCTGTAGCTCGCTCACTCTTTTCTCTCGATCTCTCTCTGTTTACATCTGTAGCTGTCGTATCTGTTCATCTTTGTTGTGAGTCTTTCTGTCTGTTTGTGTTTCTGCCGATCACCGTGAATTGATTCAGAACTCCAAGACAGTTTAAAAACAAAAAAAAAAAAAAAAAAAAACAGTTTTGAAGCTGGATAAATTTGGTTGAATCTCATAACTCAATGAATGAGTCTCCAAAGTCTTGATGACTTGCTTCGGGAAGGTGTCAAGGATCGGAGGAAACATCACCAGTAAAGACACCTGAACCAAGGGTGCACTGGAGAAAGAGAGACATTGATGGAAACATTGTCTATGCAAGGCCAAGATCAATCAGGAACCAGTCTAATAAGCGTCAGTATAGTGTTTCATTCAAGATATATTGAATATCTACATTGATTAGGCACTTATGAATGTATCAAACAAAGAATATATCAGGGAAACAATCAAACCACAACCACTCATTTGATTTTTGACATGAAAATAAATTGATTACATACAGTATTTGTGTAAAGCAGTATAAACTACACTAAATTGTTGGTCTTGGTAAGGCTGTGCAGTTTGTTCTGAGTGTGTTGTCAGTGGCCAACCAGCTTGTTTCTTTTTTAATGATCTGCTTCTACAGCAAGCATTCTTATTTGCTTTCGTCATCTATATGACACCTTATAGATACCTGCAAGTCATTGGACTGTCCACAGTTGGGTTTGGAAAATAAAAGAGTCTGCTAGTCCTTCTCTCTAGCTTAACGTTAAACAGTGAGCTTGGGCCATTTCAGGCTGGTAATAAGGGAGGTAAAATTGTGCCACTAGCCTTGGGACAAGTTGAAAATGTTGTAAATGTTTTTTGTTGTTTTCTTCTGGTACAGCTGATCACATTCGGAAAACTGATCCTCCCACCAATGCTCCTGACAGTAACTGTGAGGTGGCCTTTGCTCCAGAGACTGCTGGTGTGTACTTCATTGTGTAAATTACATTTTTAAAATTTGCCAGAATATTGGCCTTTTCACAGCCAAAGGCACTCCATGCAGTACACTTTATATATATATTTAAAAAAAAATTTGTTTAACAGTTAGTCATTTAGCAGACGCTTTTATCCAAAGCGACTTACAATAAAATCAGTCAAAACTAACAAAAGAGCAACAATATGTTAGTGCAAATGACAAGTCTCGGTTAGCCTAACGCAGTACACGTACCAAGGTATATAATATTATAGAAGTAGCGTTATGGAATTGCCGTTTAACTTAAAAATTAGCAGCCAAATGGCCTGGTGAGTGAAAAGTTATTCAATCCCTGTATATATATATTTACAGTGGGTACGGAATGTATTCAGACCCCCTTATATTTTTCACTCTTTTTTATATTTCAGCCATTTTCTAAAATCATTTAAGTTTATTTTTTTTTCCTCATTAATGTACAAAAAGCACCCCATATTGACAGAAAAACAAAAAATTGTTGACATTTTTGCAGATTTACTAAAAAACAAAAACTGAAATATCACATGGTCCTAATATTCTACCTTTGCTGCGTATTTATTAGAAGCACCCTTTATGCTCTAATACACCATGAGTCTTTTTGGGAAAGATGCAACAGTTTTTCACACCTGGATTTGGGGATCCACTGCATTCCTCCTTGGAGATCCTCTCCAGTTCTGTCAGGTTGGATTGTAAACGTTGGTGGACAGCCATTTTTTTAGGTCTCTCCAGAGATGCTCAATTTGTTTTTAAGTCAGGGCTCTGGCTGGGCCATTCCAGAACAGTCACAGAGTTGTTGTGAAGCGACTCCTTCGTTATTTTAGCTGTGTGCTTTGGGTCATTGTCTTGTTGGAAGGTACACCTTCGGCCCAGTCTGAGGTCCTGAGCACTCTGGAGAAGGTTTTTGTCCAGGATATCCCTGTACGTGGCCGCATTCATCTTTCCCTCGATTCGATTGCAACCAGTCGTCCTGTCCCCTGCAGCTGAAAAACACCCCCACAGCATGATGCCGCCACCACCATGCTTCACTGTTGGGACTTTATTAGACAGGTGATGAGCAGTGCCTAGTTTTCTCCACACAAACCGCTTCGAATTAAGGCCAAAAAGTTCTATCTTGGTCTCATCAGAACAGAGAATCTTATTTCTCACCATCTTGGAGTCATTCAGGTGTTTTTTTTAGCAAACTCCATTTGTGTCTTGCACTGAGGAGAGGCTTCCTCGGGCCACTCTGCCATAAAAGCCCCGACTGGTGGAGGGCTGCGTTGATGGTTGACTTTCTACAACTTTCTCCCATCTCCCGACTGCTTCTCTGGAGCTCAGCCACAGTGATCTTGGGTTCTTCTTTACCTCTCTCACCAAGGCTCTTCTCCCTTGATAGCTCAGTTTGGCTGGACGGCCATTTCTAGGAAGGGTTCTGGTCGTCCCAACGTCTTCCATTTAAGGATTATGGAGGCCACTGTGCTTTTAGGAACCTTAAGTGCAGCAGAATTTTGTTTGTAACCTTGGCCAGATCTGTGCCTTGCCACAATTCTTTCTCTGAGCTCTTCAGGCAGTTCCTTTTGACCTCATGATTCTCATTTGCTCTGACTTGCACTGTGAGCTGTAAGGTCTTATATAGACAGGTGTGTGGCTTTCCTAATCAAGTCCCATCAGTATAATCAAACACAGCTGGACTTAAATGAAGGTGTAGAACCATCTCAAGTTTGATCAGAAGAAATGGACAGCACCTGATTAAATATATGAGTGTCACAGCAAAGGTCTGAATACTTATTACCATGTGATATTTTATTTTTTCTTTTTTAATAAATTCTGCAAAAATGTCAACATTCTGTGTTTTTCTGTCA
>JADLZN010009950.1:0-28033 GCA_018155175.1 Sinocyclocheilus anophthalmus
TTTTGTATATAATTAAGTATTATGTCTAAAAAAAATAGCCTGTTATTAAAGTAGCTAAAATGTTCCTAATTTAAAAAGGCACTCGTGTCTTGGGTGATAGAAAAGAATGTGTGCAGTGCTGATTTACACTCATTTATGTGCTTGTCTTGAAATAATATCTGTGTGATACTAATTATGATATACTAATGTTCTTTTTCTCTTCTTTTTCCTGACAGACTGTGAGTGAGAAAGACTGGCGAGACTTACTAAAAGTAAAATTTTTTGTACATTTATTCACTCATCTGACATTTGCAAAATAGCACACTTCTGTTATGTTCTGTATTGTAATTCTGTTATTAAAATTCTACAATTCACATGAGTGTGAATTCATTTTTGTGTTTAAGATATACTGTGTAATGGGTATTTAAATAAAAAAAATAGGTGTGGTGTAAATATGGTTAAATAATGGCATTTGGTTTATCAGCCACATGTGGGCCACATAAGGGCCGTCAGCCCTTTACAGAACTCAGCCATATAATAATACCATATAAGGTCCATATATCAGCCACATCTGTTTTTATTATTTGGCTCACTCTGGGTTGGGTTATGGCACTGTTTAGGTTCAGTTCTGGCTAAGAAGATGTAGACCAGTTTTGGGCCGGCGAACACAAACTAATCTGGGCCACACTTTAGCTGTTCATATGGGCCAGATCCGCGCCAAAGGAAATTTGCTGACTGGGTAGCGCTTAGGCCAGCTAGGGACCGTCTACAAAGTACATGTAAAGGATAAAACGATGAATGTTTTCCCACCGGAATGTTTTTTACAATTAACAAAACAAGAGCAAATAGTGCACCAAGCTCTTTGAAGATATAAAGACAAAGACTTATAACGCTCACTTGAATTTAAATAAGAAATATTGTAAACAAGATGTGATAGTGGTTATTGTTACTATTAATAAATATATTAACAAAAGAAAAATTATATTAAAAAATCATTATCATTCCATAATTTAGTGGTTATGCAGTAGGCTTATTCCAGGTCCTTGTGAGAACATTTTAATGCTTGTTGTTTTCACAGAAGTTTGAAACCAAAAAACACACTATTGAAATTTAAATCAATAAATTAATTAATTTAAAACACACCGTTTTATTACACAACTTCAATGGGTTACAGATTTTACAGATTAGACAAACATTTTGATGGTGGTTTAAGCCACAGAACTATAATAGAACACATACTATAGAAAGTTAAACCAATACATAATTTAGTTTAAAATAAATACAATCTTCTACCTCAGTTTCAAAGGCTGGGTCTTGTTACAGACTTCTTAAAGAACATTTTGCAGTTGTTTTCATTGTCAAAAGTGATGCAGAAGTCATGCTATTGACACTCAAAATTCACTAGCCCATCTGCAAACGGGCCCTAGATTTAAAAATATATAAAATAATAAGTTATTATATATTATATATATTTAATATTTAATTTTATTTCGCGTAGCTGCAAAGCAACTCTGATTTTACTACATTACTACAACTTTTGAATAAAATTAATAAAAATAAAATTATAAACTATGAGATCAAGATATAGAATAAAATAAAATAAACAGAATTACTAAAAAATTTATTCAAATGGAGAAAAAAAGGATTTATATGAATAAAAACTTCAATGTGATCTCCGCGATGCTAAAAAAGAAACACTGATTTAGGTATTTGATGTCATTTAGTGTTTTTATACCGCTGATTCACCTTTTAAAGTACAGTTCAGAAATTAAATTTCATCATTTATTCACTCTCGTGTTATTAACCTGCATGACTTTCTCCCAAGAAAGATAAAAGATGAAACTTTGAAAGACTATCAGGTTTAACATTGTCAATGAACTGTTGCTTTAAATGAGGGAGCGAATGAACTGAACTGCATTAACCGGTATGCTCTCGTATGTTCAGGTGAAGCAGACCTAAAGCTCAGCATCTTCTGCAGATGATCGGGATCCTTCACTGCATCAGTCTTTATTATTGTGGAGGTCAGTGGAGCGACTCCTTCATCTGCACTCTTCAGGTTCACACCAGCACACTTCTCTTTGCATTTCACAGTATTTACACTACATACAGCGCATGTATTTTGTGTATACGTATTTACTGTGCATGCAGTGCACTTGCGTCCAATTCCACTCATGAACCAGAAGGAACATTAACAGACAAATATACATAATCATCTGCATGAATGTACCAAAGCAATCACAGCTTGTTCAGAAGAATGAGAAACTGCTTTTATGATGTGCACGAGTGACTAGATGATGTGGAGGGTGAACAGAGTAGTTCTGAGAATTTCATTTCTGATCTGAGAAATGCACCAAAGCCACTGAGATAAACTGCAATTGAAATAAAGCTGAAATAAAAATAAAAATATTAGAAAATTAGAATGGTGTCTAGTCCTTTATTCCCCTCAAGAAGAGTTGGGTGACGTGATAATCGCTATATTGAAGAGATTCTCGCCTTATTGGACTTTGGGCTCAAATGTGTACAGCAATATTGTGCCAGTTTTCATAAATACTTGTTTACCAGCTGCTCCTGACCTCGGGAGCTGAAAACAGATTATGAGGAGGGCATTAACTTTCCAACAAACGCCTGTTGTGACTGACGTCACACAAACTGGGCCCAGCTGACCAATCGAGCCAGACGTGGCTTTTCAGAAGGGCTTTAAATAAAGATGACAGACGAAAAACAGTAACTTTCAGGCATTGGGTTAAAAGAGGTGCTGCAGCAATATTCTTTATATATATATATATATATTTTTATTTTTTTATTTTTTTATATTTTTTTTTATTTTTTATTTAAATCATGTAATAAGCCCAAAAGTAAATATCTGTGTAATGAACATAATACAGGCACTTTACAAACTACCATTTAAAAATAACTACAATCTTTGGCGCTTCTCAGACACCTCATTTGTCCTCAGCAGCAATTAAAATTCCACCCTCACATAATTTCCCGTGATGAATATGATGCTATAACCATGCAAACAGTTAATATGTAACCTGCTGTAAAATAAAAGTCCACAGGGACACCCATAAAATATCTGATTACAATATCTACAAGAGCTTATCTCTCTAAACACCATCTGTTTATAGGTGGACGGGACACACAAGGTGCAAATGGACACAGGTTTTTTTTTTCATGACAAGAAACACCCCTGTCTGGGTTAGAAAGGTGCGCTGTACTGTTTGAGAGCCAGTCATGGCATTCTATATACTCTATATCATGAGTGAGATCAGCCCCAATTCTGCACAGAATAAGTAAACTCTACGCTGGACAAACTGTGGAAGGATGAAGAGGCCTATTGTTCCAGATTTGCATAACTAATTTGGCTGATTAAACTCTTGGCGTCAGCACTGGGAATTTTACAAATGATGTACACAGCAAATCATGCGAGAAAGAAAGTCAGAGGAGGACACAGAGCTACCCCGAGAGAAACTCTGAGTGTGGACTCAGTAGAGTCATTCTAATATGCTGAATATTTCAGTGCTGTTTTAATGATGACATCCATTTTAAATCGTAGTATAAGACCTTTATGTGATTTGCTGTAGACAAGAGTGATTATTGACTCATAAAGCACACAAGTAAAAAAGGGAATCGCCCAAAGGTCATAAAACTGTAATACATTATAAAAGAAGTACACTTCAGCATACTTTCGAAATAAGTACTTATCACTGAAATAATATACTTTAGAATATAATTATGTGTGAACTTAAGTGTGTTGAGAAACTCTCTTTAAGTGGCATTTTATTTCATTAATATACTGAATACAGTTTTTTTTTACGATATACTAGTACGATATACAAACGCACATGATCCAAATAATGTAAAATCCTAGATTATGCAGCTTGCGTATAGTAAAGGACTGTTTGATATGTAACACAGATATCTATAGTCGTCAATGCTTAAAAAACTAAATACAAGCAAGGTAACAACCATTGCAAAACTTTAGCATGAACTAATTTGAATATTATTCTGGTTGAAAACTAAATGTATAGATTTAAATTGTTAAACCTATAGCCATCGATACAATGAAGAGGATCAGTACAGAAAGTTTTGTACAGAGCAGACAGGTTTTCTGAGCTCACCCTCTACTGCAGTCCCCCCAAGTTGACCACAATGGGTCACATTCAGATGAATCCGATGTGGTCACTGTTAGGTGATTGTTCATCCTTGAGATGTTAACTCAAAATTGTCTTTGTGATGTTAGCAGCTGTAGAAACCTTCGGAGGGCTGTATTCATCTGCAGAACATTCAGTATCAGCAGGTGTGTGTCGCTTGAGTTTGGCAGGTGGATGAATGTGTCCAGGGTTTCTACCTGTGGTTAAGCTCAGCATGTGAGCACAGTTCAGTGAGTCATTTTGGGCCTTTATGTCTTGTTCAGTTTACGTGTCATTCCTTTATGGAGAAACCTCTGCTCCTTGTGGCACCTTCTCTAGGACGATAGTCTGACCCATCTTCATGAATCCTCTCACCTCCAGCAGTGCAGTTATCTGGGCAGAATTCAGGTGAAGGTGTTCCCCTTGCTAACACACTGCTTTGTGTGAGACACCTGAAAAGCATCTTAGTGGCTATTCAATGACTGAATTCTGATCAACTTAACGTCATTACCCATGGAGTAAGATAGAAAAGTCGTAAGTTAACATAAGAACAATGAAACAAAAGAGAAACCTGATAAATTCATGTCAGCAATTCCGAGTGGTACATCTGGTGTTAAATATCTTTTAAGGTCACGTATGGTAGAGTGGTCCCATGTAAGCATTAATTTAGGTATTCTTGGTCTGAATGACTCAAAGCAAATGCAGCAGTTCTGCGTTCAGACGTGGAATTATTTGAACTGCATCATCATCATGTATTGTAATTTTAATTTCAGATGTCACATGAAACTGAGTCTCATTGGTCAGATCTGAATTACTGCTACTGTTTCAGTGCAGTCTAAGTGTGTAACACCTGATGGGTTGCAGTTGAGCCTTCACAGTCTGCTGTGTCATGAGCATTAGAGACCCCAGTTCTGCTGGGGAAATTTTCTAGATTAATTGGTGTTTTTATCACCCATGTCGTCATGAACTCCAATGGACCAATATCCATGGCTTTATTTGCAGTTGCTCTCATTACAGTCAGATCTGTGGGCAGAAATATGTTCACCTGTTTCGGTGTTGTCTGTTTGGCAATTGCTATTTTATGGTGTTGTTCAAACCTGCAGATCTCTGTGGCACATAAAGACTTCTGGTACTTTGGTCTGTTTAGTATTTAACACCCCCCTTTAATTATTTTTCACGTAAATTTAAAAGATCAAATAGTGTTGTGTGGCTGCATTCAACCGTTGCTTTGTGTAAATACAGTCATGCTCCAAACAAAGGAAAGGAAGTTTTACAATTGTGATGTAAATTTGGTCCTGTTGCTGTAACCGGTAATCAGCCTCAGAATGGGAGTATGAGGTGAGATCTGGCTCAAAATACTTCCATACGAATGTTTTCTAGATTTTTTTTAAGGAGCAAGATTAGGTGCAAATTCAGAGCTTCTGAATTCTGCATTGAAATGTGGATGTTTCAATTTCCAAATAATGTTAGCCATTCTCTCTGATCAGATAAAATTTTTAATTGGTGCTCCTCAGCAAAGGATGAATTGGTTCGCTATTGCTTGTGCCACACTATTGAAATGAAAACTGTCAGGGTTCTGTCACTTCGGTCTAGTTTGTTCATGGTTTTGTGACAGAGGTCCCTGACACTCGCGTCATGTCAGTGTTTTCTTGTGAGCGTGCGGCTTCGAGTGTGCTCGAGCCGTGCGCTCTCGTCTGCGTGTACTGTTTCATGTTGGAGCGTGGTGTTCAGATCCCGGCACTCATGTCTTGAGTTTCGGTTTCGTGTCGGGGTCCGGACACTCGCGCTCCATGTTCTGTCTGTTGTGGGAGCGTGCGGTCTCGAGTTCGCTCGGCCGTGCGTTCTTCTGTCCACGTGTGTTGTGTTTTGCGGTTTGTGTTCAGCCGCGTGCTTTTGTTGTTGTCTTGTGTGAACACGTGGCTTTTGAGTTTTCTCATTAGCTGCGTGTTCTAGCGCATGGCTTGTGATTTTTGTTTTGCTGGCCATGTGCTTGTGTTTTGTTTTGTGTGAGCACATGGCTTTTTGTCTTTGATTCGGTGTGCCATGTGCTCATGTCAATTGTCTTGACCCCTCCCATCTTGTTACCTGATTATTGGTTAATTTGCCCCACATGTGCTCCCTCGTTACCCTCCTCATTTGCTCTCCATTTATTCTCCTTGTGTTTGCAGTCGTGCGTCAGTTCGTCATCGTCTATCCCTGGATATGTCCAGATCCTGCCTTGCCTTGCCTTGCCTTGCCTGTTTTTCCCCCATGGGGTAGTTTTTGTTGCCGTTTTGTTTATTTTTATTACCAATAAAACCCTTTTTTCTGCAATACTGAGTCCTCGCTCCATCCTCTACCCTAAACCTGTGACAGAAAACACACCTGCTCCCTTTTGGGCACTGGGTAGCAGACCAATGAAATTTAATTGTAAGGGTTAGCAAATCACATTTCTACATGTAATACCATGCTTGGCGATTATAATATAATGTACATTATAATTTGATTTATAATACAAATATATTATATTAAAATAGTATATATTAAAATAATATTATTTCTGGTCTTTGGAATAATATAGTTGTCAATGTGTTCGTCTTGGAGAAGACCTTGTGATTTGGCCCTGTAGTCACAGTAGTACACACATGTACATTGTATGTATAACAACTAGTCCTTCTTAAAGCCAATGAGAGACTCTGAAGTTGTCAACATCCAATGACTGCAAGCACATTTGGAGTACATGGTCAAATAACAACTCATGTGAGAAATTTTCCATCTGCAATAAGGTCTATGTTGTCACAAATTGCATTCTCATGTCAATTAATTTGAATATGAAAAGGTGTTGAGGAGCCGGGCAAGCTCAGGGCTGATGCAATGCACGATCACTGTTTTTAGGTCTCAAAGGTTTGTTTATTTAATATAGTCTGTTTAAAGACTATATGAAGGCCCAGTAGTCATTTGCTTGATATAAGGTGTGATATGTTTAATTGTGTGTTACTATTTGGCCATAAACACCTCCCATGAAACAGGGAGAAAAACATGAGTATTCTGAGTGGGTGTACCCTCGGACTCAGCTTTGAGCCACTCTCAGAAACAAAGTCATTTGTTTTATAAAATCATCACTTTCAATCTGTGTATCAGTCTCAGATTTTTTAAGCTTATCAAAAGCTAAAAAAGCTATTGTTTGACTGCAGTCAAGAGGAGTTCTGCTTTGTAGTAGTTAGTCCTCAAGAGCTGAGGTATAATTTTTTTCCTCAGTGAAGCTTTCTTTGAAGCTCTTTTATCTGTGTTGTGATTTTATCACTCTGTTTTACCCAAATTGCTTTTCATATTTAAATGTATCAACTTAAATTGTCTTTCTTTATCCAATCACAAGTTTCCCAATTGTTTATAATTTGGCATTTTTATTCTGTTTGCTCATTCTCATTAAAATGTTGCTCATTTGTTGCAACGAAGCAAATAAAACAATATAGAATGCAGTTTGCTGATTAAAGCTTTAGGTTCTATTTTGTGACTCTTGTTGAGTACCAGACAATAATTTGGATGATGGTATTCCAATTTTTGCAATATTTAGCAATATGAGTCTTCGCGCTCATCTAGCAACTGTGTCTATATGGGATGCATCTTTCTTGTCCCTCAATATATTCTAAAAGGCAAATAAGAATTGCTACCCCGCAGCGGAGAAAGAGAGGATATGATCAACCCTTTGTTCGTCTTTGGGGCTAATCGCATATTGTCGTGAAAAAACGTCACTATCGCCTGTTTAGGAGATGCCGTCACCACACTTTGTGCGGTCGCATGCACCTGGCCCAAGGAAGGTATCCAGTGGTGGCTGAAGGTTTTTTGTGTGTCGGGGCACTCTCTTTTCCGGCGCATCAAAGTTATTCAATCTACATTCCGATTCTAATTCTGACTCTCTTTTTATCTAATCTGCTACTATTTTAGTATTACCCTTGCGAATGTCGTTAGAAGGGCAAATTGTTATTTAGTCTGTCTCTAATTATTACTATTATTCTGACATTTGGTTATTCTAGTTAACTCTTTACTTTATATTTACTCGTTCATTGAGAATCTATGTCGCTCAGGGTGCCTCACGTCGGCCGCTCTGCATGGGCCCTACGATCACAAACTCGCCAGTCTGATCATTAGCCAGTGGTTATGAGTAATACTATTTAATAGGTCGCCCTTGTTTACCATTCTTTAAATATTAGTTCTGTTTAGCCCCCTACAGTTACCCATTTACAACTTAGTTAAAGCTCAAACATGCTAGTACTATGCTAGTACTATTTGTCTAGCCACCGATAGTTATATAACTACGTACTACTTAACTAAAGCGGAGACAATAATCAGCGGTTATGCTAGTACTATGAAATATGTTAATATTTCAATAGTATTTTTATCTAGACCCCAGATAGTTAAAATAACTACGCACAACTTGAATAAAGCTCAAACAATAATCAGCGGTTATGCTAGTACTATTTGCCTAGCCCCGGATAGTTAATGTAACTACGTATAACTTAATTAAAGCTGAGACAATAACCAGCGTTTATGACCAGCAGTGTTGGGGGTAACTCATTACAAGTAATGCGAGTTAGCGTATCAGTATTACTTTTTCAGTAACTATTAAATAACGCATTACTTATTTAATTAAGAAAATATCTGAGTTACTTTTTCATAAAAGTAACGCCAGTTACTTTGTTTTCCCATTTATTGACTGACAGCTCTCCTGTCCCCATATTGGGAGAAATCGGGAGTACAGAGGAGTTGTGTGCGCTGTGTGAACATGACGTAGTTCTAGACTAAATGTGAATGTGAATTAATTCATCCCACTCACAAAAAATACAGCACTTTAGTCATTATTCATTCATCTAAAATGCTTAAACAGGAATGCAACTTCCGTAGACATAAGACTCAAACCTGGCAATAATTCATATGTTAAATAAGCAAAATGTATCTAATCCCGATTTTATTAAGCAAGTAGCATTTGCTGCCGACCTTTGTGATCCAGTTCAACTGTCATACTAATAAGCTAAATGACTTTGTAGAGAAACTAACAATTGTGGGCTTAGTTTTTTTATTTCGAAGAGTGTTTCTTCTCTGCGTATTGTAAACTGGTAGGTCAACGTGAATTACTTGTGCTTCCGCCTGAGGTTTGTTCGATTACACTTTTTGAGTGTGAAAGGCTTTATATATTTGCTCATAATTAGAGGCACGTCTTATTTTAAAAACAATCAAGCCGCGCTTATATTTAAAAGTTATGCTAAGTAAATATCACGGCATTACTTGCTTCCTAGAAAAGTAACTAAGTAACGTAATTAGTTACTTTTTTAGGGAGTAACGCAATATTGTAATGCATTACATTTAAAAGTAACTTTCCCCAACACTGATGACCAGTACTATGCCCCCCATAGTTAACGCAACCGAGTACAACTTTACTACAGTCAGTCTTGTTAGTCAGGAAATCTATAACGGAAGCCGTCTCACCTGATGTGCCCCATGCTCCATCTAACCTGAGATTCAGTATGTACTAACGCTGGACACAGATTTGCGGTAACATACACCTTCACTTAATCTACTTGAGAACATAACTTCAGAGTAAGTCAGAATAAATAAAAAAAGTGACAATTTATTATCAGTCAGGTAAATATGTATTATGCCAATTACATAGCCAATTCAAAGATATCAAATCAATACAAGACATCAAATTCTCAAAGATAAATCTAAGAGTAAGATGCATACCTGACTTTTAGAAAAATACATAGTATGAAGTGTGTGGACCTAGATGAGCTGGTGTTACCCTCAATCAGTAAGAAGTAATACTTTACAGGAGTTCCTTAATGGCGGTAGGTTGAGGCCAATCTCTGACAGCTTGCACCTTCCTCTGGTTCATGTGAATGCCATGATTGTTGATGATGTAACCAAGGAACTGGATGGTGTCCCGGTGGAACAAACACTTCTCCAGTTTGAGGTATATATGGTGTTCTCAACTTCTGAAGGACCTGTTTCACATGGTGGCAATTTTCAGCCAGGTTCCGAGAGTAGAGAAGGATGTCGATGTATACAATCCCAAAGCAGTGGAGGTACTCACGGAAGACCACATTCATGAATCCCTGGAAGACTGAGGGTGAGCTGGAGAGGCCATGACATCACCTGATATTTATAGTGGCCTGATGGTGTTATGAAGGCGGTCTTCCATTCATCACTAACGTGGATCCGAAAGAGGTTGAATGCGCTAAGCAGGTCCAGCTTGGAGAAGATGTGAGCCCCACAAAACTGTTCCAGTGTGGCAGGGACCAGAGGAAGTGGGTAGCGATATTTGACACTCTGTGAGTTCAGAACATGGTAATCAATGCAGGGCCTCAAGCCTCCATCCTGACAAAAAATAAACTGGATGCAAATGGTGAAGTAGAAGGGCAGATGAATTCCTGTTTAAGAGCCTCTTCGATGGAGAAGTACATGGCCTTCTGTTCTGGGATGCACAGCGGGTAAAACTCTACCCTTTGTCAGCATGGCCCCAGGCAGCAGGTCAATTGCACAGTCCCATTGCTGATGAGGTGGTAATTCCATGGCTGCCTGCTTGCTAAAGACATCCTGGAATGCCCCATAATCTGGAGGAATTTCAGGAGTCTCAGAGGTTTCTGGATTCTTAATAGTAGTGGTACAGATGGCCACTTCTTTGGAGTAGATGAAGATGGAGGTGCAGATGGCTTCTGAATCGAAGAAACCGTTTTGGAGACAATAATCACTCCATTGCATTGATCTCACCAGTGTTCCACTTCACTCTCTGGGAATGTTGGGTTAACCAGGGGTGTCCCAGGATGATATCGGCAGTTGAACCCTCCAGCACCAGAAAGGAGATGGGCTCCAGATGCAGACAACCAATGGGGATCGTGATGTGGGTGACCACTATATGATCTTGCATATGCCCAGCGGTTTTCGCAGGAGAGTGTGAATATTTAATAATTGGTGACAGGTTCTCCTGTTGAGTCGAGCAGGGCTTGCGCTGAAATAGATCGGTGGGCAGTGGTTACCAGCACGGTAGTATGAGATAGTGGTGCAATCATGGGTTGGAATTGAGGGGTACTCATCTCTGGCCTTGGTGGACAGATTGGACAGGCAGACATCAGATGTCCCGCTGCTCCACAGAACAAACTGAGACTGTTGTGAATTCTCCATTGACGCTCCGCATGAGTGAGTTGGTATGAATTGATTTGTATTGGTTCTGGTGTTGGAGGTGTAGAAGATAGTGAGATGGGCAGAGGAGATGCAGCAGGTAGGTTCCATGGTGCAGGTTGTTAGGTGTTAAGAGATACGAATGGCTTTTTGAATGAAAGTTTCATAAATTTTCATAAATTATCATAAATAGCCATCTGCTGACGGATATTAACACTGAGCCCTTGTTTAAAAGAGGTGAGGAGTGCCACTTCATTCCAGCCACTGGTGGCTGCTAGTGTGCGGAACTGGAGGTCGTGGTCATTCACAGTTGATTGGCCTTGGCGTAACCGGAAGAGTTCATAGTTGGCTGACAGCTCGCTGGCTGTCTGGCCAAAAATTCCCTTGAAGTGAGCAACAAAAGCTGTGAGCGAATTGATTATTGGGCTGTTGGTGCCACCACAGAGCATGTCCAGACAAGAGTGAGATTATATACGCGAAATTATACATGCAATCTTGGCCCAATTTCTGGAGAATAATTGAGGCTGCATCTCGAAGAAGATTGAGCATTGGAGTAGAAATCCACTGCATTCATCCACCTCACCAGAGTACGTTGCCGGATGGGCCATGGGACTGGCGGAGACAGATTGTGAGGAAGAGGTGGTGAGCAGTAGAAGAGAAAATGGGTCCGGGTTCTGATCAATGCTTGACTCTGTATTGTTGCATGTTAGCGGTCTGGTATTCTGTCAGCAAACAGAAGGAAACAACACAGGTAAATGACAGTCTCACAGAGCTTTATTAAAGGTTTCAGTAGAGGAGCAAGCGATGATCACAAGTGAGATAATGAGCTGATAATCTTGAGCAGAGACAGTCACTGTGGCTTTCCTTTGCAGGTTGTTTCTGATCTGGTGCACTGAGCTGAGGACAGAAGATGATTGCTGAATGGCTCAGATGAACTGGTAAGTAGGGATGGTAAGGAGCCAGGTAAATTGAAACACGTAGGTAAACAACAAGACCAGACACTGAGGTGGTGACGGGAAGGTGGTTTTATACTGTGATATGATTGGTGCTGACAGGTGAAATACATCAGAATTCTGGTGATTGTGAATGAGTGGGTGGAGCTGAAGAATCTGGTGTTGCTGGTGACTCTGTGACAAAAACACAATTCACACAAATAAATATGCATAGATGCAAACTTATAAAAATCATATCACCTGAATACCTCTGGCTTGCTTTTTTCAACATACTATGTTTTTAGTTACGCAGTAATCTTACATATTATTCAGGATGCCTAGTGTATTTGAAAGTGAAAGTGAAAATGAAGTGACGTGTGGCGACCCATACTCGGAATTTGTGCTCTGCATTTAACCCATCCAAGTGCACACACACACACACACACACTGTGAACACACACCCGGAGCAGTGGGCAGCCAATTCTGTGGTGCCCAGGGAGCAGTTGGGGGTTTGATGCCTTGCTCAAGGGTCTCACCTCAGTCGTGGTATTGAGGGTGGAAGAGAGCGCTGGTTATTGACTCCCCCCACCTATAATCCCTGCCAGACCTGAGACTTGAACCCGTGACCTTAGGGTTACAAGTCCGACTCTCTATCCATTAGGCCACGACTGTTTGATTTGGTATCCAGTGATTGAAGTGTAATTCAATCAATCGATTGGAAATTGCTCCTCTAAGGCATTTCACAGCTATGAATATGAAATGAAGTACATACAAGTTTTTCTGGGTTCTCCCAGGATGGCACAGTACTGGGACAGCAGCACTGAAATAGTAGTCCTATTAATGGAGAACATTTTAAAGATGTCAGCCAAAGAAGTCTTACTGGAAAGACATTTGCAAAACACTAGTCATTTTTTCAGTTCAATCTCCTACAGAATCTGCGTTTACTCTCTTGGGTCAACTGGATTGCTTTTGACAGGTATGACAAGCCAAGCACTGAATCTCAGGCTGAATCTCCTCTACATAGCACAATTATAAATCTTCCATTCTGTTGTTGGCTAGCTGCCCTGCCCTCAGGACTTCACAGAGTCTAACAGAGATTGTTAGTGGAGCTCCATGGCAAAATAAGCTCAAGATAGTCGAACTAAGATAAAAGTGTATCATAACTTTTGGACACTCATAGAGCTCTTTGTGGGATTTACACTTTCTACTTTGAGCATTTCTTGTTATTCTGTGTCTACTGCTAATCTGTCATCCTCTAACGTGGGAATGCACTGAAGTTCACTAAAATATTCAAGAGCAAATTTTAATATTAATTTACATGTTTATTTTAAGAGCCTGAATGCTGCGCCTATGGTGCATAATAATTGAAGGGTAAATGGCTAGAGCTGAGTGAGAGGGAATTTTCCAGAGTTAACATTTCACCAACGAGATCATGGCATATGTACACTTGATCTACAGCATATGGATATTAACTCTCTTTAATTGAGAGTTTGCACAAGGTCTGTTTGCATGAATAAATACAAACCCGATTCCAAAAAAAATTGGGACACTGTACAAATTGTGAATAAAAACAGAATGCAATGATGTGGAAGTTTCAAATTTCAATATTTTATTCAGAATACAACATAGTTGACATATCAAATGTTTAAACTGAGATAATGTATCATTTTAAGGGAAAAATAATTTGTTTTTAAATTTCATGGCATCAACACATCTAAAAAAATTTGGGACAAGGCCATGTTTACCACTGTTTGGCATCCCCTCTTCTTTTTATAACATTCTGCAAACGTCTGGGGACTGAGGAGCAAGTTGCTCAAGTTTAGGAATAGGAATGTTGTCCCATTCTTGTCTAATACAGGATTCTAGTTGCTCAACTGTCTTAGGTCTTCTTTGTCGCATCTTCCTCTTTATGATGCGCCAAATGTTTTCTATGGGTGAAAGATCTGGACTGCAGGCTGGCCATTTCAGTACCCGGATCCTTCTACGCAGCCATGATGTTGTAATTGATGCAGTATGTGGTCTGGCATTGTCATGTTGGAAAATGCAAGGTCTTCCCTGAAAGAGACGACGTCTGGATGGGAGCATATGTTGTTATAGAACTTGGATATACCTTTCAGCATTGATGGTGCCGTTCCAGATGTGTAAGCTGCCCATGCCAAACACACTCATGCAACCCCATACCATCAAAGATGCAGGCTTCTGAACTGAGCGCTGATAACAACTTGGGTTGTCCTTGTCCTCTTCAGTCCGGATGACTCTGAATCTTTGGATGATATTATGCACTGTAGATGATGATAACTTCAAACTCTTTGCAATTTTTCTCTGAGAAACTCCTTTCTGACATTTCTCCACTATTTTTCGCCGCAGCATTAGGGGAATTGGTGATCCTCTGCCCATCCTGACTTCCGAGAGACACTGCCACTCTGAGAGGCTCTTTTTATACCCAATTATGTTGCCAATTGACCTAATAAGTTGCAAATTGGTCCTCCAGCTGTTCCTTATATGTACATTTAACTTTTCCGGCCTCTTATTGCTACCTGTCCCAACTTTTTTGGAATGTGTAGCTCTCATGAAAACCAAAATGAGCCAATATTTGGCATGAAATTTCAAAATGTCTCACTTTCAACATTTGATATATTATCTATATTCTATTGTGAAATCAACTAAAGTTATGAGATTGAAACATCATTGCATTCTGTTTTTATTCACAATTTGTACAGTGTCCCAACTTTTTTGGAATTGGGTTTGTACATAAATAGGAATATTATTATACATATTTAATAATAAAATACTTAAGGAATGTTAACAAGACAGAACGTACATATTAGCAAATAAACACACATCAATAAATCCATAAAAATCTCAAATCTAATGATAAATCTGTTTTGTTTCAGACTGAAACTGCTGTTTTCGATTTGCTTTACGTAATTCATCCCTAATAAATCTATTCCCAGCTAAAATAATTTAACTTACTGGGTGAATGGGACTGATAAGACTTTCTAATCTAAATATTGTTAACCTGCAAAGTGCAGAGGTTTTTCAGGTTGGCCATTTGGTGTGAAGAATCCTGTTAAAGAAACCTGGTGTGGAACTATGTGGAAGACGTAACTCGGGGGAGAAGAATTGTTGAAAAAATTATTGTTATTTTTGTTTTCTTTGCGCTCAAAAATATTCTCGTAGCTTCGCAAAACTGAAGTTGAGTCACTGATGTCACATGGACTGTTTTACCGATGTCCTTGCTACGTTTCTGGACGTGGGAACATTACAGTTGCGTTGCTGTCTATGCAGGGTCTGAGAGATCTCACATTTCATCAAAAATATCTTAATTTGTGTTCCGAAGATGAACGAAGGTCTTATGGGTTTGTAACGACATGAGGGTGAGTAATTAATGACAGAATTTTAATTTTGGGGTGAATTAACCCTTTAAAACCTTCAAATTGGCTGTTATTAAGCCTCTCATAAAAAAAAACACAACTTGATCTTAGAGAATTAGTTAATTACAGACCGATCTCAAATCTCCCTTTTCTGTCAAAAATACTAGAAAAGGCAGTATCCTCTCAGCTATGTTCCTTCTTAGAGAGAAATGGTATCTCTGAGGATTTCCAGTGAGGATTTAGACCGTATCATAGTACTGAGACCACTCTCATCAGAGTTACAAATGACCTGCTATCATCATCCGATCGTGGTTGTATTTCTCTATTAGTACTACTGGATCTTAGTGCTGCATTTGACACTATCGACCACAACAGTCTTTTGAGTAGACTACAAAATTATGTTGGCATTAGTGGAATTGCATTGGCATTGTTTAAATCTTACTTATCTGACCATCATCAATTCGTAGCAGTAAATGATGAAATATCATATCGATCACAGGATGGAGTGCCACAAGGCTCAGTACTAGGACCGTTGCTTTTCACACTTTACATGTTACCCTTGGGAGATATCATCAAGAAACATGGTGTTAGCTTTCACTGTTATGCTGATGATACTCAGCTCTATATTTCTTCACGGCCTGCTAAAACATACAAATTTGCAAAACTAACAGAATGCATAGTTGATATAAAAAAACTGGATCACTAGTAATTTCCTAATTCTGAAAAAACAAAAACAAAACATAAAACAGATATTTTAATTATTGGACCAAAAACCTCTGCATGTAATAACCTAAAACACTGTCTAACACCTGATGGCTGCTCTGTTAACTCCTCGTCATCAGGTAAGAATGTAGGTGTGCTATTCGATAGCAATCTCTCCTTTAAAATCCATGTATCTAGCATTTGTAAAACTGCATTTTCCATCTTAAAAATCTATCTAAATTACGACCTATTCTCTCAATGTCAAATGCAGAAACGTCAATTCATGTGTTAATCAAGAAATCTGATTTATTGACCCATCTCTTTAACCTGGCATACGCATAATACACTATCACACTTCTATAATTCAAATCCGTTAAAGGATAGTTAGGCTGCATTAATTACATCAACTGGAACTGGCAACATTTCTCATAACACCCGATATGCTTGTTACATCGTAAGAAGAATGGCACCTATGCTAATATTAGTCTATCTCATTCTTATTCCGAGGTCACCTTAGCCATACGGATCCAGTCCATATCCAGATCAGATGGTGGGTCAGCACCTAGAGACGACTTCTACAGCCCTAAATGTCAGCAGAGACCATGTCAACTAGATGTGCCCCAGAGACAGTTCCCCTGTGAAAACCTCATCACCTTGACCACCATCGGCACAAGACCATGGGAACCAGACGAGTCCTCTGCACTTGTGTTGCAGCCCGGAATTAAACCACGCCATGCAGGTTGTGTCTGGCCAGAGGAGAACTGGACCCCAACTGAGCCTGGTTTCTCCCAAGGTTTTTTTCTCAATTCTGTCACCAATGGAGTTCTGGTTCCTTACCACTGTCGTCTTTGGCTTGCTTAGTTGGGGATGCTTAATTTCTGGCAACATTGTTGACTTGACATCACTGAATCAACAATGAATTGACTTTAACTGAAAAATTGACTGTTTGTTATTGTCCTCTTGCGTTATTGACAAACTATTTTCCTGTTTGACTGTGTAAAGCTGCTTTGACACCATCAGTATTGTATAAAGTGCTGTATAAATAAAGGTGACTTGACTCGATGATTTACAGTTGTATGAGTAAACGGTTCCCCCCGTTCCACGTGATTTTGCCAAGTAAAGACATGTTCTGGGATCAACATATTTGTATCATGATCACCATTGCTGTCCAACAAATACCGACTTAACCCAATCACCACACAACTAACCCTACACCTTATCATAATTGATTCCTAAATTCAGAGGGAAAGAATGATAGCTGATTAACAAAGGGTGTAGACAGGGTCCCACTAGGCGGATCCGTGAGAGAAAAAATTTGGTTCACGCTAATTTCAAATGATGTGGCATGAAAATTAAAACGCAGCATCAGAAAGCTACATAACTTACATCGTGTCTACACCGGACGCGAGCGGTGTGGCGCGACGCAATAAATTACAATAGATCCGTTATAATCAGTGATGCTGTCTTGGATGTGGCGTGACATGACAAATCCCCAACAGTAAACTGCTGACTCTTTCTATTTATAACGTACTGACACAGAGTTCAAATGCTTTGCAATGCTTTGTTGCGTCTAGTGTAGATACGATGTGACAGCAAAAACATGGCGAGTGTTTAAAAAAGAAAAGTGGACACGGAAAATAGATGATTCAAATGTGATTGGACTGAACAGTTTTGAGTGAGTGACTTATATCTTTGTTATGGAATACAATACAAAAATATATATATATACATATATAGGTCAGTGGCCCTTGGCTTGGTATTGTTGGCAGAATTCGGCCCTCGGCGAAAATTAATTGAGGAACCCTGGTGTAGAAGCACCTAATCTTGATTGTAAGCCTAAAACTGACATTTCCTGAAAAGTTATCTTTCAATTCTGATTGGTTGATTGGAATGATGTTCCAAGATGAACAAGGATGTTGATCCACAAACATGTTGTACTTGGTCAAATCACGCTCACCTAAAACTAATTTGCACATACACAAACCTTTAATGAGATATATTATAACAAGAGAATTTGAATGATGTTTGCAGAAGGGTTTGCCAAGGTGAGATGAGAACATGAGAATATTTTATGAGAAAAGCACACACATACTCTATATAGAAAGAATTAAAGTAAAAAGGAGAAAAAGTTCACAGTGGACACAGTACCCTGCACCTAATTACACTGAGCTGAAAATTAAATGGTGAGGAGACATGTGAAAGGAAGAAAGAGAACGAGAGAGAGAACTGAGCTCTGGGAAAAAGACCGCAGTGTTGCTAAAGCACTTGTCATATTTTGGAGTGTGTGAGATGCAGGTTAGTTCTCTGCAGGATGCCACTCTGCACTGTAAAGCCAGCCTCAACCTGACTTGCTCATCTCCGAGCCACACAGTTAACATCGTAACTATTGCTTTCTTTCTCATTTGCACATTAATTATGTTTCTATCTTTGATGCCACAGTTTTGGAAGTGCCTTTTTCTATTCTAAAGAAGGGGGTGTCCCAATACTTTTGTTCATATGTGTGTACAAGTCATTGGTGTGTGGTGATGAGTTTTTGGCTCAAGGTCTGCATTTAAAGTCACACCAGATGTGTTCAGCTGCGATTAGGACTTGGCTTTCTACAGACCAGTCAAGGTCCTCCACACTGACTGAATCAATCTTTTCTTTTTTTTTACCTTGCCTTATACACAGAGGCATTGTGTCAGAATAGAAAATGGTCCCGTTCAAACTATTGGTATACAATTAGAAACACACAATTCCCTAGAATAGCATTATATGCTTTTTTTTTTACTAAAAATGAGAAATTACTAAAGTAGTCAAACCTGTTCATTAGAAGGGGGTGTCCCAATACTTTTGGCAATATAGTGTACAAGCCAGCCTAGCTATTCAAAATCTTTTTCTGCAATTTAATTATGTTGACCTGTTACTTTTGCTACTGCTTTTGACCATTAGGTATCAGCAACATAATTAATTCAGAACCTGTTTTATGGACATAGACTTTCTGTATCACACTATTCTGCTGATATGGAATGAGTTTGAATACTTAATCAGTTATATTAATAGAAATGCTTCACTGGGGCAAACAAAAAAATCCTAAAATAATAAATAGGATACCCCATATCAGCATTTCCAGCAGTATCCAACATTTGTCAATCATGATTTTACTCAGCTAAATGTGACTATTAGCTTAACAGCTGTATTCCTTGTTTGCTAGCTACCTATGCACATACAGCATACAATGTTAAAAATGTTCTACATTATGAACCTTAACCCAAAAACCTTTAGCTTCATACATTGTAGATAATTGTGACCCTGCCAGTGGAAACCCAGCTAAAATGTATTTTTTTTAAAACAGTGGATGAGTAATTCACTCCTTGATTTGCTTAATAAAAGCCTCCTTTGAGATCGTTTTGACAGACATGTTTATTGTGCATTTTAAACGTTTTTATTGCTAAGTTTAGTGTGGCAAATGGTGGCAAAATAATTAAATAATAATTTGTGTGCAGTGTATCTGAAAATAATTAAATAATAATTTGTGTGCAGTGTATCTGGTTGCCATGACAACATCACATGCTTCCTGCTGCTGCTCTATGTAATATTTGTAGATTTTCTATAGCAAAACTAAAATGTGTTTAAAAGTGCGACTGACCAAATCGTCCGGCTCGGTTTGCCCCCCCCCCGAAGATATCTCTAATTTGACAGTTTACCATCTGATCTCACATAGGACGGTATGAAACCATGCAGTGAATGGGGAGATAATTTAAATAAGCCATAATTTTGTTTATTTGTAACTCTTTGGTAGATACATTTATAATTTCTATTACATTACTACTACTACTGTTACTACTAATGAAACAGATCTTTGGGGGCCCCAAAAGTGCGTGGGACCTTAGATCATACTAAACCCCCCCCCAACCCCCCCCCACCCCCCCCCCCCCCCCACGCGGCACCCTGATTGGCTGTGAGATAGCGTGGTACACCTGTGTGCCTTATCACAGCTTTTTTTATCTATCTACGGTGAGCTCTCCAGAATATCGCAAGTAAGTAGAGTAATAATAAACAAATGAAAACATCTGCTTGCTCACAGTTCTGAGCACAAATGCAAAATAAAAGCCTTCTGTGGAATAACCACTGGTTCCATGCAGATGAGAAAGAATCAGTTTGCAACTTCCTACATGATAAAATGCAAATGAATATCATATGATGTGTGATGTCCAACTGGAAGACCACATATTTCACTGAGATGTGGGTACATGACATCCAGCAAACATGACACCTTTTTATTCTTTATCTATCATATTATAAGCCTTGGATAACAGAAAGCTACAGAGTCAGAAGCCAAAGATATTAACTCTCCTCACCACTGATGGAATTTTCTGGCTTTCATGTTTTTACTGTGATACGGTAGGAGGCGCTATTACGCATCTTCTCAAAAACACGATTTCTCAGCTTTTTGTTCAAAATGTTGCTTTTTTTATGAAACTTACCCACATTTAAATGCTGCTATTTGCTAAAAATAATGCATGAAGCTAGAATAAAACATTTTTTGTTTGTTTGTTTAAAAGCAGAGGCTCTGTTCTTTCTTTTGACATGTTGAGATATTCGTACAACAAAATATTCTAAAGTTTTATGAAAATTATCAAAAATTCTGGTGGTGGATGTCAGGTGGTTTTGTCCTTTTCTGTTGATGTTTATGGTTGTCAAGTGCATCTAGCACATGGTTTCTGACTTGTTTCCCATATGCTCCTTTGTTTGTCATGTCTCGGCCCCGCCCCTCCTAATTATTAGTCTATTTGCCTTACCTGTCATTGCTCGTTGCCCTGCTCACTTACTTATTCCCCTTGTGTGTGTTGTTCTGTGCCAGATTGATGTTAAAAAAATGCTTGAGGGGAAAACGTTAAGAGGTAACATCCCTCATGCTGCTTTAAACAGAATGCAGCATTAAAAAAATGTGTTTGCATTACAGTTTTCTAATTCCTTAGTCACTTTTCATCCATAACCTTGTTTAGATACTTTTAATGTCTCAAGATCCAGGTTTAACTGTTTTTATTGTTAACAATGAAACATGTAAATAATATAATTATATCCAGCAAAGTAAACCAACAGATTGATGGGTGATTCCTACAAAACTCTATTTTCTGCAAGCTTATTTCAAGATAAATAAATTAAAAAAGGACCACATGGAGACGCCAAAAAACTTCTCGTGTTGCGCATATGACCATGGTTTTCCCAAGAGGGAACAAGACACTGCATCCCCTAGGGGACACTTTTGGGGAATGCCATCAGTATGACCGGTGTCTGAAGCACATGTCAAAACACTCTAATCCCATTGGGCCACACAGCCCGTGACGTCATTATCAGGGCACCCGGAAGTATAAAAGTGTGCCTGTAATGCATGTCATTAACATCATATTTTGTCTGAAGGAGACATGACACAAGCAGTCCCCAGGCATTTCAAGGGGGCGAAGTGTCTCGATCACTCTCGGGGAACCATGGTTACATGCATAACCCGAGACATTCCCCTTCAAGGGAACTCCACACTGTGTCCCCTAGGGGATACTTTGAGTAACTATAAACCCATTAAGCCATGCCCTGGAGCATGCCTGACCACCTGGTGAGAAGGCTCCTGAGTGAAGGATGGTCATGTCAAGACAGAAACTGCTCATCTAGATGACTATGAGCAGGCTTCTGTTTCTCACGATGACTCATTACTAGGGTTGGGTACCGAAACCCGGTGCCAATATGGTCCCTATGTAACCGGTATGTACTAGAACCGAATCAGAAGGCAGATTTCAATGCCACTTAAATGCTTGAGTGATCGATTTAAATATTTGTTCTCTGGTTCTCCGAAACGGATGTAAGGATCACCGGCACTGCACGTCAAATATAATTTCCCGACTAAGAAAATTCACAAACGCAAGTTGGAAAGCTCTAATAATACAAATCCAACACATCTTTGTAGTAATGCAAATTTCCATGTTGCTTTCACATTCCGACTTAAAAGCACAACTTGGGAAATGAGAGCATTCGAGGAGCGTAAATGCAGCAATTACACTTGCTCTGATGGCAGCAGGTAGATACCGTTAGCTAGTTAAGCTAAACATTGTTAAATTAAAATGCCTAAAGAAAACTTCACTTGTAATGACTGCAAGGAGAGCGTTTTTAAACCTGTTGTCCAACAAAAGGGAACACTATAACGTTTTTACTCCACAACTGCTTCCTTTTGCGATCTTATATGGCTTCTTGTCACAGAATGAGGCAGAAAATATGTTCTATACTGTAAAAAGCATATGGTAAAAATGCTATGTCGATTAGCAATGGATTATAAATATACTTAATTATGAAAATACCAAAGATGGCTTGAATAACACATATAAACTATACATTGTCGCAGTCGAGTGTTTATTGTCTTTATTTTATCATTCAAAACGTTTATATCTTCTGTTTACTCAGATACAGAGATAGCAATGCCTTTGTCCATATTAGGGATTTCCTAAGTTTTATTCCTTCTGTGATGCACATGTGGAGTTTATGTGTGAGGGCGCTCAGTATTCACAATTTATGTGCTTATAGCGCTCAGTATTCACAATTTCCTTGTCATCCTCATCTTGACTGGATGACGCCAGCAGCTTGCTATCCACCAATCCAGATGACTCCAAAGAGAGCATGTCCTGATTCCACGGCTCATGCGAGCTCGAGACAGAAGAAGCAGAAAGATCCAAACCTTTTTCCGGCTTCACTGCGAGGTCCACCTGCAATCCACACGATGAACAAACTGAACAAACAGATGGCTCATGAAGACAAAAAAGCAGATGACGTGCATTACAGGCGCCCTCTTATACTTTCGGGTGCCCCGCAAATTAAGTCATGCTGATGACATTCCCCAAAGTGTCCTCTAGGGGACGCACTGTGGAGTTCCCTTGAAGGGGAACCCCTCAACCAACGGCCTTGAGCTGATTGCTTATACCTACTACAGTACATGGATCCATTCACAATGATTAAAAACAGCAACATACACATGACAAATCAAAACATCATCCTGAATGTGTGAGGAAACGTGAATGTACAGAAATGTGTCTGTGCATAAATACAATGTATGATCTGTGTATCTAGAGTGCTCATACACAGTTTGTTTGAGCATCAATATATCATGCATACAATATATCAGGAACAACTCCTGTATGTCACTGCATCATCTTTACCTTGATTGCAATCCTCATCCATCAAAACTTTCCTAGTGAGAAGCTGGTTATCCGGCCAAGAAAATGTAGTTTGTGTTTTGACGTTCTGTTCAGTCTGTTCAGCATATCTTCAGAATATGACAGTGAATAATTCAGTCATATTCTGTCATATGAAAATGGAACGTGAGTCTCTATTCTCTCTGCCATCTCTGATGTAATCAGCCTGGTATCCTTTATATTATTGCTGTATTAGACTGATTGTTTGAATGCATTCACTTACTGGATCATTGGACTGAAAACTTTCCTGGAGATTAGTGGCTTGATGGACTTTGGCGTTAATTGCGTTAAATTATTTTAAAGCGTTATGTAGCGAATGTTAGATCACAACAGGAAATATGGAATAATTAACCATAACTAGTTATATTTAATTATTCATATTTTAGATCCGCTGTAGATGTTTAGTTGACCTCTCAGGGTCAACTTTCTTGTCAATTCTAAGAACGTTAATTGCCTGGTTAAGGGAAATAACTTCCTTAATGTACAATTCTACAAAAGCTTGTAACATAAATCTGCATGATTAAGTGACTCAAGTTATAAGCAAACAATGAACCACGTCAAGTGTGATACAAGTAAGGTTTTTATTAACTACATAAACACTTAAAACTAGTCTAACATACTACATAAACAAATTAAGCCGGTCTAACATACACATACACACACACACACACACATACAGTTGGTATAGGAAAGGGTTAAAGTTTAACTCAGCATAGAAAGAGGCATAAAGAATGAATTTTATAGAACACTTTGCATATTCAGCAGATCTAAACCTGAG
Organism: Sinocyclocheilus anophthalmus; assembly: GCA_018155175.1. Lineage (NCBI taxonomy): Eukaryota > Metazoa > Chordata > Actinopteri > Cypriniformes > Cyprinidae > Sinocyclocheilus > Sinocyclocheilus anophthalmus. Next base: position 24,268 of record JADLZN010009950.1, read on the forward strand.
GGATAAGTCAGATTCTGAGTTCAAACACACCTTTGTAAAAAGGTGGAACTGATACTTAATGTATCAATTAATAAGACTAAGTTTGATACTTAGCGCGTCTCGGCGGTCTGAAAGAGATTCCTGAGGCAAATCTTAAAGCTTCCCGTAGATCATTGCTGAATTCGGGTCGATGAGAAGAAACAGTTTGAGTCAGTGTCACTTGATGAAAGGAAAGGACTAGGCCGAAGAAAAGGCATGGCACAGATGCTTTGGTATCCTGAAGCGTTTTTCTCACATCTTCATCTTTGCTTCCGACCAAACCACCGACAGGGGCGGGTCCCTGGAGCCGGTCCTTTAAGGTCGGAGAAGATCTCCGCATTTCAAGATGGGCTTGTCCAATGAGCAAAATGGAATTTCCGAGCGGAGGTGGCAATTGCTGGAGGGTTTACGACCACTTTGTTCTCTAAGCATGGTAATTTGCAAATGGACTCAAATCGAAATTATTAACGATTCTCAGGGCCATAATATATATTGCCTATGTACCAACAAATAATATACACTCTTGTTTAGATAATCAGAAGGCAAATTCATAGATACTAAACAAGGTAAGAATACATATAGTGAAAAGGGATGATCAGGAATGGGTCCCCTCACAAGCATACTAAAATCGTCTAAGAATATCAAGACAAAATACACAATGACAATAATAAACTCAATGGCCTGAAGAAATATGTGTTCATTCAAATAACGGTTTTCCTATGAATTAACTAGAACACAGTACATTTCTACTCTGATTTTCCTTGGGACATGCAGGGATTTTCCCTGCTTTGCGTTCTTTTGGCCAATAAACCCAGTGATTTCAGCGTTGGTTGCCATGCAACAAAGGAGCCTGTTCGACTTCCTGGGGTGTTACAAATTCCGGGGGGAAGGGTTCATGGGTCCTCGTATGGCTTGTTAACTGAGGGGGGTTACAGAGTATTTGTTAAATATAAAAACAAAATATATATTGTGTGTTTGATTGGTCCAGACGCTACATATTTCCCCCCTTCCGAGCGTTGTTGTCCGTAGAATAGACAAAAACGAGCGATGTCAAAGGTGCAGAATAATCGAACACACACCTGGCACTCACGGCTGGGAGCCAGTGGTGGTTTTGGCTGTTGGTGCCGTGTTGGATGCCGTCTGGTGGTGTGCTGTGGTGATGTAGGCTGTAGCAAGGTGTGGGGTCCTCGAGCTTATGCAGCAGGTGTCGAGGCTGTCACCTGTCATCCTGAAGTGAGTTAGTCCGGGTAGGATGTTTTTGTTGATGCTGTTAGCCAGTAGGCTATCTGTGGTACCCACGATGTGGAACAGCCGGGTTAGATTCTCACTGGTGAGAGTGCAGGTGGTTCCAGGGACTGCAGGTAATTGTTATGGAGATTTTGTAGTGTTCAGAGAGTTTCAGACTGACCTAGTGATGATGGCAGGAGCGCAGCAGGTGGTTGTTAGCTCTCTGTCCTGCCCGAACGTCACTAGAAATCTGATGTTTGCGGTGTCGCTTGGCTCTTGTGGCGGCACCGACTTGAGCTTGCCTGAGTTGTGTTGGTAGAGCTTTCGCTGTTGGGCATGTGGGCCCGCTGCTCAATCCAACGTTGTCTGGCTGCTTCTAGGGGTGTCGACCGGTTTCAAGGGATGCTCCTCCCTTGGAGGGGCCTGATGCTGTGATGCAGCAGGCAAGGAGTCAGAGGTTTGTCCTTCTCACTACTCCTTAGTGGAGTTTTGTTCAAGGAGCTCTTTTGCGAGTGTCAGCAACTCCTGTAACCCAGAAGTAGACGTGTCCAGCTGTCCTTGTGTAGCCTCCGTTCAGCACCCGTGTGGAGGAGGATGTTGTGGTGGACTGCTGTTGGACATACCGTGGTGTTTGCAGGATGAGGACGCCTTTTCCCAGTGGTTGGTCTGGAACCTGGGTCCGTTGCCATGGTGATGGCTCCGTCCTCTTCTGGCTAGGGGCTTTCTGTAGAAGGGTTTTGCATTGTGGCAATGCTGGGTGCCTTCTGGTGCCCGCTTTGGAGTCTGAGTTGTGAAGTTCAGAATCAGTGGGTTTGACAAACACCTTTAGTGGAGGACTTGTGCTTGTTAAAGGCCTTCTGTGTCAGGTTACGCAGCTGTTGATTAGGCATTGTGCGGCAGGCCCTAATGCCTAGATGACTTCTTGCAGCTGGTGTCCTCCGCCATCCCAGGGTAATCGTGAGCTTGGAGTAAGTTTGTCAAAGTCTGTGGTAGTAAGCATGGGGAGTTTCACGCCGGCCCTGCTTGGTGTCTGGGGCAGTGATCAGTCCGTGTTCAGACTCTGGGTCTGAGAGTATTTAGGTTGCCAGATGTGTTGTCTCTGGCCAGCTCGTTGGGGTCTGTGGGGTCACACGGTGTGGGTGTCTGCAGTGATCCTCTGGAAAAGTCCCTGCCCAACCCCCTTGTGGCTGATGGGTTGGTGACGTGTGACCAGTGGCTCTCGCCCCCCCCCCCCTCACAGGTTCAGACTCTTGGCTGAGGGGGTGGGCCTGCTGGCCAGGGGAAGTTCTGTTTCGTGTTTTCCCTATCTGTTCGCCTTGTGGTCTGCAAGCATATTTCAGTTCATTTGTGACACTGAATTCACCTCGTTGCGTTGCTTCGGTTCGCCTGAAAAATTTTTTTTTTGTTGCAGCTGCAGAGGTTTTCAGGGAGCTGACTTGTGAAGTATCAAGCAGAAGGCTTCGGCTCCCTTTCCCCCCTTTCGCAGCTGTGCACAGGCGTGGAGGGCTTGCACTGCTGGCGACCGCTATTCAGCCGGCTGTCTTTTGCTTAAGTCTATGCGCAGTCGGTAGGACTGTTTAAATTCTTTCTGAACCAAGTCAAGCTCCTTTCTAATTGCTGAGTCAGGGTTTGGACCTCAGCTCTGTCTGTATGCAGGTGGCCTTGTAAGGCCTAAGATGTGGTGTCTCTCTCATTTAGTTCCACATATGTTGTTTTAAGAGTGACTTTGTGTGAAACAGTTCTCTTTTCAAGTCCTGTGTGATGGCTTTTTCCAGCGGCGCTTGGTGTTGAGCAGCTGTTAGAGCCTCGGTGAAGACTGGTGATTTCTTTCTGTCACACCATTCTGTGAGGTTCTTTGCATCAGTTCTGTGCTTTCTCTCGTTGAGCAGGTGTCAGTTCTCTGCAGAATTCTGTGACTTGCAGTTTCAGCTCATATACCTCCTGTCTGAGGCCCTTGAGGGTGTGGCCGAGGAGAGGATGATGCTGGTCAAATGTTCGCTTATGTCGCAGTCTCGCTGATCCTTTCTTTGCCATTGCAGGTTGTTGACTGCTTGGAGCTGAAGGATGTCCATTACAGTGCTCTACTGAGTGCCCAGGTGGTCCTGGTGAGCTGCCAGGGCTGGCTGTCTGTGGAATGTCTGCGACATACTAGCACACTTGTGGGAACACCAGAGAGAGAGAGACAAAAGGCGGGGGGCGGCCTCCAAAATGAGCAAATGCAGGTACGTACAGAGGTGTTAAACTATCTCTAAGGGGAACGGCTGTGTAGGCCGTGTAAGGTATGACTAGCTGGTGGGGGGCAGCTAGTGAGGTAGGGTGCTATGTTTTTGTGTTCGTGAACACAAAAGAAGAGTTTGAGTAACTTTGTTGAGGGGCCGTAAGCAGGGGTCAGTTGATGACCGGGCTATACTACTGATGGTTCACGGGTTTGGTCACTATGACGAAACTGAAATAAAATAAGATGAACTCAAAAAAAAAAGGAACATTTTTACCTATTTTAGTTTTGTTTCTAAGAGATATG
>JADLZN010009951.1:0-36588 GCA_018155175.1 Sinocyclocheilus anophthalmus
GGTCAGCCACTTTCACACCAGAGCTTACCTCCCATCTTACGGCCACCCAAACTTTGCTACATATGGGAGAAATATGCAAGCATGAAGAAATTCTGAAATGGCCCAATCTTACCCAGCCGCTTGGAGATTGAGAACTTTGTATTCAGAACAGATAAGAATATATTTAAGTTTTAAAATACTGGAACCAAATGAATTTCGACCCCGTACATCGGAGTCATTGTCATGATGATCAGCGAGTGTCTTAAATTATGTTGGTTGTGTACATGCACTGAAAAAAAATAGTGTAGAAACCATTTTCGCTTAGAACTTGCTAGTAAAATTATTTTGAAGTAAACTGAAATTGTAATTTCTTGTAAAACGTACTCCAATAAGTTTAGGAACTACGAAAAGTAATTCTTTACAGTGTGAATCAACTATCTAAATTCAATCGATCATTGTTTCTTGAGATGTTTTCAAGAACTGTGTGCAATTCATTTTTGATTTGCTATTGTTGTCCTGTTGAAATCTATAAAATACATCCTTATTGAAGTCCATTTTGCAGTTTTAGGCTGCATGCCTTGGCCAAAAAATTAAGGGGTCTGGCTATTGGCCAACACACTTTAAGCCTTGGCACCTCGTGATTTAAAGTTATGCAGGGGTTTGAGACTGAATAAAATGAGAATGTTGAGTTAGAGTGTTTCTTTAATAAGACCCTTCAGAAAGGTTGTTCTTTCATGTCTTTGACCCATGAACCTGACTGTGATGGGGAGGCCTGAACTGAGCTAAATGCAAGGACGCTTTAGTGCTGCCAAATGAATGGAGGGGGGAAAAAAACCTATTGGAGATGTCACCGCAAAGAACTGCAGTAAATGTAAAAGAGGTCCACATTCCTTTAATTGTGCACTGATAAAAAATAAAAATAAAATAAATATTAACTATGAATTAGTTGCTTATTATTATTATTACTATTATTATATTAGTTAACATTATAAGTGAATATGTGTTTCCTAATCTGAAGTGTTACCATAATAACAATAATAATAATAATAATAACAACAAAATCAGAATGCATTATGATAATGAGAACTCATGGGCAAGTGTGCTTAATTTTCACAAAAATAATGTCAAATGCATTATTATCTGTCTTTCTATGTCTTTCTGTGTTTTCTATCTTTCTTAAGAATGAATGAATGAATAATATTTTTTTTATCATTTTTAAAATAAATGTAATAGGTTTTCGTTTGTTCCCTTAATTGTTTTTTTCCCCCTCAAACCTAGAGGTTAAAGAAACCTCTGGTTAAAGAAATATTATCGAACCTAAAAGAACTGAGCACATGTATACCTGTCTGCCAATTGTACTGGAAACCAGTCTCGTTAAAACTCCCATCTAACCACTATTTCCATTTTTATTTTATCATTTCATTTTTTTTCTCCTGCATCATTCTTCCCCCCAGAACAGTAAATACAGTGGGGAAAAAAAGTATTTAGTCAGCCACCAATTGTGCAAGTTCTCCCACTTAAAAAGATGAGAGAGGCCTGTAATTTTCATCATATTTATACCTCAACTATGAGAGACAAAATTGGGAAAAAAATCCAGAAAATCACATTTTAGGATTTTTAAATAATATTATTTGCAAATTATGGTGGAAGAACTAAGTATTTTTACTTTGTTACTTTGTTACTTTGGTCCCAGCTCTCTGCAGGTCATTCACTAGGTCCCCCCGTGTGGTTCTGGGATTTTTGCTCACAGTTCTTGTGATCATTTTGACCCCACGGGGTGAGATCTTGCGTGGAGCCCCAGATCGAGGGAGATTATCAGTGGTCTTGTATGTCTTCCATTTTCTAATAATTGCTCCCACAGTTGATTTCTTCACACCAAGCTGCTTACCTATTGCAGATTCAGTCTTCCCAGCCTGGTGCAGGTCTACAATTTTTTTTCTGGTGTCCTTTGACAGCTCTTTGGTGGAGTTTGGAGTGTGACTGTTTTGAGGTTGTGGACAGGTGTCTTTTATACTGATAACGAGTTCAAAAAAAAAAAAAAAAAAAAAACAGATGCCATAATACGGTAACCAATGGAGGACAGAGGAGCCTCTTAAAGAAGAAGTCACAGGTCTGTGAGAGCCAGAAATCTTGCTTGTTTGTAGGTGACCAAATACTTATTTTACCGAGGAATTTACCAATTAATTCTTTAAAAATCCTACAATGTGATTTTCTGGATTTTTTTTCTCATTTTGTCTCTCATAGTTTAGGTATACATATGATGAAAATTACAGGCCTCTTTCTTCTTTTTAAGTGGGAGAACTTGCACATTGGTGGCTGACTAAATACTTTTTTGCCCCACTGTATTTGCTAAAGAATTCAATAAGGCAGCCATTCCTCCGCCCCTAAATCAGCTTTGATACCAGAAAGCTTGATGGAGAAAGTTGCGACAGTGAGAGTAGTCTGTTTATTCAAACTCTACAGCACTGCTCTCCGTCAGTTGAATAGCACTTACAAGAAGAAATGCGTTCATGTATATACTGTACTCATTTGCTAGAGCTGTGTGAAAATAGCTGGCACTCTGCCGTCTATCAGTGCGTCCTGTTACTGTGCCGTGCCCCTTGAGATTTTTTAATAGAACCTTGTTAATGTGTGAAAAGTTGCTTTGTTTATAAATGCCCCCCGAATTCAGATGGAGTTACTCATTGGAAAATGGCCCTGGACAGGCTGTGATGGATGCTGTGTTTGCTTCAGCGCCTTTTAAAGGGGAACTCTCTTTTCAAAGCAATCTGTAACCTTTCCCTCATGCCTGCGCTTTAGTGAGGAAGGAGGGAACTCACTAGGTTTCCTGTTGGCAGAGCAAACACATTCCTTCAGCTTTGATAAGCATGCATATGCTCTGCTGTCTTTCTAATCAGATATTTACACAGAAACATGATAGAGATCAATCTGTCTAAGCCTCTGACTAGATAGAGGGACTTTCTGTGCTGTCATTTAATACACGGTATGGTTACACAACAACCAGGCAGCTTAGGGTCACTATTCAAATATTATGCAAATTATTCAAATATATAAAAATTACATTCCACATGGCGGGCAACAGCATGTTTGAGAATGAGGGGAAAGTTCTAACTGTTTCTTCTCAGCTGAGGGTATTTGTGGGTGGGGGAGTTAAACAGGCTGATCAGGTAGCTGTAAGCGGTGCTGTGAGAACCTGCCCGACAGAGCCATCTGCACTGACAGCACAAGCATCAGCCAAACAGCTGCCTGGAAAGCTGATGTTAATGAAAGAGAATGTTAAAATTCTACAGTAAATGACTGTATAAACAACAACAACACTAATAATAATTATAAGCATTAACATTTTTAATTTATATTATACAACAAAACAAAAAGTATAACTTTACACTTTTTTGTAGACATAAAAAAAGATTAATTGCATTTAGTGGAATTCATATTTAACAGGACAATGCATGTACCTTTGTCATATTGTTATTATTATATAATAGTATTGTTAAATTTATGTTTTATAAGTATGAATTAATTACCTTATAATTTTATAATCATATAATTTTATGTTGTTTATTGTGTAGAATCATGTGTGTTAGCTTAATAGTGTTTTTACTTTGGGTGGCTACACTGTACATCCTCTACATTCAGTATGAGTATTGCCCACACTCATTTTATCCTTTTATGATACATACAGTTGCGAATTGTAAATATACTGTCAAAAATTACAATGTAATGATAATGATTTAACTGTAAATTTAAAGGTATATTTTGTGCATTTTAGCTAAGAAGAATAACATAAAATATAATAACATAAAATATAACTGCACATGGTGGAGCATGCAGGGTCTTCTGGTAACATATTTTTTATGTTTTCACTGCAAATAATATGAAGTGTAATCCTTATTAACATAATTTTAACTATATGTTTAATGTAATGTAAAAAAGTCGATTTTTTTTTCTTATTAAATAAATGTTTTTGTTATTAGTTTTTTTGTATTAGTTACTTTTTACTATACATTAATAAGGTAATTTATACATAAAATAATGTATTAATTCAACTTTTTTTTTCAATTTTTTTGTTCGTCTGTTGATTAGTTCATTGCATTTATTCAGTCATTAATCATCCAGTCATTAAATAGTTAATACAAAGCACCAAACGCTATAGATTCAGTATGGAAGGAAATGTACAGTTGTACAGCTATCATATAACGGTGTGCACTCAAAACAGTGATCAAAGTCTCAAGAAGTTGTAACTGATGGTTCTCAACTTAACAAAAAGCACATGCGGTGTTAAAATATTATAAAACTGTATATTTGAGAAGAATAACTACAGTTACAGTTATAGTTATCATGGCTTAGGTCACTTTAGATCAGTGGATCACTCCCTCAGGACATCCACTGTCTGCCTCAGGCTTTGTTGTGTCACTTCTGCTTCCCACTCTTTGGGGAATTTCCTGATAATCACTGAAAAATAGAGTGTGCTATTTTCACTGGAGGAAGGGCGGAAAGGGGCTTATTTGTCAGGCTTTCACTGCATCCTGATGGGGATGTGGATGGTGACTGAGCCTGGGGGGAGATATACAGTATGTCTGAGAGCCAACACAGGAAATGCTCTAATTTTTGAGTCTAAGCAAAAACAGCTAATTTTGTTTCGTTTTTGAGCTGAATCTCCCACACCTGACCCATTGTCACATGGAGCAGTATTTACTACACAGAGCTGTTGTTCACTGACTAGCTGCGCAAAACCACGTTCATATTTGTGCGATTTTTTGCGCAGCTCGTCAGTGAACAACGACTTTGTGTAGTTAATGCTGCTCAATGTGAAAACCCGCAGGTGATGGAGATTTACCGCTTATTAAAGAACCGACTTTACTGACAAGATGCACATTAAATATCGCATGCGATTTATCGTGCAGCCCTACTCTGAACTCTCACTGCCCTGCTGTTAATTTTAGCATGACAATATAGGAAGATGCATATAAAATGGATGTTAGATTAGCTTATATAAAGAACAAATGTAAAGCTGTGACATGATCAGCAAACTAGCACATAGTGTCATGTAGTACTGATCTAGCTTATTGTGACTCCGTGGATTCTGTCAATATTCACAATATTCACAAGCAATGCATACAAAAATAGCCTGTAAAACCATAAGCTTTCTTTCTGACATCAAATATACAATCTGTACATATCTGTAGTGTGAGAGGATTTGAAAAACAAAAGACAAAAAGCAATAACACACTCTCATCTCCTCAGAGAAACATGAATTATTTATACCCCCCTTGTCAACAAACTGGAAAAATGCAATAACAGCCAAAGAATAGTATTCACTTGAGGTACACAAAGTAGAGATCATGTACTTTAACTTAGTACATTAAAAACAGTTTATCTGTTTGTGATAAAGACAATTCAGTGTACTACTACTTTAATGATTCATTGTGCTACTGTGTGTTTTTAACACTGAGAATCAAATTTCTCTATCTTTCTTATACTTAAATTCTAAGACTTTCTTACACAATACTTTTAAAAAAGTTTGGGGTTAGTAACTTTTTTATGCTTTTGGAAGGCTGCAATTATTTGATAAAAAAAATAATTTTGAAATATTACCTCCATTTGAATAAAACACTTTCTATTTAATACACTTTTAATGTTAATATTCCTTTATGGCAAACCTGAATTTTCAGAGCCGTTGCTACTCTACTTCAGTGTCCCATGATCCTTTATAAATAATTTTAATATGCTGATTTGGTGGTCAAAAAACATTTCCCATTATCTATGTTGCAAACAGATGTGTTGCTTAATATTATTTGTGGAAACCATGATACATGTTTGCATTCTTTAATTAATAGAAAGTTCAGTAAAACAGCTTTTTTTAATTATTTTTTTTATTTTAGTCTTTACGGTCACCTTTGATCAATTTAAGTTCTTGCTCAAAAGTATTAAAGGGATCATTATGATGTTGCTAAAAAGAACATTATTTTGTGTATTTGGTGTAATGAAATGTGTTTATGCGGTTTAAGGTTTAAAAACACATTATTTTCCACATACTGTACATTATTGTTTCTCTTCTATGCCCTGCCTTTTTGAAACGCATCAATTTTTACAAAGCTTTTTCTGAAAAGCGAGGTGTACGCTGATTTGTCAGCTATCCAGTGCATTGTGATTGCCGAATACCTCAAGCGTATGACGGAAATGTTACGCCCCTCACCATACTGTTGATGCCGTGTCCGGCCGGAGCGACGAGACAAAAACATTAAAACCCATTACAAACTAGGCATTTGTTGCATCCAGTGGAGACATAATTACTGATTATAATGACTTATACTGTCTTTTTACGCGTTGCGTTGCATCGCGCCGCGTAAACATAAAACCATGTCTGCATTTGTGATCGGAGAAATTACAAACAACAAATGCTACTCTACACTGCCCAAAACTCGCGTTTGAATCATCAGTGGCAAATCCTTTAAATGAAAACGTACTTACAGTCTGTGTCAGAACTGCCGGCATTGTAGTCTACTCTTCCAGGATCAGGAAACAGTCCTCCATAAAATGTGCTGCACACATCTGAATATTTGGGTTGAACTGTTTTGGAACAGTGTTGTAAATACAACTTAACCACTGATTTCTAGTCATGTCCTCTTTTGGAAGACCAAACAAAGTAGTTTTGCTTCACAACAAAACACACAGCGTCGGCCTAGCGTGAGCGTAAGCCGCGGCTTAGCGTGAGCTGAGGTCGGGCTAGAGTGAGCAGAGGCGGCGGGGTTGAGAACGGCGCGGCCGGCGGATCCGACGAATGAGCGGCAGCCACATGTGACGGACCCCGGGCTGGATTCTGCTTTGTCCACGGTGAAAGCCGATCCACAGCACTAAGTTGATGTATTCCCTCAGCGACCAGCACAGATCAGCTCTAGGCATCACGAAGCGGATATCATCCTCTTTTGGAAGACCAAACAAAGTAGTTTCGCTTTCACAATGAAACACACAGTGTCTCCCCGACATGACGGCGGCGGCAACATTATTACAGCGAGAATAAAAGTTACGCTTTTTTTTTTTGCGTGAACATTTGGGCAGCGTTGTGCAAATCTTCCCACATCGGGACGTAGATATGTGGGGGCGTGTTAGAATGAGCCTTTTAGGTAGGCGTGGTTAACGCTTAACTTTTATAAAGAATATCTCTTTGGATTTGAGACTTTAGTCTTTGCAACTTTACAGATCTTCTTTATGCACCAAGAGCTTGTAACACTCCAAAGAGAAAGGGAAAATTGAAAATCACATCATATGACCCCTTTAAATGCAAAACTAATTTAGGTATCACAAATTATTCATTTTTAAAAAATTAATTTTTATTTTATTTTTATGTTAGCTACTTGATTACTTTAAGTTGTTATTAAATTAATAATTTTTAAAGATATACAATTTTGATGTCATCTAACGCTCACTTAAAAGTACACTTAAAATCTAAATGTAAAAATAGGGAAGTGAGCATGTGCAATTAAACATGCAGCATCAACCATACATGTTAATTAAAAAATAAATAAAATCTAAAATTAGCCAAAAAGCAATAAAGAGAAAAATCTAACAAGAACATTCAAGGACTAACAAGATTTTGCAGGAGCTTTTCAAACAAGATCTATCAAAGGTGCAGGGGCTGGATCTTTGAGATAAGGACCTCAGGAAAAAAAGGAAGGCTTTGAAACTTCAAACATCAAACACAGCAAAACCTATACAATACATCTAAAGAGGTGGTATACATGCACTGTAAAGGCATGAAGTGTCACCCGAGAAAAAGCCACAATAGCAGAGAATTATTTATAAAGCACACTTCTGAATTGGATATGCCTGAATAACTAGAAGAATGAATGGTGAAAGCCATTTACTCTTCACCGTTTACATCTTAAGCAAAGAGGCTGGTGTGCAGAGGCCGTAGCTCTTGGTCAGATGCACAGAGATTTGTCAGAGATAGACAGTGAGAAAGGCAGAAGGGGAAAAGCATCTACTAACGCATGGTTCAGCAGGAAGAGGAGAGAACGGTTGAAATTGGCACTCCAACCACAAGGCTCAGGGGGGGGGGGGGGGTTTGGGGGGGGGGGGGGGGGGGGGGGGGGGGGGGGGAGGGGGGGGGGGGGGGGGGGGGGGAGGGGGAAGTGGTGGGGGCGGGGGGGGGGGGGGGGGGGGGGGGGGGGGGGGGGGGGGGGGGGGGGGGGGGTGGGGGGGGGGGGGGGGGGAAGGGGGGGGGGGGGGGGGGGGGGGGGGGGGGGGGGGGGGGGGGGGGGGGGGGGGGGGGGGGGGGGGGGGGGGGGGGGGGGGGGGGGGGGGGGGGGGGGGGGGGGGGGGGGGGGGGGGGGGGGGGGGGGGGGGGGGGGGGGGGGGGGGGGGGGGGGGGGGGGGGGGGGGGGGGGTGTCGTTTACACTTTAAAATGAGTAGCTGTAAATGACATGGACTTGAATGAAGAAAACCAAAGAGCAGCAAAAGGAGGCACGAGTGGCTATTTTCCTCCTGTTCCTCCTGATTCGCTTTAATTTTGATAAACAAGACCCAACAATCTGTATAGCTGGAACAATACAGCATGTGCACTTTTGCTGTAGGGCTCTCTATTTGTAGCTGTAGTTTGATCATATCTGCAGAAAAACAGAACACTACGAGGTCTTTAAGGTGGAATTTGGAAGGGGTTTGACAGCATTGTGCCACCATGTAACCCTGAATCTTATTATAACACGGTACAGCTTTGCAAGGACATGGAAGTGTCAGTGTACAGGAAGCACTTGACAGTATCATGGTGTGTTTGTGTGGAGAACGCTCTGTTGAACGCCACCGTGTAAACAGGCTCAAGAGATACTGCACACAGTAATATTTCCCTACAAGACATAAGGTAAAGCGAGAAGATTCATTAGAGTTAATTATAATATAACAATATATTTTTGTTTGATCACACAGAGTGGAAGTATTTATATGAAGCTGTTTTGTTGGTTCCAGAGATCATTTTTCTGCCTTCATTAAAATGGGAAACTGTGAGCCATGAAATTACTGAATGAATTATTGTCATCTGTGCAAATATTTGTGTAATATCAATATGCAAAACAGGATGCAGGAGATAAGTTATTATGATTATTGTGCCTTTGTTTTCAATTTTAATTGATTTTTCTCTGCGTGAGTGGGCATCATTAGTGCCAGCTTTTATTCTTAGATCTTTCTCTCACACATCATGTAGACTATGGACAGTCTCATGTTTGTGAGGAACTCAGAGATTAATTAAATTTGGATTAATTGCACAAATATTAAGCTATTTGTCAAACAGTAAAGTCAGAATCAAAATATATTTCAGTTTGTAGGCTATTGTAGCCCTATACGTGTCACACAGAGTTTACTGTGTTTCTAGTGTATAGTGTAACCGTGTTGATAGTGTTTTCATTCATTACTAGCACATTGCTCTAAAAGATGAGCAAACACTTCCCTCTTGTGGGCAATGGGGTAATGTTTTTCTATCTATCTGTCGTCTACTCTATATCATCTATCTGTCTGTGACAACAAAAATTCAAACCACTATAGCCTATTAAATACCTGAGGAAAGCTGTGTGTTTACATTCCCATTTCAATTGCAGTTGTTTGATGCAGGACTTCGGACGTACACTACATAGGCTGTGTGAGATCAAGGCTGCTATCTTTGCTTAATGGATAAAGTTTTGGGAATATAAGGTCCCTTCAGTTAGGATTTCCCCCAGTTGCTGCAGAAAATAACATGGTGAAATGGTCATGCTGATATTTACTTGAACTTACCAACTTTCTCATTGACTCTAACTGCTCCTTGCTAGTCCAGTCAGAGAAGTACCGGTATAATATAGATGATGTCCACTGTCTTGGACTCCAAGCACTGCTCAGTGTTCACAGGTGTCTGAGGACATCTGCCATTTCTTCAGCGATGCCACTTCTCTTGATTACTACAAAACAGAAATATTAAAAGAAATTTGCGGCACATAAAGAGAAATAATCAATTATTCTTGTGCGTCGCTACATGCTGAGTAAAGAAGCATCTAAAGTGATAACTGTGATGCTGTGTTTGTGTTCAGTTACATGCATCTCGGCAGGGCCGAGCATCTGTACATGACACGTACAGTCCGCTTGCATTTAGCATCTGGGAAGAGCTATTGCAGATGATTTTCAGGCATACTGATGCATATTAAATATGATGTGAGTTAGGGCTGGGCGGTATGACCAAACATTTATATCAAAGTATTTTTCAAAATTATACCGGTTTCATGGTACATGACGGTATTTTTTTTTTTCCACGTATGATCGGGTGTTAACCATATTTTCTACTGAGTGAGAGAGGAAATACTGCAGTATATTGACTAGAATGCCCTATTTTACTGTCATGAATGAGTCACTCATTGCACGAGTTCACACTTACTTATAATGAACCGAGTAAAGTTTATGCGTATTTGGCGTGCTGTCCGGGGAGAGGGCTCCGAGCTCGGTAATTACTCTCGAGCCCGGGGTACTCCCCCTGTCCGGGGAGAGGGTTCCGAGCTCGGGATTAAGCCCGGACCCAGAATGCTCCCCCCGAGTGTTCCTCCCCTTGCTGGGGTAGGAACGGGCTGAAGGTGAGGAGTTGGGGTGGTGGAGGGATGCTAAAGACATGAGATAATGGAGGTAAGGCTGCTTTGAATTTTTATAGAGGTTCTCTCTTGAGCTGATTGGATAGATGGTGTAATTACTGATGATGAACTGGCCGTGTTAATTATCTGTGCGCGCTCCTCCCGAAACTTGTTAATAAAACATCACTTCACGAGTTCACACTTACTTATAATGAACCGAGTAAAGTTTATGCGTATTTGGCGTGCTGTCCGGGGAGAGGGCTCCGAGCTCGGTAATTACTCTCGAGCCCGGGGTACTCCCCCTGTCCGGGGAGAGGGGTTCGAGCTCGGGTCTAAGCCCGGACCCAAAGTGCTCCCCCAAAGATGCAATTAGTATGGACAGCAGCCAGAGAGGAGCGTTGATAACCCCCCAAAATATGCAGAACTTTAAAATTGGTGGGTGGTGGACATCGCTTGAAGTAGCGGCACTGCTGAGGCTTAGGAGAGAGAACTAGAGGCTTCTGCGGAAGCGGGCGCTGCTGCGGCAGTGTAAAATACAGATAATGGCTCCAGCGGGAGCGGGAACTGCTGCGGCAGTGGGGAAATATGGAAAAGCTCCTGCGGGAGCGGGCACTGCTGCGGCAGTGGGGAAATATGGAAAGCTCCAGCGGGAGCGGGAACTGCTGCGGCAGTAGGGAAATATGGAAAGCTCCTGCGGGAGCGGGCACTGCTGCGGCAGTGTGGGAATTTCGGTAAGGCTCCTGCGGGTGCGGGAACTGCTGCGGCAGTGGGGAAGTATGGGAAGCTCCTGCGGGAGCGGGCACTGCTGCTGCAGTGGGGAAAATATGGAAAGCTCCAGCGGGAGCGGAAACTGCTACGGCAGTGGGGAAATATGGAAAAGCTCCTGCCGGAGCGGGGTGCTGTTGGGATGAATGTAGTGGGGATGGGTCGTTATAGGTGATTTAGGTGATGTTAACGGGGGTTAGCCATGGTGGGTCGGGAGTTTGAGTGAACAGGGATGGGATGGCGTTAAATGGGTGGTTCTGAGGCGGGAGTGTTCGGAGGGATGGGTAGGGGCATGGTGGAAGGAAGGGCAGGCATGCGAGAGGTAGGAGGAAAGATAGCTGCCGGGACCGCTTGCGGAGGCGTGCTCACGCTTGGGGTGGCTCCGGGACGAAGAGGGGGGGGGGGGGGGGGGAAGGTTTGCGTTGGGGGAAATATGGAAAATGCTCCTGCGGGAGCGGGCACTGCTGCGGCAGTGGGGAAGTAAGGAAAAGCTCTTGTGGGAGCGGGCACTGCTGCGGCAGAGGGGAAATACAGAAAAGGCTCTTGTGGGAGCGGGCACTGCTGCGGCAGAGGGGAAATACAGAAAAGGCTCTTGTGGGAGCGGGCACTGCTGCGGCAGTGTGAGAATTAGGTAAGGCTCCTGCAGGAGCAGGAACTGCTGCGGCAGGGGAAATATGGAAAAGGCTCCTGTGGGAGCGGGCACTGCTGCAGCAGTGTGGGAATTAGGTAAGGCTCCTGCGGGAGCGGGAACTGCTGCGGCAGTGGGAAAATATGGAAAAGCTCCTGCGGGAGCGGAAACTGCTGCGGCAGTGGGGAAATATGGAAAGCTCTTGCGGGAGCGGGCACTGCTGTGGCAGTTTGGGAATTTAGGTAAGGCTCCTGCGGGAGCGGGAATTGCTGCGGCAGTGGGGAAAATATGGAAGATGCTCCTGCGGGAGCGGGCACTGCTGGTTTTGAGTGGATGGGGCTGTACTGACATTTAAAGGGGGTGGCCGATGAGGGTTCGTTGAGCTTCCTTGATGTGGGAGCAGTCAGATCGAATGTAGCTCTTGAAAGCTTATGACGACCAGCGACCGAGTGCTTGTACCTGCTGCTGGGAGAGGCCTTTTTGGGCCACCGTGGTAGCCGCGCCAATTCGAAATGAATGACTGGAAAAATTATCAGCTGGGGTACCAGATAGGAGCAGAACAGACTTAAGGTGCTTTTGAAACCAGAAACAAGTGACGGGGCGGTTGGAGTCGCCTGTGAAAAGAGGGTCAGATGGGAGTTTGGTCTGTGATTTCCTGAACTGAAGGAAGGCTAGGAGGGCTTGATATGGGAGTATGGGTGATTGGAGGTTGAAAATAAAATGAAATGGCCTTTCCTGGTCTGGTCTGTTTTACTTTGCTTGATGAAGTAAGAGATGGTTTCATCATCCAGCACTGTTAGATCGGAAATAGTTGGGTGGGTATTTGGGTTGAAGCTAGATGTTATAGTGAGCTCAGAGCATCTGAGAAAATCAAAGAAAGCCAGGATGAACATAGCGTCAAGTGTGTGGGCGGTGTGAATGGAATGATATCCTCTGCGGAGGGTAGAAATACATTTGGTTAATATTTGTAAGGTAATGGGTTGCCTGGTATCTGGGCTAGTGGGATGGGATCTTTGGATACCTTTGATGAGTAGGGGGGTCTGAGAATTGGCTATCTGGGGTGATTGTGAACCGTATAAGAGTTTGTGGAAAATTTGGATTCCGCTTAGATAACCATTAATGGAGCTGATTTGTAGGTTTTTCTTGATGCTGAGGTGAGAGATGAACGAGGTGATGGCGAGCAAGGAAAAGTCGGGGAATGGCAGGTTGTAGGTGGAGTGAAATGCTTTAAAGCATTTCCATGCTGTTAGATAAGATTGGAGGGTCCTAGGTGAGACGGCTTGTAGGATAGAATTGAGGGAAGCTTCGAGGAGAGGTTTCAGTGGATGGTTTACGGGAATATCAGCTCTTAATAGGGAGGGATTGGGGTTGGGAGTGGTTCCGCCTCTGGTGCCAACAGTCTGAACTTCTGACAAAATCTGTGCCCTGATGCTGCTGGCTACGGGGGGTGGTTCCAAGGCAAGAGTGTTCGGAGGGATGGGTAGGGGCATGGCGGAAATTAAGATAAGGAACAGCGGGTCTTCTATGGTGGATAGGAAAGGTAGCCGTCCGTAACCGCTTGCGGAGGCACGCTCACGCTTGGGACAGCTCCGGGAGCGGAAGAAAAAGGAGGAAAGAGAGGGGAATGGCGGGCGCCGGGGTCTGCGCCATTAGCGGAGGCATGCTCACACTTGGGACGACTCCAGGGGCGGAAGATTGAGGGGGAATGGCGGGCGTCAGGGCCTGCGCCATTAGCGGAGGCATGCTCGCACTTGGGACAGCTCCGGGAGCGGAAGAAAAAGGAGGAAAGAGAGGGGGGATGGCGGGCGTCGGGGCCTGCGCCATTGGCGGATGCATGCTCACGCTTGGGATAGCTCAGGGAGCGGAAGAAAGAGGGGGAAAGAGAGGGCTGTGGATGGGTCTGCGCCACTAGTGGAGGCGTGCTCACGCTAGCATCTGCTACGGGAGCTGGAGGCAACTGAACAGAAAAAATTTTATTAGTAGCATGAGGAAGCGGAAGAGATGTGGGCCTGTGTTACAAATGGAGGTAGCCTCACGTTTGCTTCAGCTGCTGTAGGCCATGGGAAGGGGGTGGGGTTTGTGACGTCCTGAAGAGCCTGTGTAGCCTGCACTGCTAGCGGAGGCAGCCTCACGCTAGCGTCTGCTATGGGAGCTGGAGGCCGCTGAAAGGAAAAAATGGGGTTAGAAGTAACAGGACGGAAATATTGAGATGTGAGGGCCTGTGTTGCAAGTGGAAGCAGCTTCATGCTTGCTTCGGCTGCTGTAGCTGTAGGCCGCAGGAAAGTGGAAGGGTTAGTGACATTTAGCGGGACAAGCTGAAATTCCTGGGCAGTGTTGCCGACTTAGCAATTTGTTGCTAAATTTGGCAATTCCTCAAGCCTTGTCCACATTAACAAGTTTCCGCTGAAAATGCATCTTTTCCTCTCGTTTTGGCCTTCCATCCACACTAAGACAAGGAGTCCAGGAAAACAGAGCTTTTAAAACACTTCCCAGAGCGGATAAATTTGAAAATGCTGTTTTCACGTTGTAGTATGGACTGTGGAAATGGAGGCTTTTGAAAACCCATGACTGCATGTTCGCTCATGTGACCCTATGGTACCAACAGACATGTATATACGGGTACCGTGCATTTTGTGCCTGTTATGTACTTTTCACTTTCACACTGTTGCTAAAGATATTCACTTTGCACACTCTTCATATTACAGTCCTAAAAAGATGACGGAAAATTTACTCACGATTGCTGACCTGTGGCAAAACACGAGGGCAGTTGCGTTTTAGATCCATTCTGAGTGAGCACGCCATGGGCGCATCAGTGAATGATGAAATATTTCCGTAAATGAATTGATCCTACCAGAAGAGGAATTGCGTGAAACTTATTATGTCTGTTCCGTCTATCCTCTCAGTGAGGTTTTATACATGCACAGTAAGGCGAATGTAATGCTTTCAGATATTTCAGTGTGGATGTTAAACTTTGGAAAAACGCCTTGTTTGCTTTATGGTTACAAAATGGCATCAACATCCGTTTATGTCATAACATCGTTTAACAAACTTTAGCCGACTTCACCTGAAAATGTATTAATTTGCAACACGGCCTGCGCCGCTAGCAGAGGCAGCTTCAAGCTAGTGTCTGCTACGAGAGCTGGAGGCCCGTCTGCATACGGCATTGCGGCCGGAAGAGAAGGTGAAAGGCTGAGCCGAAGCGGTAAGCGAGTGAGGCTTTGCTGCGATGAGAACTGGGACACGGCCCAGGCTTGTTGAAGGCCTGCTGCTGCTGCTGCCCAGCACTTGAGGAGAGCCGGGTCTTGTGCGGGACAATGCTGTTCTCGAGCGAGGCGGGCTCGGGGCCTTGCCTGGTCCTATGGCCCGCCTTGGCAGCTGGAGTGGATTTCGGAGTGAGGATTGGCTAAGTTCTGCAGGGTGACCGAATAGATGACAGAATTCCTCTTTTTTACCCCTCCGGAGAATGTGTGTGTGTAATTATCAGCCTTTGCCTCGGGCTTAATCTGTCCACTTCCGATCGATAGTTGCCTGTACGGCCAAATGGATACGATGCTTGCCGTGTAATTTGGGAAATTCCTCGCCAGGGGAGTCGTGTAAGCCCGCATCGTGGAGAGCATGTGGCTTGTCGAGAAGAGCAGTGGCCGCGATAAAGCCTGGTGCTCGGCGGCCGTATCTGGCGGAGGAGGAGTAATCATGGGGCCGGTGAATTGCGGCGGAGGATCTGAAAAAATCTGCAGTATAGGTCTCTTTGTTGGACGAGAAATTGGGTCTGTGGTAAAATGGCAAAAGGAGCGAACCGAATGCTGAAAGACTAGAGATAACAAAGGTAAGACTGCTTTGATTATTTATAGGGGTTCTCTCGTGCTGGTTGGATAGATGGTGTAATTACTGATGATGGATTGGCTGTGTTAATTATCTACACGTGCTCCTCCCGAAATTTTTTAAACATGTTAAACGAATTTGAAAACATCACAAAAATAAGGTACAAATTATTACATCGTTTAAAAAGGTTCAGAACTGACACATAAAAGCTTTTTTTTATAGAAAAGCCTGGAAATTACAATGAAGATATTAATTCTTTTTGAAATTTAATTAAGACTGAACAGCACATCTTGTAAAGTCACTGACTGTCTTGACGTAAAGCTTAACGTGCTCTTTTTTGTGGTTTTATTCTCAGAGATTCAGACGTATCAATGAAATGCAAATGTATTCAAGAACTGGATCGGTTTTCTCCCAACAGAGATCGGTCCACCATTTAATGGACCATCATAGTGAAAATGTGATAACTGAAAGGTTTTATTACTATATTTTTATTGCTGACATTTTTCAAAAAAAATGTATATTAAAGTAAAGTGTGAATCAGAATCAGTCATACCTTTTCTTTCCTTATTTCACTCCAGCACATCCTGCCACACAGGAGGCATTGTGAGAGTCTGGCAGTGTCTTCCTCTGACTGGAGAGAGAACCAGACAGATTTCATCTGATTAATCGCCAGTGTGTGGCCTTGTGTGGAGTGAAAGAGAGAGAAAAGTCAGGGGAAGGTGAGGGATGAAGATGTTTGATGGACTACTACACTCTACTGCTTTATTTCAGCTGCACTGACATTTTTCTCTCCCTGTTTGGCACTGGTTTCCACAAGGAGCACTTTTCCAATCAATGCATTCATCATACTCTCCCAGGTACAGTAGTTAGGTGACAAGACCTATATATGTTCAAAAATTACAAAGATTAGAATGCACTCTATTTTTGTATTATTATTATTATTTTCTTTTTTAAAATAACAACTGATCTTGCGGCGATCTGCCTTCATCATTATAACAATTCTTTGTTTCTCAGTGATTATAGAAAACAACAAACATCAGGTGATCATAATCAATAAATCCAATTGCTTTTTATCTCCTGCTTTAACTTAAATTAAAAAAAAAATTATAGTGCATACAATCTTTGTATTTTTTAAACAAGTGCAATACAAACACAAGCTTATTAAAAGATTACAAAATATCCATTGTTAATATTTTTAATCAGGTGAAAAAAATTATTTTGCTTTTAGAAAGATTTAGATGTGCAGGTTAAACTTGTGCATGTGTTGGATTGGAGGGTGACGCCCTACTTAGGGGCCTAAAAAGACCCCTGGTGAAAATTCTGCCATGGCAAGATTAAAAATAAAAAAAGTGCTGGCTCAAATCTTTCAAAGCTGCCATAGCAGCCAAACCAGTGGAACGATATTGTCATGTTTGTAAATTAGCGCATGAATACAGAAATGTGTGGGAGTAATCCTCTAATCGTGTTCATTTTAGAGCACTGCGAGGCACTGAGTTTGCCGTTGCTCACCACTGCGGATTACTGGAGCTCATTAAACACACAGATGAATTATTGAAATGGTCCGGGGGCCTTTTGCTTCTATCCAAATTGAAGACAAAGGGGACTGGGAAATGTATGCTTTATCAGGGCCGGACAGCTCTCCCACATGCTGCAACTCCTGGGCACAACATCGGTGCGATTGACCCCTCTAAAGCTCCAAGATTAAATGCTTTATTGACTGTTGGAGGGGCAACAAAGTGAACGGGCTCGCACATGATCGCACCTTCAAATGTCACTGTCACTGTCCTAGTCCGCACGCTATTGATGGGAGGTCCTGTATTTGCGGCTTTGTGGATTTTAAATTCGGGTTTTGTAGGATTAAAAAAAAAAAAGCCAATGAAAAGGTAATGCCAAAGGATGCTAGACTTGAACATACAATTTAGCTGTCTTTCTTTTTTAGCAACCACATAGCAACACCCTGGAAACCACCCCGAACACCCAAGAAACGCCTACGCAATGTCTAATCCATTAGAAAACCTTAGCAACCACATAAGCAACACCCTTGCCAACACATACAGTAGAACATGCTGATTCCCACTCTGAAACACTTCACACCCACATATACCACCCTCTCACTTTTTCATACTCCATAAGCCTCAATAATGTGCACATAAAAATAGATGAGAATCAATTAAACTGCATGGCGATGTGCTACAAAATCCTCTCGAGCAACCTTAAAAAAAAAAAATCACACAGCAACAATCTAAACTCACCTAAAACGCCTTAGGACCCTCCCCCGCACTCCTTAGCACTTTACTACCAACAGTCTAAATTCCACTCAGAAAACCCTTTCTAACCACATAGCAACTGCATAGCAAAACATGCTAAAATACATATAGACACTGTAACAACTGCATAGCATAAGATTTGAAATTTAAAAACCACTAATGAACAGTTCATGCTAAAATACGCTAGTCTTGAACATCAGCAGCTAGTTGTGTCTTTCTCTGCGTGGGTGCAAAGCGGTCATGCAGGCATACGGTAAAGGGCAGAGTCTGATTGAGCTGAAGCGAAGGCAAAGGCCATTTAAAGAGCGATTGCAGGTGGGCATATTGGCTTTTCCAAATGATTGGTATTAATTTGTGGAGTTGAAGTCCTCTACACTTTATAAGAGGCCAGGCACTTTCAATAAGTTCGAAGGAGCAAGAGGTATCATGCTCAGAGAGACTGAATTTTCACGGTTTATCTGGTACCTGCACCTGGGGTCTGCCATCCCACCGCCCTCTCTTTCCAAGGTACATTCAAGCCCTCGTCAACATTCCTGGTCCACATTGCCTGTGACATTAAATTAAATAGGTTATTGACTGACCAGTAAGTTGGCAATGAGTCTGCTTGAATTCACGCTCACTGCCTCACTGACCCAACAGGCTCCGGGTCACCGCACCAGAAATCAAAGCATGATGGATGCTGATCTCCTCAACTATTTCCATCTACACTTATTATTTTTTAATTTGTAGTGATGTTAATCCCATTGCTTTTGATGGATAGCTTCTGGCAGGTACAACAACACCTGCAAACAACATTGTCCCTCTTACTTGCTGTCTGTGGATCCCTCACATTTACAGTGGTTCTCTTATTTCATTGCTTTTGCATTCTTGGTGCTTTTTATCCAGTACCAGTATCTTACAATAATGAATACAAATCGTGTAAAATAACTGGGAATATTTGACTAGCCGTGATAGTTCACCCCAAAAAAGTAAACCATGATTTACTCACCATCATGTCATTACAAAGCTGTAAACTTTCTATATTTGGTGTGGAAAACAGTATTTAGAATGTTTTTTGTCCATACAATGAAAGTCAATGGGATCCAGTTTTGTATCCAATCATGACATGAGGGTGAGTAAATATGACAGAATTTTCATTTTTGGTGAAATAATGAACATATATTCATTCCCCAAGTGTATTACAATGCATGGTGGGAACTTACGAACCATTAAAGAGTATTGTTAAAAAAAATAATATAATAATACATAAATTAATAAATAAATAAATCTGGACTAGAAAATCATAACACGTCTCAACAGGGCACTGCAGGTTTCAGCATGGGAACCACAAAGACAATTTTTGTTTTTTAATTACGTGCCCTCTATACACTGAAAATCTTTTTTTTATATATCTTATACAAAAGCAACCGAATGGTCAAAGACATCCATCGCATGTTCACATAGCAAAACAACTGAAAAACAGTGCTGGTGCACACAAAAACCAATTAGGTGTGAATGGCCTTTTATTCACAGGACTCAGCTTAATTTTGTTAAAGTTAACTTTCAAAATGTAGTCTTTTGTTTCAGTTGTTTGTAGTTGATTGTCCACTTCATCCAGCACAGTTTGGTCTCTGTGTTCTTGTTTGTTTTACTGACTGAGAAACCGCTTCAGGTGATTCAACATAGGCAGTGAATCACCTCCAGGTAAAAGTAGCCTAATGTTAGTGCGTAATCTATTAACTATGCACATCATAAACCGCTCTTTTTTTAGTGTCATGTCATAAAATATTTTAATAAGACTGAATTTGTATCTAACCTGATCACAATTTAATAAAAATGATTATAATTTACTAATTATTTCTTATTTTTTTTAAATTCTACAGTTATTTCAACAGGGAATACTTATAGAACAGAAAGCGAGCAAAGAATTTACATTATCACATTATCAATGACTTCAGTCTAGCCAGAGTTCAAGCACTCTCAAAAGCTCCTGTTATAATCACTGAAGCTGCCTACACTGTGAAATGAATATCGTACTTACATTGTACGTACATCTGAACGCTTCTGATTGGTCATTGCATTAATAAACTCAACAGAATCGAGTGTGATTGCTTATAATGCGCAACGCTGTGGAACGCGTAAAAAGAAATATGATGCAATATGCTCAGATAATGCCACAATCAACACTTTGAAACACATTGAAAATTCAGCTTTGCCATCCCAGGAATAAATCACATTTTACAATATATTAAACTGAAAACAGTTTTTCTCAATATTATTGAAAGTCTTGAACGATAGTGTATACATTCTGTACAGTATATGCAGGTGATTGTTTAGCCTTTAACTATTCCCTGAAATTTTTATATTTTGTAATAATATTTTGTAATACATTTTCAAATAAAATTTTCAGCATAAAGATAATTTCTTATAAAGAACATGAGTATGTGTTTAGTTTTGGGATACTGAAGGTCACTTCTACTTCCTCCAACTTTGATTCTCTTTACTTTTCAATCCCTCCATCGTTCAACCTTCAAACAAACAATGTTCAGTCAGAGAGTGACAAGCAGCAGCCAATGGCTTTCTGAACGTTTTAGTGTTCTTCTCTCGGTAGTGGTTTTGTATTTGCTTTTAATTTGTATTGATCTCTCTCACGGGCTTCCATTTTACTGATGTCAAAGGGCTGAGAGAGCATTACAATATACAATGTTTTCTCTCCGCTCTTATCGGGCAGGAAATGAAAAGCAAATGGCACCTTTGTGCCGGGACGTGCGGCTGCCTGGACGGACAGGGCTTTGAAACGAAGGCCGAAATTGAAAAGGTCACGAGTTCACCTCCCTGGACAATGACAAGCATCTCCTTCCTCCTCTGACCAAGCCCATGAGGAGATTAAACGTATCAGCAAGATAAGCCTAGGAATCAGCCGCCATGGTTTTCGGTGGCAGCCGGCTGCCTGATCGAATGAAGCAGAAGAGCTGCCGTTTGACAAAAAGACTGACAAACGGGCTTGGGACGGACCGAATCACTCGCCACTGACCTTGGAATGATCTTTACCCACCAGACACTTTCATCTCTTGTTTTGAGGGAGGGAGTCCTGCAGCAGACAAAACAAATCAATAGCGGAGCAACAAAAGGATCAGTCAATTTGATTAGCCGCAATATGATAACAGACTTCACTGTCCAATGAACTAGCTTTCTCCTCAGATTGAGTTCCAGTTTGCATCCAAGTAATAAAAGTAGTAGCCAGTTGGAAAGCCATTTGGGGTTTAAAGGGGTCCTATTATGCTCTTTTACAAAGTCTTGATTTTGTTTTGGGGGTGTACTAGAACATGCTCTCATGCTTGGTCGAAAAACGCATTATTTTTCACATAATTTACATTATAAAAATACATTTCTCCCCAGGCAAGGAAAAAACGGCTCGATTAGTTCCGGCTTTGATGAAGGTCCCCCTTCCGAAAAACAAAATGTGTTGTGAATGGTTAGCTGTCCCAGTGCGTTGTGATTGGCAAACAGCTTATACTGTTTCAGTACTGCAACGCCCCTTGCTCCGTCTTTCAACAAAAGATTTTTGGACGAATCCGGCAGGCACTGTACTCCCTCATGTTGTGGAAGCTGTCCTCAGTAAAATGCGCAGCACACAATAGCAAATTGGGGTAATAATGCTCAGGAACAGAGTAAAAAAATTAATTGCAACCACTGTTTCCTGACATCTTTTCAGGTGTTCGCGCCACACCGGACGAGAAGCACAGCGTCGATCGCGCCACGTCTTTAAAAATTCGACCGACTATTCATTATTTTCTATGAGTGTAGGCACAAACCGGCGGCGTCTGTCCGCGGCGCCCAGATACGTCGTGTTATACTTGTAAGAATTGTTCTAGACATGCCGAAAATTTTACGCTACAGAACAGCAGCTCTTCTTCTTCGTTTTCTCTGAAGCACTAACTCTGCAGCAGCACTTCTTCTTCTTCGTCGTCTCGTCTGATGCTCTCACTCAACCAAGCGTTCTAACCACCTCCTCGCCCCTGCCCACCCCCCAACAATTAGAATTTCTGTAGGCGTGAATTATTTGTAATGATATTCTAATGAACCGCTTTGTGATATCACAAAGCCTGGAAACAAACGCTGTAGTCCAAACGAGCCGTTCTTTGTAGTTCTTGAAAAGGGATTTTTTTAAAAAACAAAATATCTCTCTTTGGAGTGAACTTTGAGATTTGTAACTTTCTAGATCTTTTTTATGCTCAAACATACACACTACCACTGACTAACTAAAGTTGAAAAGGTGAAAAAGCATAATTGGACCCCTTTAAAGTAGTGCAGTGAGTAAAAGAAGATTATTTTTTACAAATTATTACTTAAGACTGTCATACAACTTTTGCCCAGATCTTTGCTCTGATTTACAGTCTGGACAAGCTGACACTATTTGCAAAAACTGCAGATTTGAGCTGACAGATTTCACAGAAAATCATGTAGTGTATGATGGTCACAAACCTAAACTTTTTTTAGCTTCAGGCTTTGATTCCATCCAGTCAGAGGATATGACACATTTGATATTTTGAGCTGATTTTAGAATGCATATTGTTTTCATTTGCAAAAATAAAAGAAGCACTTTGGAACTAGTCCCTAGGACAAACCATACCCAAAAATGACAGCTAGATGACAATCTAAACCAGCTTGGAACACCAGCTAAGACCCACAAACCACCTAAAAGCCTTTTCACACTGAATGCGAAAATGCGAATGATCGGACCGCGAAAAAGCGAGGATTTGTTTTTATCCTGTGTGTCAATTTTTCCTCAGCACTCCACGATGAAACCAGTGGTCCAATTAGATTTGCGCTTAGATCACGTGCCCGGAGCAGCTCCTGTTGCACAAAAGGACGAGAGTAGTGGCTCTGTTTCAAAAACCAGTGAAAACAAACACCGAAGAAGAGTATCCCGGAGAAGAGAGTGGATGCTGAGTTCTTGTAATCGTTGGTATTTGAGAACAGATTTATTCTCACATGTTCTTTATACAGAATTATTGCTATTATTCCCCACTAAATTGACCCTATCGCCAGGCTTTGTTGATTGACATGTGATCTGACCAATCATAATGCTGAATCTGTCATTTTGTCCAACAAACAAACCAAACAGGAGAGTAGATTTACGTCAGTGGACTTAAACTTGAAAAGGGTTTATTGACGTCTTAAATCGCGGTTGAAACAATAACTTTCTGATTTTCCTCATGTTTTATTTAAATCTGTACCCAGTAAGAGTAAAAGATGATCGTCAGGCCGGACCCTCGACCCTGTCACCACCTGGATATTTTGTGTTTTTCTGGTGTAGAACAAATGTTGTGTTTTTTTTAATCTTACTTTTGTGCTGTTGAGCAGCATATTATGTAAAATCCCTATACGTAATACCTTGTGATGAAAAATGCATTGTTGGTCAGCGCCACCTAGTGTGCAGGCATGATTTAGCAGAAGGCAATCAATTGTTTTGCGCTCGATGTGAAAGCACCGTTCGTCGATGATTCACCTCGCTTTTTTGCATCGCGTTCAGTGTGAAACGGCCTTAAGACTGTTTTTGCAACAAGTCTGATAGCAATATAGTTAAAACAGTGGTGCCAATCCTGCTCCTGGGGGGCCAGTGTCTTGCAGGGATTAATTTTAACCTGACTGGAATTTTCTGGTGATCCTGAAGACCACGCTTAGCTGGTTCAGATGTGTTTAATTGGATTTGGGCAGTAATCTCTGCAGGACACTAAACTCTGACCCTCCGACGAGCAGGGGCGGATCTAGAAAATTATTTTTAGGGTGGCAAAGGGGTAGCATGGGGTCTATGAGGGGTGGCAACACCAAAGCAAGCCCCCATGCATAGTTTTTTGGGATTTAAGGTCTGACATACACAGTTGTGTTCACAAATATTGTATTACCATTAAGTAATCATCTATGCCAGTGTTTCCCTAGCCATTATATTAGGGGGGAGTCAGAGATTCTGATTGGTGTGTCATCAGTTTTGCTACCTAATGTTTAACTTACTCATTGTTAACTTTTTGAGAAATTTGTCTTTGTTTTGAAAACTGAATTAAAGACTCTGTCTGCTTAAACTCCCACATGATATCAACCTTTATTATTGACCTCATCTCTTCACACACACACACACATACACACAAACACACTCACATTTCGTGCTGTGCGGGGAAGACAGATCCAGACTGGCGCTACCAGACAGACCTGCACAGATGGAGAAACCAGGCACACAAAAGCTTCTCACACCGTGAGGGGCAGTTGAATTCACACACACAATATGAAACATGCACAACCAGCTCAGGAGAGATGCCTGCGTTTAAACCCAAAGCGATGGCTGGAAAGTAAAAGAAGAGGAATATGAAAAAGAGAAAACAAATCCCTCAGCATTTAGATCCCTCACAAAATAATTTTTTGAAAATTCAACCCCCGTCGAGTTCCATACCGGCCTGTGCCGACGAGTCTGTCAGCCGCCTAGTCCTCTGGCCCTTTTCTGCCCCCCCCGATGCTGGAATTAGCCAGTTCAAATGACAGGGTTGCCTCGAAGGCCTGCAGAACGCGGCCCGGTGCTCCTGAGGTTTCAAAGGTCCGTTGAGTGGCCAGCCAGTCGCTGTCAGGCAGAGACGTGGGTGTGCGG
Source organism: Sinocyclocheilus anophthalmus (assembly GCA_018155175.1). Lineage (NCBI taxonomy): Eukaryota > Metazoa > Chordata > Actinopteri > Cypriniformes > Cyprinidae > Sinocyclocheilus > Sinocyclocheilus anophthalmus. Next base: position 24,665 of record JADLZN010009951.1, read on the forward strand.
TGAGGAGATAACCTGCTCTGGACGGGCTCTCCCTGGCCTTTCTGACAGGCTTATTAACGGGAACCTGCTGAGGGAGAGCTCTCTATCACCAGAAGAGATCTAAAGGAAGGAGAGAGAGCGGAAAAAAACCAACCTTATCACCGGGACACCGGGGATTAGAGTCTGGTCTCCTCTGATAAATTAATTATTCCCTCTTATCTGTCACTCCGCAAGGCTGTCAGATGAAGCTACCAAAAGCCAAAGCAACAGAGCCCAGGTATAGGTGCAAATGATAGAAGGACATATGTAGAATGTATCTGTGTGGCGTTTTAAACACACTGCCATTTTATTCGCTTGTCATTTCTGGCGCTCTGATGCTAAACTCGCACTCTGATTTGGGGAGATCTGTGGGTGTTTGGACTGTGCTGTGATCTCATGGCCAAATGAGGGCTGTTGTTCTTTTATAGGCCAAATACACAAAGGATGTGTCTGAAACTTGAAAAAAGATTCCAGTTTTTGAATAGTTCCATTAACAACTCTTTTAGTTCTTAAGTAATAAGGAATAAAAAAAAGAAGTAAGGGGTATGCATTTCTTTTTTTTAAAGCAATTTCATTGCCATGATGAGAATTTCAATAATACGTCAATTTAAAATTGGCAAAAGATGTTTAAACATACTTTAAATGACTTTTCACAGTCTTATTAACAGCTACAAAGGAGCAAACGAGAATAAGTAACAAGGTAATTGATGATACAACAGGTGACAGAAGACTCCAAGACCCTATGAAAACTAGGTCAGAAACAAAAAAAAAAAAAAAACCACCCCCAAAAAAAAAAAACCCCCCCCCGCTCATCCTGTAACAAAGAGTCATTCATTCAGGAATCGGACGACATTGATTAAGCTGTATATTTTAGATTCAATAAAAATAGGCTTGTTTGAGATGCATGGGCGCTGTGCAGAACGATCGGTGTATGACATCAAAGTACCGTGAGAGCAATTCAAAAGCATAAAGAGTCATCTGCTCTATTATGGCTCTCGCGGTACTTTGATGTCACACACCGATCTGTCTGCACAGTGCCGATGCATCTCGAACAAGCCTAATAACTGGCTCAAGAGATTCATTCGTTTAGGTTTCGGACACTGGTTGTGCTGAATATATTTTATTCACTAAAAAGAACCAGATCAAAGGAGTCATTTATTCAGAAATTGTACTACAATGGTTGCATGTATATGTGTTTGATTCACACACATAAAAAAAGAACCAGTTCAAGAGTAATTTGTTTGGTAATCGGTCTACAACTTTTGCTCTGTATGTTTCCGTTTCACTAAAAAGGAACAAGAAAAAAATGTTGAGAAATAATTGCTGTCATCACTAAATTTGTCATCAAATAAATTTTAGAACTTCAAACCTTGGAAGCCTAGGAGTTTATTGACTGATTTAACACTGCCTAGTAAGTTATTGACTGCTTTAAGTTTCAGACACAGTGAGCCTGTACATTTCACCAAGCCCACAGGAAGTGACTGTGTCAGGAAAATCATTTCAGATGGTTCATCTTGCTGCTAAATATTCTAGATGCTTGGTGCAAGCATTTTCATCTAAGAAGTCTGAACTTGGCGTAACTAAGCACAACAGGAGGTAAAAAAAAAAAAAAAAAAATTCATTCAATCGCTCACTCCATGAAGAACTCAATACCATAAGTCAAAATGGTTCATGTGATCCCCAATCTTTTTCCATGTATACTGTGTGAGAGGCGGCGAGCTATTCACTCCCGCGAACAATAACTCTTCAGATAGAGCCCTCTGTTTAATTCACACAAACGGCAATTTGAATTATTAAACAGAGCCTTTCATTTGGACAATTAATGGTGTGCTATTGACTGTTGCAATGACTGAAGATAATGTTCCCAGCTGGATTGTACAAAGAGAATCTTTGATTCTCCAGAGATCCTATTAGCATAATTGCAAAAATTGCAGTGTATTTTACAATATAAGACTTATTTTCCACCATTATGTTGTTTTTTTGAGTTGTATAAGGCTTCTTAATTACTCATTTTCAAAGACATTTCCAAGTCCAATGCGGAATGTTTTTTTTTTTTCCATCAAAGCAATATAAAAAGATAATTAAAATGAAAAAATGGAGGACATGTCTTTTTCCTCGATGTCAATATACAAATTACCTGGGGCTTTAGACACTTATAATTGCACCTTGAAAAAAAAAAATGTCCCAGTTAGAACACAACACAAGATTAAAAATATCAAAATGTACAGTATTGGGGACAGTAGATATATTAGAATTAACAAACCACAAGGCCACAACCAAATGTATATTTTAAAAAGGGATAGTTCCCCCAAAAAATGAAAATTTAATCACCTTATGTCTTTTAACCTTATGAGTTTTGTGTCTGCAGAACATAAAATAATATTTTTTAAAGATTTTTTGTTTTAGACCCCATTGACTTTGTATGGAAAAATGGAAAAAACCCCCGAGTAATTTTTCAAAATATCTTTTATATGTTATGTTTTATGTAATTTTGGGCGAACCATCGTTTTAATTGTTTTCCAAGACAACAGAGTAAAATACACTCATTTAGGATTCATTGTTCATGCATATCACAGAAAAGTACTGAAAACAACCTTTGACACTAGCTAATGAATATGTCAATATCCAGAAAAAAGTCTATTTTCGTCAAAATCAAGCGATGATTCTTATGTGGACACTTTGGTCGCTCAGATGTGAGTTTATATGTTGATGAGCTACAGAGGTCTTATGTGGAAGCAGACCTTGTTCCTGTTCCTTCCAATTCCCAGCCCACCGCTGAAGCATTTGGCTCTGGAACATCTGAGGGATGGCAGGAGAGGAAAGATGCCACATTGGACCTGCTGTAGAGGGAAGTATGAGGGGAATACTAATGTTCCTCATGTTTTATTAACCCTCCATCCATCCGGTCTCAATCTAGATGCTCTTGAAACAAAATCATCAATCTCTGAGCTGTAATGAGAGGGAAATGCCAATCGGTTCCAGAGGGAAGGGAGCTGTTGGAATCCTCTGAGAATGCATTATTAAAATGCTTAGCTGGAGGGTGGGTGCGGGGCACGAGCTCTGCGCTGTCACTGTGCCAGCTCTGAATCTGTTTGAGGCTGTTTGTTTGATACCCCTTCACTTTGCATGCTTTTGAGAGGAGGAAGCATCACTTCTCATCACCTGCCATGGCTAGCAAAGAGCTATTACACTCGGAGTAAAAGACATCAGGCTGCATAAGCACTGATATCGTAAAAGTGTGCTTGTGTGGCAAAGAAAATGCAAGGGCAAAGTTCAGCCAATGGAAGCACTTTCACTTTGCATCTTCCTCATGTTGTTATGGCTTCAGTTTTGACCCAATCTTTGAAACCACCTCTTTACGGCTTCCTCACAAACACTAATCCTCTACTTCACCAGCATTTCACAACTGCTATTGTCTTACGGATCCACACTGGCCCTTCAGTAAGAATCAAATATTGAAGTAATACCCTTTATCAATGTCTCATGGCAAACTAGATATCATTTACCACCAACAGCAATATTTTTTAAGTACCCAAAAAGATACTATGGGTGAAAAACAGACTCACAAAGTAGCACAATTGGTCATTTTCATGAATATGGTGCAAATTAGGGCCTGAAATAAAATAAAAAAACATATTTAACCAGTGAGTAGAGGAGCTTAACATTCAGAAAATGCTGTTTTTTAACCTCAGGAGGTCAAACTAAATGATGAAGCTTGAATTTCTATTCATTTTTATGGAATTTTACATTTTCTAGCAATTAACATAAAAAAAACATTAAAACTAAACAGACAAAATAAAAAATAAAATGAAATTAAAAGCATTAGAAGTCTAAACTGTCACTAGTGGCAGGTTAGAAAATGTATAGTCCCTAGCATTAGACGGTGATTTGTAGTTATTGATACACTTATTGACAAATGGTGACTCAAATCACCATTTGAAGAAATATACAATTCAATTCAAGTTTATTTGTACAGCGCTTTCATGATACAAATCATTGCAAAGCAACTTTACAGCAAATTAGGTTTCTACAATATTTAGTGGTAGTTTATCAGTGGTGACTGTCAGTTAATGTACATATGGCAGAAATGTACGGAAAAATCAATTAAAGATGTAATCAAACAGACGATGAACAATATTAACAACAATTATTAAATGATGCAATCAATATAACAGATCTATATACCCAACATATTAAAACTCGCACTTTTATGCTAGGTTAATTTAAATGATAGATAATAGGTTATCCATCATATTTAACATTTCTGACAACAACAAAAAAAACGTATGATTTGTGTCATAGGTCACCAAATTGTACTGTATTCGTTGAATGTGCCATCTGCATTACAAAGGCCATGTGTCATCCACACAGATGCACAGTATAAAACTTGCACACATTATATTGTTTTCTTTCTTTCTTTTTTTTTTACAAGCAACTGAAAAAAAAACATGATTATTCACAATAAAATATTTGATAAGCAGACAGAAATACAAATCAGACTTTTTGGTCAAACACGCTACCACATTACATTTTGTTGCTTGTTTTCTATTTTGGTGTCATCTATACTATGCCACCCCATATAACCGTATTTTAAAAAAAATAAATAAAAAAAATGATGATTGGCTGTCAACCTTCATACCATTTCTGTTTTCTGTGTAGACAGACAAATTATTAACTAAATCATTAGAAACTTGTCACATCATGCTCGGTTAGGTTTCATTTTGCCACTGTAATCATGAATTGTGATTATGACACGGCACTACAGTGGCTCCCTGCTCAGGCAGTGTAAAAATAAATAAGGGACATGGATTTGACTCTCAGGGGTGCTGTTTATTTGTCTATAAAACTATGTTAACCCTCCCACGGCATTACGGTTAGATTTTATGACACTTCCAAATCCAGCTGTTCTTTGAAACCTAATTGGTCGGACTGAAAACATACTCTTGTATCGTGTTGTTTTATTAGTATCACCAGATCAGTAAACAGGATCAGTGATATTTATAGCAAGAGTTAGACTGCATTTTTTCTTAATTGATTTACTGATATTCATTAATCCCCCGATTTTCTCCTTAACAGCTGTGAAACTGCTTACACTTTAAGATTTATTCCCATCTTAATGAATGTTTAGTGCCTACCTCATCATGCTCGTAAAAGCTCAAGGTGTTCTTTGCGAGGAAACGTTTTGACAGAGTTCTCCTTGGTCCCACCCTTAAATCTGCAGATGGTATCCACTCCGGTGCACGGTTTGACAGAGCAATAGTCTGAAGGCCTTTTCCTCGGATAAGGGTCCCACCCCCCACTGCACCGCCTGGCTGGAGAGATATGATTTAAATAAATTTAATGAGTGCTGGAATCCATTAATGTCAGGGACCTGACCTGGGCCAGATGGAGGTCTGGGCATTAGGAGCTCTATTACATTAAACAAGTCCTGAACCACGAGCTGGAAAGGCCACGTCTGGATGCTTGAAGAAGAGAGCTGAGTATGGAAGATGGCCTTCTTGCAGCCTAGCCGTAATTCTTCTAAAGGTCAGGGTGATATGCGTATTAAAGCGCTGTTCGATGTTAACCACAGTCTCTGGTGGAAACACAACCACCAGCTAATTTGATTCTCCGGGCTGCTCTTCACCCTCCTGCCGCTGCTGTCACTTTAAAACAAGACTACATGGGAGATCTGTTCCAAGACCTAGTGAGCCGCCTACTGCCTACATACTCAGCTGCCTTCTGAGGCAACATCCCAACTGTCAAGAAACTCAGTAAGTGAGAGATTCGGAGCATAATATATGGCCAGCAATGCCACTCTGCACAGGTTCACAGCTGTTTCCAATTGATTTAATTTCTCCATAGGGAAACTGATTTGTAACAATAGCTTTTAAACCTTTAAAGAAACACCTGTTGTGAGCTCTGATGTAGTTTATCAATGGAATATGCTCTCGTTGATTATTAACTTATTTTTAATATAATATAATGGTGAAAAATTACCCATGATGCTGTGCCACCAATCCACCAATCACAAAACAGTGACCAAAAAAGAAAGAAAGAAAGAAAAGCGCTAAAAGAGCTTGCAGGGAAAGTCCTATCTCATGAAGCACCGTGAATGCCATAATCGAGTCAGTCTCCCTATGTTCTCAAAATACCTAAATATATGCATATTTTGCAGTAAACTTAAAAAAACTTAAAAACACCCTTAGTGATTTGATTCTGGAACCGGTCCTGTGCTGATTAGAGGTAGAGGTGATAATTCACGTAACCACAAGTTTAACATGACAAATGTGTTCCGATTTTACTCATGATACTGTGACTGCACTGTGTGTATTACTAGTACAGAAGTGTATGTTAGGCTAAATTTGGAACGATCTGGTCTCTATTATCTGATTAACTGTAATGAAGCAAAATGTCTAAGGCTAATTTATACAGTGACTCAACTTTTGTAGAAGTTGTTCAGGAAACCTAAACCCACTGGAAAAAAGGCCACACCATCATGTTCTCACGTTCAAGGCAACAGTCCAAAATCTAATCACCGAATCGAATCACCTTACAGGCAAAAAGTTCGCTTCAAGAATGAAAATAATGGCATTGATGAGTTTTGCTGTAAAAACAGTGCACACGGAAAGAGCAATCTATACTATTAAACTATAGTGAATAAACTGTGTTAATGTGAGAAATGTTGAAGGTGTCTGAATAAATTTGGTTTGACTATCTATTTGATAAAATAAAGTTAACCAACTAACATTATAAATACTCTTTTGGTTTCTGTACCCAATATTAAAAAAATTTACAAATGCAATAAAACATTGGTATCGGCAAGTACCAAAAATAAAAGTATCGGATCGGGCGGGTACTGGAAAAAGTAGTATCGTGCATCCCTAATCTTGACCTGACTTCACCTAAGCTACATGTGCTACTGGATCACGCATAACTAATCTGTTTAAACATTTGGATTTTCCATTTTTGGTCCAATCAATTATAAATGGATAAAATATTTATCCTGCATGTTTTCCCCCTTTTTTTGTCCATAAGGGAATAGATCACAATACAGAAGTAAAATGGGTTTGAATTATGGGCGGGCGATATGACCAAAATCTTATTTCACGGTATGATACATTTTATTTCACGATAACAATATAGCTTTTTTAACAATACAAAATTTTGTTATTAAAAATAAGACGAAGAAGCAAATTACAAACGCAATAGAACAAATAAATATGAAATAAACTTAATTATTCAGCTACAGTAGGCTAGGTTTATTTAACGTGTAGTAAGAAATATTACAGAAATTGAATGAAGTGTATAAATAAAACACTGCATAGTGTCTTCACTGTATCAATAAAACATGAACTGATTCTTATTAAAGATTCAAAAGTGATTCAGTCAAGTGCAGTGAGTGAATAACTTTAATAATGACAGACAGCAGCAGGTAAAAAAGGCTGCTGTCCCTTTAAGACAGACTGCAAGGATCCAATATACTGACACCCAACTGTTTACGTTTATTTAACACATAATTGACTGTTTATGCGAATACTGTGTGCGTATTTGACCATTCAAGCACAATACAACATGAAAGAGATCTGTTTTCGTGATCGCATGCTGTAGAGAGAGGAGCTTTCATACCGCAGAATACACGATATAGCAAAATCTCTAACAATTCACACTTTATTCCGCGATAACGATATATATACACACCGTCATACCGCCCAGCCCTGTTTGCTGTCAATAATGCTTCACATTCATTTGTGCAATGTAATGAATGATTATTTTTTTTTTTTTTTTTTTTTTTTTTTTTTTTTTTTTTTTTTTGTGTGCTGTGAGTGTTGCTCACCTGTCACTGCGGAAATAGGAAAAGTGAAAGCGGTCTTCTTGAGGAAAACAGTGATACTCTGAAACGAATCAGACGACAAGCATGGTCATTAGACCTTTTAGACCAGACCCATAAAAAAAATACAGTTGCAACATTTTAGGTTTTACGGATTTAACTTAAATTTAAATACCGTAATTTCATTAGCTGATATAATGTTAATATACTAACCTATGGAAGTGCTGAAATCTGTTTTATACCTTTGTAAACACTGCACCAAAAGCAGGTGGTGATGGGAAAATCACATGATGAACCAAAGCCTATCACAAGCAGCTTTTAAATATTAACAAGTATAGAAGGTGCACAGTGTCATTCACAAACACTAAACACCATCACGGTAACACATGATACTGAAATATGCAGTAAACATTAATTTAACAACATTAGGTGTAAGATTAAACCATAATGTACACAACTGATAAGAAAAAAACTAAGAGAAAACATGTTATTTCAACAAAAAAAAAAAATCAAATATGAAAAGTAACGCAGGAATTCTGGCAATTAGGTATCACTGTAAATGACTGAGCTTTTTCCACTTCCAAAATGGTATAATACCATAAAATTACATGTCCTATAAAGATTTTTCACCGTATATAGTTAGCTGGGAACTTACAATTACCCATTTAACAGGTTTTTTATGTGCATTTTACAGTCTATTGCCGTTAATTTCACGGTCATTTGTTTACAGTGTATGACTGTGACAAGAAATATGACGCATAAACAAAACACCTGGTTACATTCAGAACACAAAATCATCAACCATCAGAAGTACTGTCAACCTCAACAATTTTAAATAACAGAACTGTTAAAGATTAGTCAAATCAGTACTTTGTATATTACTCCGTTCAAGTTGAACACATGAGCATATGGAGGAGTACCTGAGGAAGCCCTGCTCCTAGTATCGCTCCACTGTGAATCATTGGTCCCTCTTTACCCACAAACAATCCTGAAACAAAAACAACACTGAATCAGCCTACAACAACTTCTAAAAGGCATTTCACTGTAATCTGGTTGCATGTAATTAATTGACGTTACCAGAATAAGGCCAGTTTACACACGTTACTTAAAAATCTGAATCAAAAAGTGGCCATCACCATTAATATTCTAATACAGCACAGAGCCAGAGTGTATTCTAATCTTTGTCTGTGCTGATACAGACTGTTTCCCTCATCATTACCTCCAGCAACAGCGAACAGGACTCCTGTGACCTTACATATGAAGGTCCGCAGCCGCACAATGCCTGGAATCTTTACTCCGTTCAGGTAACTTTTAATTTCTGGGATACCAGACCCAGCTGCAACAGGCTATTACACAGGAGAAACAGACTGATTATATACTCTCCCCACACAAAAACATCATTATTATTAAAATATTAAATTGCATGAGAGACTTAACTTACACTGATTTAATATTCTTATAGTATTAAATACAGTGTTGATATATATATATATTTTTTTACTTTTTAATTTGATATGCACTGGCAGTTAAAAGCCTGACACAAATTACGTTTTTTTTTAAGGGGTCATATGATGCGATTTTAATTTTTTCTTTCTCTTTTGAGTGTTACAAGCTGTTAGTGAATAGATATGATCTGTAAAGTTGCAAAGACTAACGTCTCAATCCAACGAGATATTCTTTATAAAAGTTAATACTCATCCACACCCTCCTAAAACGCCTCATTCAAACACGCCCCCACATATCTACATCACTCTGTGGGAAGATTTGCATAACGACGCCAAATGTTCACGCAAGAAAGAAGGTGTAACTTTTTTCTCGCTGTAGTATTGTTGCTGGCGCCGCCGCAGCAATGTTGTGAAGGTGCTGTGTGTTTCGTTGCGAAAACGAAACGATTTTGTTTGGTCTTCCAAAAGAGGATGATATCTGCTGCGTCATGCCTGGAGCTGATCCGTGCTGTTCGCTGAGGAAATACATCAACTTCGCTTTGTGGATCGCCGGATCGGCTTTCACCGGGAACGATTTCACCGGTGGAAAGATGGTAAGTCGTTATATTAAAGAATTTGCTACTGATGATCAAACGTGAGTTTTGAGCAGTGTAGAGTAGCGCTTGTTGTTTGTCAGTTCTCCGATCACAAATCCAGACATGGTTTTATGTTTACGCGGCACGATGCAACGCAACGCGTAAAAAGACAGTATAAGTCATTTTAATCCATAATTATGTCTCCACTGGATGCAACAAATGCTTAGTTTATAATGGGTTTTAATGTTTTTGTCTCGTCGCGCCGGGACACGGCATCACAATATGGTAAGGGGTGTAACATTTCCGTCTCACGCTTGAGGTATTCGGCCAATCACAACACACTGGATAGCTGGCCAATCAGAGCACACCATTCTTTTTCAGCCCGATGAGCTTTGTAAAAATCGAGCATTTTCAGAAAGGCGGGGCATAGAGGATAAACAGTAATGTACAGTATGTGGAAAATAATGTGTTTTTTGAACCTTAAACCGCATAAACACATTTCATTACACCAAATAATGTTCTTTTTAGCAACATCATATGACCATTTTAATGTTTTTTTCCCACTCTCTTATGCTCACCAAAGGCTGCAATTATATGTCAAAAGGGCAGTAAACAAAAAAAAAAAAAAAAAAAAGTAACACTGTGAAATATCAATCAATCAATCAATAAGCCCTTTATTGTCACTGATCACAGGTACCAGCGAAATTAGCCATCCACCTGTCCATACATACATACATACATACAAACAATGGGGTAGACAGGACAGGAGGACAGGGAATTTTTAGAAGAAATACAGCATAACATGAGGGAGGGGAGGAGATAAAAAAACAGACCCCAGACTATGCTCCTATGGCAAGGCAAGCAGCCATCCGGTCCAGCAGCCATTCTCAGCGCTGATCGCAGACCCGCTTGTCAGACTGGCAGAACAAAGCGGCGAAGGCGAGGGATCTGGGCAAGGTTGGTAAATGTCAGGAGTTGGGGGAAGGAACACAAGAGCGTCTCACTGCAGTGCTCTCACGGGGGAGTAGTTGTCCCAACAGCGGCCTTGGCTGAGGCCAGTGCTGGTTGAGGGGAGCCAAGAGCAGATAAGATAAGGATTTTGTTTAGTCTTGGGGCAAGTAGCAGCATTCCAGTTTACACGACTACTCTCTTTGTCCATTCTGGTCTCCGAATCGATCCATTTGCCTTTGGTCGGTTTATTGAATTTCTCGATAAACCAAGGCAATGCCTAATCCAATCAGCATAAGACCTGTTATATCATGGTTCCGAATAGGTAGATATCTTCAACGTCCTCCAAGGAAAGAGCCGCTAGACACACGACCCGCCACCTTTCCCACGCGTCCATCGTGTAGCCAGCTGCAGACGTTCCGGCAGGGCAGTCAGGTTCCCCCGAACCCAAGCTTCTTGATGGTGTCAATTGCGTTGAGAGACCAGTTGATCAAATCCATGATTTATTAGATTTTTCTTTTTAAGTCTGGAGAGCAGTGCGGAGAGAGTCTCTCATCAAGACAGTAGACAACACGAGAGGAGCAAAGCAGGGAAGGTAACGGGGAGGAGAGGGAGAGAAAATGCGACCGCCTTCGCTGAGAGCCAAACGAGATTAGCGTTGGGCTATAATATTATTAAAATTAAAAATAACTGCTTTCTATTTTAATACATTTTAAAATTGATTCCTGTGATGGCAAAGCTGAATTTTCAAGCAGCTATTTCGAGATTAGGAGACTTCTAAAACAAAAAAAAAAAGTATTAATTATTCCACACTAAAGTCAGCCCTTCTTGATTCAAATTATGTCTCGTCTTGGAATGATATTCAATATATAGCAATAGAAAGTTTCAGTTTAATTTAAGTTTATTGCCATATCAGCTTCACAGGCTATTTCATGGCAAATATTATACATTAGAAATATAGTAGAACACAATACAAATAAATAAACAAATTAATTAATAAAAACAATTATAAAACAAAGTATTGCACATAAATTTCTATAAAATACACTTTAAATTTACTTTTAGCAATAGAAAAAAAATCTAGCAGTCTAATAAATCTGGCAACGTGTATTACAATGAATGTTGGCT
>JADLZN010009952.1:0-290430 GCA_018155175.1 Sinocyclocheilus anophthalmus
GTGTGTTGTGTGTGTGTGTAGTGTGTGTGTGTGGTGTGTGTGTGTGTTGTGGGTGGTGTGTGTGTGTGTGTGCGTGTGTGGGTGTGCAGCAGTCAGCGATACAGTGCATATGACCCTTAACCCACTTCGCACTGTTGAGATTGCACGCTTCCTCAGCGCCTCCTATAAGGCTGAAATAACCGAGCCCTACTTACCCACGGCTTCACGGTAAGTGCCACATGCCGTTTCTGTTTTCCTCTTCTCTCATCACATGTAAATAACAAAAATGAAATTCCGTGGCTGGGCTGCATTTAGTAAACGGGACGTTCGCGTGTATCAGCCTGATGAATGAAAGATCGCTTGGTGTTGTGTTTGTTGTAAGCGTCATACTCGTGATTTCCTCATGTAATATTTCATGAATGGAAAGCTCTAGTGTAGACCTCCTTTAGTCAGCCAGCTGCTCCATAGGTCATTTACTAAATGCGCTACAAAGAGGGCAAGTGCTAAAATACCCGGAAACAACAAGGCAGATGCATTTTTAGCTATGAAGTCTAAATAAAGACAATACATGTTGAAGTTGAATTCTTTACTATTTCATGGCATCTGCAGTGTTTGTGTGTGTGTACGTGCTGTCGTAACGCTGGAGGCGGTAATGTGTTTGTTTGCAGAGGGAATGAAGTGGTGACCTTTCACCTACTTCCGTGTTCCCTGAGACACATGTGCTAAGATGATTGCACATTACATAACCAATGCTCAAAGGTCTGTTTAGGGTTTTATATCATGCACCCACAAATGTGATTGTCGCTTTGCTGCCTGACACTGATTCTGATTCTGATAGACAAGCTATTTTCAGGTATTAAACCCTATTTGTAATGTGTGAGACAAATAGTAAGAGGATAATGTAAAATTAATAATTGGTATTAGTAAAGCCAAAAAGTCTATATTTGTATGAAGCTTACAGTGTATCTAGACATTATTATTAGACATAATAAATAGTTGTTATATAGTATAGTATAAATCTCACAAGAAACACTGACTGTCACCAGAATAAAAGAACGCGTAGAATGGCAATCAATAATATAAGCCTAACAGACCACTCGGATCATTAGTATCGAGTCAGTTAGAAATACCAAGGGGTCACACAAAACAAGGGGAATGTGCTTTCAGTTATCATGCCACCCGCAGTTGGAATCAGCTTACAGAAGAGATCAGATGTGCTAAAACATTAGTCACATTAAAATGCAGACTCAAAACTCATCCGTCTAGCTGTGCATTTACTGAATGAGCACAACGCGATGTCCGAACTGATTGCACTATAATATATGTATAATCGTTTTCTTAAATTAATTTTAAAACTCTTAAATAAATTTTTTAATCATTTTCAAAGTTTTAAATTCCTTATTTTATTGTTGTGATTATTGTTTTTATTTCATTTTATGTAAAGCACTTTGAATTACATTGTGTATGAAATGTGCTATATAAAAAAAAAACTTGCCTTGCCTTGCCTTGCCTTCAGGAAAAGTTGCATAATATCAAACTTATTTTGATTATATTTTCTGCAGTTCAGAGGCCTTTTTACTGCAATAAAAAACGTTAGTGATTTTCTTCCACTGAGGAGAAACTGTATCGGTGTCTTTGTATCCGGTGAGAAGCGTGTGTGGAGGTAATTATTTTTCTCTAACACATGTCTGGCACAGAGATTGTAATTAATCGGAGATGGCACTTCTGACGCCGTACGCTGAGACTGCTGAAACAGGATTCTCACCTCTCACAAAATGAAGAGGAGAGAAAGAGGACTGTTTACACCACGGTATGTTTCTCTGAGCTCTCTATCTATGAACAACACACAAACAAAGGAAAGAACATCCACAGAAGGGAAAAAAATACAAAAGATCTGTGTCCACCGTCACTCAAACGCTATTTGTTTACTTGTTGGTCTTGCTCTTACAAAGAGCTGCTAATTGCTGCGTTTTTGAAGAGGACATTCCTTTTTTCACTTTTATTTTTATCTTGAAATAAGTGAGACACAAATGTTCGGTAAGGGCTAAATATTCTTTCTTGCCTTGTAGTTTCTGAATGCAACCTTTATTCAGTAATAATACTGTATATAGTAGCCATAAATTGGGACATTGGGACCAATTGGCTAAAAGTAGTGAAGTTAAATTTGATGTAAAATTATTTGATTGCAGATGCCATTTGAATTGATATTTAATGCAAGCACATGCAAAGTATAATAATTATTAAATAATAATAATAAAACAAACAAACAAACAAAAATACATATAATACATTAAATAGATGAATTTTATATATTCAGAGCGTCAATTCTATACTCTGTTATGCACTTTATTTTTACATTTGTTTAAATATACTTTTTTTATTGGTATTTGGTTATGATTACTACATATTATATTATAATAATAAGATATCTATATCTATATATATCTGCTATATAATGATAATTATTTAATGGAATTTTAAATTCGAATTTAGTTTTTTATATTTTTGAATTATGTCATATAAATAATAATAATAACAAAAAAATGTCTTTAGTAGTTACAACTATTCAATTAAATTTCTGTAAATGTATTAATTAACCGTTTAAACAGAAGGATTTGGAATTTCCATAGTATCAGGTAATAGTGAAAATGATATTCTCACACCCACCTCGAATGCACTCGTCACATAGGTGGCTTTGATATTCCTCCATGTCTCGTTTCCTCTCCCTCAGATTGTTTTCCTCTCTCTGATTCTTAATGGTACCTGCAGCAGACAGGCTAGAGTCCCTCAGAGCTTGTTTCAGGGGACCCCTCGCACTTCTTTCACAGCTCTCGCTGTCTCTATATCTCATGGTGCTCCTGCATAATTTGTGAGGGTGTGTGTGTAAGACACATAGAGAGTGCTTGATGGTGTATGAGTGTGTGTTTGGGTCAGTGCTTCGCTTGACTTTGGTGGAGTGTTAAAGCTGATTTGTCCCTGTGGTGTCTGAAATTCTTACAACAGAGTCCTGCGTAACTCTAGAGACCCAGCGCAGAGCAGAAAACACGAGACAGTTTAATATTTATGTGTTAATATGGTAGATCTTACAGCTCAGCTGCGATAGTACATGCTGGTGGGACTCATCGATTGTCCTCATGTGCAGAAGACTGTAGAGGAGAAATGATTGTTAAAAAATATTTAAAAAAAATATTTAAAACGTTTCTGGCATAACAGTTTTAGTCACTTGTTAGATGCTATTTGTGTAATATATTTTTCAACCAGTGAAGCATTGCACGCTTTACATTTTTCTGATACATTATAATTTTGTAATTTGACATAATATATTGTTTAAGTGTAGGGATTTAAGTCTAAACCAAATGTATGGCAAATGTGTGACTTTTGCATGTGGTAAAGACGTTTAATTGCAGAAAATGTCTTATTATTATTTATTTAATTTTATTTTTACTCCAGAACTTCAACATTTATTTTCCTTGTAGTCTGATACAAAGCATGCTGGGAACTAGAAAAAAACTCACATTTAAATTAACCCAGAGGCACCAGAATCATGTAGTCAGGTTGACATTGGACACATGAGTCAACAGACGTGCATTTTGGTTGAACTTAAAATAGGTCGTTGACGTCAAATTGGACATCCAATTTGACATGACTTATATTGGATTTTGGTTAGACAACTACAAAACAACCCCAAAATATCAATGCCAGCCGGACGTCCGGTATTGGATAACACACTTTAAATAACAGAATTTACATTGAATGTTGGTCCCCCGACGTCGCCCCAAAATTTAAACCAAATAACAAAGTCAATTAATGACGCTGTGTGGCCTGCCTGGGCAGCCCTTATACAAAATGTGTGTTCAAACTAACTTTTTTAAGTTAAGTCCCAATGAACTTTCATTATTATTTGAGTGAAATAAACTCATTTCATTTAATTAATTTCACTGTTCGGTTTTACAGTGCAGACAAAAACACTGGATAGCAATAAACTGGCTCTGGAAGTCAATATATTAATTGAGCCCAGTGTGATTTTGTGTAAAAGCCAACATGAAATCAACATCTTTTTTGTCAGACTGTAGCATATATACATCTTAGCTAAGATGTTGGTATTATTGAATTAGCAGTCCATGTCTGATCTAACATGCTCATTCCAACTTTTTAAAAATGATTTTCTGAAGTGCATTTAGCTGTATTGGAAACACTAAATTTGTTAAATTAGCACATTACATTGACAACTCTAATAACATTTTTACATGTACTGCTTCTATTTATAGTTCATGTGTGATGAAGGGCAATTTTAGAATACTAATATTTGATTAATATTCCACAACAGCCATTTTCTCAGACATTTCGGTATTCTTTCAATACACCTTCTTAGAAGCTTTCATTGATCTTTTTTAACATTTACTCTGTCGTCACTGTGGATTTGGCATCAAATCAGATGTTTTTTCCTCCTGAGAGACTTTGATAGGTAGTCGATAGACGTCTTTTTGTGTAGTCCAGGTTTCACACTAGTGTTAGTTACATAGATTGAGACTTCTGACATGGGAAAATGCGATTCTCGGCTGTGGACCAGATGAAACACGTTCCAACTGATGTTACTGTATTTTGGGTCGGACCCCAACTGTGGGTCCAAGGATCCACAGGAATGCTCAGACACATCTGCTGTCGGCATGAGCAGCGAGAGCCTGAGCGAAGTACACATCCACCTAGAAATATCCAAAGACGTTTCATCAAAACTTTTCAACTTGGTCATCAAAACTGTAATGTTGGTGAGCCATAAGAGAGCCTCAGAGTGATTCAATCAGAATGCATAGCTGTGTGTTATTATTATTTTATACATGACCAATCGTGCACGCTGGACAGGTGTAATGAGACTCAAAGCTATTTAAGAATGAATAAATGCACAGGCATCTCTTGTGGTTTGACTCTTTCAGAGAGAAACTTAAAGTTTAATGCATGAGGGTATCCTGTATCATTGAGAAACATGAAAACGGACACTAATATGTATGTATGAAGTGGTTCCTTCAGTCCAGACAATTTAGATGCATTGGTGTTAAGACGTTTCCTTCTTCCTCTTTACGCTCCCTCTTTTTCTCTTTCTCATTCTTTCATGTGCTGCTGCAAAACTGAGGTTAATTTCTTTACAAGAGCGTGGCACTCACGGAGCAATTACAACAGTGATGGAGAGTTTCCTTGACTCCCTGTTGTTTAAAACCTGTAATTTATTGCTTGCAAAGAGGCCACAGTTAACTTCTCCTCTGTGGTTTAAGAGGGAGGCAGACGTGCTCTCTCTTTTCAGCGGCTTGACATTTTAATAGGAGTTTTGGGAGAACTGCACCATCTCAATCTGGTTCTGACCCAATGGGAACTTGATCATTGTTTCCTCGTTTTAACGCACCATGTTACCTTAAGGAGTAAAAGACGCTGAATGTAAAACGGACCTGGGAATTGGCAGTCCTTGTAAATATTCTGGCCATGGAAATGTGTCGCTAATTGTTCCACCACCAATGCTGAGGGATTGTGACTGTTTTGTGAGCGCATGTGTGTTCTTGTTTGTGTGGAGAGTGTAGGTTTCTCCTGAAGTTTTTGACTGTGTTTTGTATTGACAAGGCCAAATGTAACAATTTTACTTTGTTGAGTAAATAAAACTTTTTTAGTTGGTACTGTGACATAATACATGGTTGAACCCAGTCAGCAAACAAACAAAAATCTTCAAATGTGATATGTAATTCTATTTTACTCTGATTTAAATATATGACGGGCAAATTTTTTACTGCTTTTTAAAAAAGATTTTATTTTTGCATATATATATATATATATTATATACTATATATACTATATATAATATACCTATATATATTTATATATATTATATATATATATATACCTGTATATTGGTCGAAATATATTTATGCAACTATATTTGAAATATACTTTTAGCAAATAACTGTGGCATTATGTGTCTATAATTATATTTAAATTATTTTAATCTGTCATGACAGTCGAATGTTGTGATATTGCCTAGCTGATCCCGCAAACATTTAACTAATAGATATCCGATCTCGATAAAGTATGGCTGTTGCATCATGGGACTTGTCAGCCATTGTGTACAACTATAAAGGATGCTCTGTATCTCTAATCTCAGCAGTCACATGGGCCAGGATTGTGTGTGGTGTGAATTGTATTGTTAGAGAAAATGCAATAACAGAATTCCACTGCAAACTAATCAGTTACACAATAATAGATGTTTATTTCCTAAAAAGTATCAACAAACTTAAAACTGTTTAAAATGTAAGTCTTATTTGATGTACTGTAGTCTTATTTATATTTTATGTCTGGTATGGTATTATAGGATTGTTTAGTTAGCTAGCAACTGCTATGGTTGAAAGCATTGATTAAACAAAAAATCAGATTTAAAATGTAAGATTTTGTTTTATAGTACACACTACTTATTGGTGTGATGTTTTAGAACTCTGATGTTTAACATTCGCATTTTGACTTTTTAGTTTTCACCTTCGGAATACAAAAATTTCAACAATTCAGACTTTTTCTCTCTCTCAAACTTCACGTTTTACCTCACAATTCAACTTTCAGAACGGTTTTTCGACATCTTTCAACGGGTTTTATATCTCCTGATTCTGCTTTTGTATTTACAGTATGAGAAAAATGATGTGAGATAAAAAGTTGCAATTACCATTTAAATTTTTTATCCCCTTGCGGAAACAAGCTTCCACAGCAGGCGATAGCTACACAAAGCAGTTTATTAGTATCTGGAACTGAACTTTAATTTCCATATTTCTCTCACAGGTCCATCTAGTTGCTGTCAACCTGAACAGAGCCACCTGATACAGAAGGCGAGTTACTCCTCCAGCCAAGAGAAAAGCAGAAGCAAGCTGCCGAGAGAGTGAACCCACAGGAGATGTGTTTTGCGGGAGAGTACGGTATGCCGAGAAAGCTTAAATAAACACACGATGACACTCTGCACACCCGCAGTGGCGATCAGGGGTCGGCTATGGACGTCTCACTGCACTCGTATATCACACTAACGCTCTCTCAGTGCAGACCCCTGGGCTCGGAAGCATTCGCTCTGATCATGAGGGTGAATCTGCAAACGGCTGACACTGCATCCATCTCTCTCCCCTGGTATGCTCCACTAGTGGACAGAGTGGAGAGGATATACTTTCATTCTACCTCCACATTCTGCCTCATTTACATCTTGGGGGTGGCTGGGAGCAGCCCCACTGCCCTGAACGGCCCCCAGCAGTCCTCTCATTGCAGGCTACTTCGCCTCTGGGTTTGTCTCTGTCCAGCCTTGTAACTTCCATAAAGTTTGTCCCTCACTGCAGGCCTTTAAAACTGTACACTGAATCTGCTGAACTGTATTGGAATGGTTCACACAAGCACAATGGTCTAGAGACCGTGCAATCTGGCATGGTGGCTCACCATCTTGAATAGATCCGAACTTATTGTGATTTTGAGTATAGATTACTACACTTATAGAAATTTACTGAAAAGAACAATGATTCTACCATTATTCTAATTTTAGACCATTTACCACTAGATGTAAATATATATTATATAATATTATATATATATAGATATATATAGCCCTATTCCATATCATGTAATATCAGTGTACTTAAACAATAAAAAAAACGAAAACAGACTGTTAGAAATTCAATTCAAATTCTGAATATACAGAAAGTAGATATGACACATTTAAATTCAAAGAAATAATATTTATACAGTATGTGTTTTTAATCTTGTTTAAAAGTTTTTTTGGGAAAAAAGTTTGAAGGTTTGTAAGCTTTATGGACTGATAGATTTATTTACCAAAATGCATTACTGGTGTTGAATTTCTCTGAATTGCTATTCCTGTCATTCCAATTCTACTTCCTGTAGGTTGTGGCCATTTCAAATTCAAATACACAAACTGAAAAGTAGACATTTTTTCAATTCAGAACTTTGCACAACTCTGGTCAAAATACATGGTGACTTTTGAATGGCTGTCAATACGGAAAGATTAATAAGGGGCAGTTATCCTGCTGTGAGAAACTGATCACCTTTCCTGAACTGTAAAACACAAAACCAGATAAACAACCGCTCAGCAGTACTTGTCCAGAGGATCCATAAAGCCCAGGTGTGTTGAAAAGAGCATCTTTTCGATAACAGAGCAGATGCAGTTGTCAGGGTTTCCACAGCGTATTGTCGTCCCAAGGTAACAGTGTTGATTTCTTTTGCGTGAACCTGCCTGAGCTAGTCTTTGATGTCAGTCTGTTTGATTGGCAATATGTCAATATTGGACTAGGAAGAGTAACTCTCTGAACGTGGCCTGAATCGGGAGAGCTGGAGACAAATTAGTGTGTCCAATGGTTCTTTTCCTGAACTGAGGTTAGACAATCCTGGGGAGAATTCCCATAAGCGTTCAGCTGGGAATTGACATCCGGATTAGACGGGTATTTTTTTTCTCTTCACCTTGCTGGTGTTCTGCGAAACATCTGAATGCTGAGGCTGATAAATAAGAGAGAAAAACTTAGGGAGCGAGTAAATTAATATAAATTTATGTTTTGACAATGTCCGACTTTTTCTTCCACATTCTGCATTGGTTTAAATCAAATATACTTGATAGGACACTGGTGTAAAAAAAAAAAGACACAATCTCTTCAATTTGTCTTGATCTTGGTCTTGTTTTGTAAAATATATTGTCTGAGAATTTGCTGGCTCCGCCCCTTTCTTTACACACAAAGACAGGAACTGACAAGACAACACATTTTAATTTTGTGACCCCAGATACTCCAAGTTTGTACACTGAGTATGACATTTGTTTAAATAAATCCTATTTCTCAACAACAGGAAAGTGAAAAGCCCAGATTTCTTAATATGTTTAAAGTTTTGTGTCGATGGGAATCTTTCCAAACACATTTCTACTCTAACGGCGTGCCAACCTCCCTCCAGCACAATAACATCACCAACACCGTGATTGCTGACACATGAAAGCTCGGCAATAACCTGCTCCGTACGTCCTCTCCCAGTGAGATTCTGGGGCTGAGTTCACTGACCACAGAAAAACATGCCTTCATTTCAACCTGAGAAATGCACAGGAAGGCCATGTTTGAATTACAATTCCCATGTCGCTTGAAAACGTGCAGAGAGAGCCGCAAGTATAATGAATGCCTCTGTCAAATGAATTGACGTTGAAATGATTATTACAAAAACATTTAACCATTTTAACACCTTGCTGATGTTTTATTTTTACAGCGGGAGCAGGACATTTCCAAAGGCATAAATCTGGATGTTAATTAAAGGCGTTTATTTGCGACCAAATGTTCGCTGTAGATGTGTAGGAACTTGGTGGTCCTTTAATTAGTGTTTAAAATATACTTTTTAGTTTTAAGGCCAGCTCTTTATTCTCAGTGAAGATAGAGTTTTTAGTTTGCAGTGGTTGTTGTTGGTTGTGACCCATAAATTGGAAAAGTTAAGAAATTGAATATTTATTGAAATTTAGATTATTACAGATTTATTCTGTTTTCCAAAGACTGGTCAAAAATCATAACATTAATTGTCATTATTTTATTCCTTTGACAGCCATAGTTTGTAACCGTTAGATGTAAAAGCAACTGTGCATATAGACAGAAAGTAATTAGGGTAATAAGGAGGCAGCACGATTGTGTGATTTATACAACAACTCAATTACAAAATAAGGTAATGTTGAATAACTTAAATTTTAGACATTTACTTTGTTGTTCCAAACAAAGCCATAGCAGCTGGTGGTGTTTCATTATTGGATGATTTGGTGTTGTTGAACAAATCCGTTGAGTAAATGATTGTCCGTCCTGAATGAATAAGCATCTTTGAACAAATTGGTTGTATGTATGGTTGAGGATTCACCATTTGTTTTTAACAGATTGATTGTTGTGCGTATGATTCATGATTTTTTTTTTTTAAATTGATTGAATTATTGAATGAATTATTCAGAGATGCATAGTCACTTTTTTAGTTCCTGAATTAATCTGTGATTTTGTATGAATTGGTTGAGTGATTGAATTACAGTAATTATGACTCACTCATAAAGTCACTTGTCACCACCTAACAGCATTAATAAAAATCTGAAAACTCAACTGTTCCCCTTCAGGACCTCGAGCTCGCGGCGCAGATCGCCTTGGGACCACCCGGCATGACACGCGCCCACGGTATGAAGACGTATAAAATCCAATCCAATGGCAAGCAGCGAGACTTCAAGAGCGGGGTGACGTGAAGTGGCCGGAAGTATAAAAAGCGCATACGGCAGCAGCGCCAACGTTAGCTTTTTTTGCTTCTGATCTTCAGACGTACGCTCCTGTGTACTGATCATGTATGTTTACTGTTGTCTGTAAGTCCACAGCATTCAAAAGGAATATTCAAAGGCTAAACTAATATCTAATGCGCATCCCGCAACGGCCTATTATAGACGTTCCCGTGTGCCCTCCTACCCACACTGTCCGGCAGGGGGGAACACCACGAATCGGTGTGTTGTTTTGTTTCAGCGACATGGAAGCCATGCCATACAGATTTCGAGCAGCTGATTGTCATCAATGAAAATGATGCAGTGTTTCGAGCTCTGACACCCTTCCTTCCAGACCTAAGGGGGCATCATGTGGTTGTCCGCACAGACAACACATCGGTGATCTCCTACATCAATCGGCAGGGGTGTCTGCATTCGCACCCCTTGTACAAGCTGGCAGTTTACATCCCTGGGTATCTAAAATCAGGGGGCAGATATCCTGTCGAGGCAGGGGCTGAGGCCTGGGGGATGGAGGCTCCACCTCGAGGTGGTGGAGCTCATTTGGAGGGGATTTGGCCAGGCGGAAGTGGATCTATTTGCATAGCAGGAAACGACACACTGCCCGCTCTGGTTCTCCCTCACACATCCAGCTCCACTGGGGCTGGATGCAATGGTGCAGACGTGAACGAGGCTTCGCTTAAGCTTTTGAACCGAGCGCTCCTGCTCCGGCAGTTTCTATGCGCGAAGGTACGCAGGGATGGGGTCCGTCTGTTGCTAGTAGCCTCGTTCTGGCTGGCCCGAGTATGGTTCTCGGACCTTGTGTCCCTTCTCGATGGCTCTCCATGGCCTATTCCCGTCAGGAGGGACCTCCTCTCTCAGGTGAGGGGCGCCATTCTTCACCACCGCCCAGAGTTATGGAAGCTGTGGGCATCTCCTAGCATCTGGTCTCTCAACTGACGGTTGTGAGATTCATCCAGCCAGGAGCTCCCGCCATAAGAACAACATGCGCCCTGAAGTGGACACTATTTCCTTCGTCGGTGCGGACAGCGACTCTGCAGGAAACAGCAATGCCCAATGGTACGTTCTGGCAGGTTCCGCAGGAGCGATTTTTAGCAGGGTTATCTACCTCCACTCCTGAAGGTATACTGTGGGGCCTTAGCTGACTCATACCACGCATTAGGCGTCGGTCAATCATGGGAAAGCAACCCACTTATCCACTCGTTCTCATCTGTGGAAACCCTGAGGCTGAGGCGGGTTAAAGCGCCACAACGGTTTGCCACTCATGGGAACAAACACCCCCTTTGAACCTATAGAAGAAGTTCGGTCAAGTTGCTCTGGCTCAAGACCATCTTTCTCCTCGCTATTTCTCACTAAAAAGGATCGGGATCTTCAAGCACTTTCTGTTTTGTGCCTGGAATTTGCTCCAGGCATGGTTAGGGCATTCCTTAACCCGAGGGCCAGGTATGTCCCTAAGATGCCCACTTCTTCACCAGGGCCCATAATACTTAAGGCATTCTGTCCTCCTCCGTTCCAGGAAGGTAGGCCATGAAAGGCGTAATCTGCTCTGTCCAGTTCGAGCACTGGACGCTTACGCACACTGAGTTGCCCCGTCGCGTAAGGCAGATCAGTTTTTTTGTTTGTTTTGGTCCGCCAAAGAAATGATCTCCGGCGACCAAGCAGACTATGAGTAGGGGGGTGGTCGAGGCCATCTCACTAGTCTACGAGTCCTCTGGCCTCCCGTCACCTATGGGGGTCAGAGCGCACTCGACCACAGCAAGGCTTTCAACTTGGGTGTGGCTTTGCAGGACATTTATGCTGCGGCGGGCTGGTCCTCTCCACACACATTTGTCCGCTTCTACAACCTGTACCTGGCATCTACCCCAGGGTCCCAAGTCCTCTCTTCGTGATGTGCTCAAGAGATACACACACAGGCAGGGACTTGGTAGTATGCCACAGTGGGTATTCTCGTTCCCAAAGCGATCTCAACGCAGCTCGAGCTCCTGAAGGGGAACGTCTCCAGGTTACGTATGTAACCATGGTTCCCCCGAGGGAACGAGACGCTGCGTCCCTTTGCCATACTCACTGCCTACTACCGCATCCATCCAGGCGCTACTTATCGAAGCTACTTGCGCTTGCCGGATGCGCTTTTATACTGCCTGGCATAAACGGTGGTGTCACACCCCGCTGTAACCCGGCTCCGCATGCTACATTGGACGGATTTACACGTGCTTCAGATAAGCGGTCACGCAGGGCGTTCCCCAAGAGATCCGACACAGGGTCCGTTCCCTCGGGGAAGTCTCGTTTACGTATGGTAACCTCGTTCCCTCGAAGGACTTGGGCGGAGACGTCATGGGATGATGACAAATTGGGATCCGCTAGAAGAGACAACTTATTAGAGTTTGTAAACTAAACGCAGACAATGCATCACTTCGGCATGCGATTTTGCAATACAGATAGCCGTGATCACAGCGGATATAAGTAGGCAGCAGATGCGGATATTCAGGCTTTTACGACTAGGAAGCCCGCCGCCCGGGAACCTGGCCCGTCAGCGGTGGCTACAGGAGCGGTGGCGACGGGCCGTGCGTCTCCGTTCCCCCTCGGGAACGAGGGTACAACGTAAACGAGGACGTTTCCTTCAGTCAATCACGCTCAAGTCACGTCGGATGAACGACAAAATTGGGATCATACACACAAAAGGCCCAGATACGGCCACCTTCCAGTGGTCCTAGCCCTACTTTTCTGGGTAGGCCAGGGCTTGCCCAAGAGGACAGCCTACGGCGCTCTGCGCACTACCACTGGACGTATCGAATGGCTAAACACTGGGAAAACGTACCCGTACTACTTGGAACAGGGACGTTACGGAAAGCTCCAATCTTCCCGAAGGAGGTTTCAGAAACAATACACATATGAACATTCCTTAGGAGCATATGGAAGAATGGAGGTGATTGTAACCCTCTTGGAATCCCCCCATGGCAGGACAGTCCCTGCCGGGGGAAACAAGGGCTCGAGGCTATACCGTGGACTTTACACATTTGGGATCCACTTAGGTCTTGTATATGGAACCCAGCCTTCTACCGGTTTTGAGGATTCAGCGAGTGAAGGCCTGGCACGGGACGCTCTGCCACGTCTGGCTGCCAAGGGGACAGAGGAGCTCAACAGGGTCTACTATATGGACTATATGGACTCTCTGGAGTGGTTTTTGCAAGCCAACCCAAAGCCGGGGCCTCTCAGTGCTACTACCCGTTTAAGGTGAGAACACAGGAGGAAATCGGTTCGACACGCAGGCTATAGAACCTAGCAAACGTGTTAGGAGTCGCCCAGCCCGCAGCCCTACAGATATATGTCAGCGAGGCGCCGAGCCAGTGCCCAGGAGGATGCAACACCTCTTGTTGAGTGAGCTCGCAACCTGAATGGGCATGGCACACCCTGTGCCTGATAAGCCAGTGTGATGCATCCACTATCCAGTGGGCCATCTTCTGCTTTGAGACGGCATTCCACTTCTGCCGGCCTCCGTGACAGACAAAGAGATGGTCTGAGGTCCTGAAGCTTTGCGTCCGGTATACGTAGCACCTTAAGGCTCGGACGGGGCAGAGCAAAGCTAGGGCTGGGTCTGCTTCCTCTGAGGGCAGCGCTTGGAGGTTTACCACTTGATCCCTGAAGGGAGTAGCGGGATCCTTGGGCACATAGCCGGGCCGGGGCTTCAGGGTTACCTCATTTTCTCATTTTAAAATGTCACAACTGTCCTAGACGTGGCAGAGCTCCAGCTAAAATCTGTTACAAAGAATCTAATCCTCTCAAACTATGACTAGTGCATGTGCTGCCAAGTGAACTCACTAACAGAGTATAAAAAATGTCCTCACAAATCTGGGATTTTAAAAGATTATACAATTACTCGGGTTCAGTTTTCCTGTTGTCAACACAGAATTAGCAGTGTTCTAGAATGATTAAGGAGTTTTGGAAACACGCCTGTTGAATCTTCACTAGCATCGTGCAGTGCAAAGTGAGGAAAAAACACACACTAAATCATTTTTGATTTACGTTATCAACTGTAGTTTCATTTAATCCCACGTCCACATCTGAACCATCTTTTTTTTTTTTGTAACAGGTGATTAATGGTAATTATTAATTATGCTGATACATGATGTTATAATTAGATGAGAAATTAGGAATTTGAACTTTAAGGACGGAAGTAAAAGTAGATCCTTACATAATCTGACTGATTTTCAAACTGGAAGAAGGTTGAAGACTTCCTATTCTCATCAGCCTTTACTGTTTATTTTTCACTGACCACAGCAGATGGTTTTTTACTTAGGCTTTTTGACTTTTTTTCTAAACCAAAGTCGTGTGAATGATGGTTATCCAAAGTAAACAGACATGCTAATGATTGTGAGGACAGAACTGGATATGCGTTTGGAGCCCAGGAGCAGATAATGAGATTTGGTTTAAGGAAATGGGTTGCACCTTGATTCCTGCACAGAACCTGGCTCAGGAAAGACTTCTTACTACTTAGTCTAAGAACACATCCAAAAAGTATTAAAAAGAAAAATTACAGCTACACAGCTCTTAGAGGTTTTATTACTTAGTGAGAGAATGGTATTATTTACAGTAGTTAAAGACAAATTCAGGGAAATGTACTTTAAAGACTCGTCGAATACAGCACTGAGACTTAAATTTCAGTCTAATTAATTGTGTGCAATAAAATTTGTTACAAAAGGAAAAATAAACTTGACAGCATATTCATTAAATGTTATGTTTTCTTTTAAAAACAGTCCACTTTAATGATGTCTTTTTAAGCTCCCTTTTTCACTTTATAACTCTACTTGTAGTAAAAAAAACAACAACAAAGCAGGACCACAATATGTCATTACTGTAAGTATTTGAAAGGTTTGCATCATGGGTAGTGTGAAGTCTGGATTAATGAACAATACTGCTTTGTAACTGGTCATTTTATGGAGCGGTTTAATTTGTTTAAAATGAAATATTAATTGAATGTCATAATGTATAACCAAATATGTTTATACGATTGTGTTACTCTTATTTATATTTTAACAAGTTTTAGAATATGTTTTGTACTTTTCCTCCTAAAAGGAAGTATAAAATAAGTGTTAATAGTTCACCAAAAAATTTAAATTTTCATAAAATACACCATTAATATGTTTTAACTTCAAACCTATTTAAAATCAAGCACTGTTGTATTGATCCTCTCTGTGATCGTTGCCATCAGGCCCCTGCGGATTTAATACATATGTTTTGGCTATGTCCATCCATTACTTCTTTTTGGCTATCAATCTTTAATTGTTTTTCTTTAGTGACAAAGAAACAGATCGAGCCTTGCCCTTTGGTTGCACTTTTTGGACTTCCTTCAAATGTCACTGGCCTACCTGGAAATACTGCAAAGACTTTTGCCTTCTTAACATTATTAGCTAGACGGCACATTCTCCTGCTGTGGAAACAAAAATACCCTCCATCTTTTTCGATGACTGGATGAGAGATGTCATGAGCTTCATTCATTTGGAAAAAATTAGGTATACGTTAAAGGGCAACACTGGTATATTTTCTGAGATCTGGCGATCCCTTTATTATTATTTTTTCTGAATATGTCAGTACTTCTTCTTAGAGTGTGTCAACCTAAGCATTAAGATGTTAATATGACTGTGGCCTGAATCTGGTTGGGAGTCTGTGATTATATGTGTAGATACTTACGTACGTATATGTATATATTTTAAAGCTGTAAGGTTTTGTTTGTGGAGGTATATGCATACATTTGATAAATGATCGAAATGTCTAAACTTTTATGCTCCAACATATATTCTATACTCGAGACATTAGGCTTGACATTCTTTGTTTTACAATATGTATTGAGTTTTTATTTTTAAATTTTTTATGTTTTATTTAGTTTGTTTAATTATACTTTAATACAGTTTTTTTTCTTTTTTTTTTTCTTTGTGGGGGTAGGGTGGGGGAAAAATATTTGTTCATGATTCTCCTGTATCTTTATCCTGTTATTATTGTAAAAGTTAAATAAACAAATTAAGCAATTTAAAAAAAAATCATGCACTGTTTACGTGATAACAGTCCAAAATAGTTCTAAACAAATCTGTTGGTAGATTTCGATGTGAGAGGACAACAGGGGATGGACTTTGTCACTGGAGAAAATCTATCATTGATTGTGGGCTTGTATTTTCTCCAGAAGTGATGTTTTAAAGTTAAAACGTTTTTTTAATGATGAATTTGTTTCTTACAAACACACAGCTTTTCACTTCACAATGCATTAACGGATGGACTGGATTACTTGTGGATTACTGTGATGTTTTTATCAGCTGTTTGGACTCTCATTCTGACGGCATCAATTCACTGCAGAGGATTCATTGGTGACCAAGTGATGGAATACAAAATTTCTTAAAATGTGTTCAAATGAAGAAACAAACTCATTTAAATCTTGGATGTCACGAGGGTGAGCACATGTTAATTTTTGAGTGATTTATTCCTTTAAAATGTTTTATAAAGCGACATTTAAAATGACACTTCGTTTAAGCGATATATAAAGAGAAGTGAACAGTATGTGTGTGGTGGCCTCTGTGATTTTACAGAGCACCTGAGGGGTTCCCCAGCTCTGGGATCACAAATGTTTCCACCAGTGACTTGATTTACAACTCCAGCAAAAGCACATCAAATGAGTTGCATCACAGCCAGCCTTTCCATGACACCCAGTCCATGATGTCACAGTGGCACAGCCGATATGGCATCATCGGCTGGGTGTCATTCTGTGTCCTTCACAGAATGACCACCAACAGCTGTCAGGCTTATCATAATGTTTTCAGTTCAAAAGTGTCCACCCCTTCCTTGTTTTCTCCCTCCGTATAAAGTCAGACCTCATCATCGTAAATGTGGTGACGTTTGTTCCACTGAAGTGTAAATCTTGTGTTTTATCTTGTTCTCTTTGAACAAAGCCCAAACTATGATGCTGGATCCCGGCCGCTTTCTCAGAACTGCGGTCCACTCCATAACGCTCATGTTTCATTTTAATTGGCAAATGGCAGAGCGGAGAACAGCAAACTTTTTACACAGCCTAAGTCATTTCTGTCATCTGTTTGTGTTGGTGAGAAGAACAACTATGCACATAATGACGTGTCTGGTGTGTGTGTGTGATAGAATGTGCAACAGTGAACCCCTTAAAATACTATATTCACCAATTAAATAAAAACTAAACTAGCAAAACAAAAATAACTTGTGTAATCGTGTTATTTCAAAATTTTGTCATAATTTTCCCACCTTTGTCATTTTAAACCCAATAATTCTTCCCATCTGCATCCATTTTAGAATGAATCCTTAGAATATATATATATTTTTTCAAATATAAAACTTCAGAGTAATTTTATTTGATTCATAAATTCAAATCAAAAACATAACAATGAACAGCAGCATTTAACTAAATATTTTGCAATGCATGGACTTGAATAAATCATTGATTCAGTTTTTGAACCAAATGAACAACGCGATTCACTAAAATGAATGCCACTTCCCAATGCAAAATGACAGTTAAGGTTTTATTATTGATTACTGTCTCGGATATCTCTGACGTACTGCATTCAATACAATATGACAAAGCAATGATGCAGCATTTTGTTGTGACAAAAAGTAGCTTGGTACTGTAAGGGAAACAGGTCAATAATTTAGCTCAAAGGGAATCATTTAAGATTTTAAAGGGAACTCCACCATTAATATGCAAGGGAATTAGGACAGAATCACTGTTTTACGGCGGATCACTGAGACGGCCAGCGAGTCAGCGAACGAGCCGTATGACAGCAATTCTGCAATGGATATCAATATCCAAAATATAGTGAAAACACTATTAATTAGCATAGTAACAAGATCGGCAGTTTAAGACATTAACTTGTGAGCACAAAACCCAAGATACTTCTCTTTTCAATATAAAAAAGGCTTTATTGGATAAATCTAAGACATATAAACTAATCTAACACACGCATTCACACACAAGTTGCAGAAAGAGAGAAAGTGAGGAAATAATTAGTTTAAGAGAATGAAAATGTGAAATCCCAAGTTTACAGCAATATGTGCCATTGCATAGATCTGAACAACCATCAATCACTTAATTAACCCTCAATGTTGCTCAATGAGGTTAAAATTTATATTAAATGCACCAGCTAGGATCTGGAGGTACTTGCGTTTCTGTGTCGGGGGTTCCCTTCCTTGTCTGCTGAAAGGGGTTTCCCGAGGTTGCTGATTGGCTGGAGGTTCAGTCTTGGGAAGCCAGTGGTTGGGCGTTGGCTGGCGACGCGGAGCTGTGGTCTGCAGTTGAAGGGTAGACAGCACTCTTTGGGAGATGTGGCGTTCGGCTTAACTCAGAACACGAAATTCTCAACGGAAAATAAAATAAACTAATGTATAGAAATAGATGTAAAGTTTGATGAGACTAGGTGGTGTTTCTCCTCATGTTTTGGAGAGCACGCTCAAACCTGCCAGAGCACGCTCAAACTAAAGAAGTATGACTAGGAGTGAAAAGCTAAAAGCAGCATGGCTAAAAGCTAGACACAAAAAGTCAGACCCGCAAAAAGGC
Organism: Sinocyclocheilus anophthalmus; assembly: GCA_018155175.1. Classification (NCBI taxonomy): domain Eukaryota; kingdom Metazoa; phylum Chordata; class Actinopteri; order Cypriniformes; family Cyprinidae; genus Sinocyclocheilus; species Sinocyclocheilus anophthalmus. The sequence continues at coordinate 18,816 of JADLZN010009952.1, forward strand.
AAAAGGCAAAAGGCAAAAGACCAAAAAGCGCAGTTTGATGGTGTCCTGAGTATTTAAACCAGGCTGTTTAACACACCCCAAATGGTGTCTCGACCAATTGTAGCTCGGGGGTTGCAATGTTTCTCCTTCCCATTCATAAATCAACTGTTATCTCATCATTCACCTGACCTGCGTTTTTCCCGCTCTGGTAGAGTATGATTTTGGACATGATTTCTATAATGAGGATATGATACATTTGACCAAGAATTTATTGGAAGAAACGTTTCAAGCATGAAGATTCAAACTCACACATACCAAGCATGAATATTACCCCTTAAGCTCTTCAATAGTTATTTAACAATACATACACAATAAATGATTAAAACATGATAGTCTAATATGTGGGTTAGATACATAATATGGAGTTATGCATAGCAATTATTAGCTGGTCACCAGTCTTTTTAGTGTCATTTAGGTGCATGGAAAAGCAGTTTCCGTGCCATTCTGTGAATGTATGAAGACCAGGGATTAAAATGTCTGTAAGGAATTTTAGAAAGTCTGTTCTTTGTCATGAGGTGGGGGAAGTCAATTTACGGGGCTCGTGACTGTAGTTACTATCATGTGATAGCCATGCGGTCATCTCTTTTGACCATTACTCTTGATAACTTGCCCCAAAATTGTACAATCTCCTTGGACTTGTCAATGTGTTCTTTTGTTTTAATGTTGAAAGCTGTTCTGTGAAAGAGATGGTTAGGCTTGCTTTAGACTGGTTAGGGTCTGATTTATGACATTCTGTTGTCTTGGGCCTCTTGTGGAATTTTGGGCTCCTCATTTTTCAACCATGTTTTGACCAAATCTTAGTTTGTCTGATTCGGTCTGATATCCTACAGTACTGTAAACTTTTGGAACTACTTTCACAGATTTGATACTCTACCCACTCTACAAGGACATGGTCATTTCTGAATAAACTAGTCCTTAAAATATGTATATGATAAAGCATGTGCAAAAAACATATTGAAGAAGATACTAGGCATAATCACTGTTGCCATCTAAAGACACTTGTACAAAACAGAGGGAGAGAGGAAATCAGAAACATTACATATGTAAAAGGCAAATTTTTCCCCATAACACACCATTCTCCACATGTCATGATTAGGCTCACACCAGATAACGTCATTCTGTGTAGAAAAATAAAGTTTATCCCCTGCCTCGGACACTTTGCTTATTATGATGTCATTCTGTGAGTGACATTTTTGGCGGATTTGGGATCATTTTCTGCTTTCTTTGCAGATTTCATTAGACAAAACATTTTGTTAATGGAGGTTTTGAATTCCATTTCTCATGGTTAATCTCCCGCTAATGCTAAATATATTCAGCTCAGTCCTGATCACTTTTAAAGCCTTTTCTCACAGAGCTTGACTGATCTAATTTTGACAATAATTGAAAGTATGTTTCTTTCTTTTGAAAGTATGTTTATTTGTCTATATATTTCAGTAAGTGTGTGTGAGAGGGTTTCACAGAGAACTTAGATAGCCTGCCTGAGGTGCTGTGATCCCCAGATGTGTTTAACATGCCTGTTAACAGTCCAAACCATCAATCTGGGAGCAGATAAAGCATTCAAATGTACCACCATTCGAGAGAGAGAGAGAGAGAGAGAGAGAGAGAGAGAAATGGAAGAAGTCTAAAGATTATGGGGTGAATTTACTAAATGTAGTACAGAACAAAAACCTTATTCAATAATCACCTGTCTTCCATTTCAACCATCGACTAGTATTTAAATTGTTAAATTATTATTGCTTTAGTGACACATGTTTTTGTAAAGATGGCTTATTGATTACACCATATTCTTAAAACTCTATTTGTGCGTTATTCCTTTAGTGAACTGGGTGCTAAAATGACAGTGAAAAAATCAGGGATTTTGAAGGGATTGAGAAAAATAGAGACCAGGAATAAGGAAGAGAGGAACATGAATAAAAGCCCATATGTCACCAGTTAAAGATTGGAGGCTACCAGAGCAAATACAGGCCCAGATTGTGAATGGCTTGCAGATTTCTGCTCTGGCTGTGCAGGATAAGTGCTGGGTTCACAAGGTGTTTAGTGGTAAGGCACGTCAGCCAAGTATGATCTTACTGGCTTCCCATGTTAATGTTCATTCAGGAAGGACCTTTATTGCAGAGCAGGAGGAGGGCTCCAGCCAGCTGTGAAAACACCATTAAAGAGGCTTTAGTACTCATTTCACGAATACTTAAAGTTTACTTATTGAAAAAAAAAAGTGAAATTAATGGACTATGCCTGGGCTTTTCCGTATTGTTCATCCATGGGCTTTGACTTCCAAGCATATCCACAGGGGCCAGGGACAGTACTCTGTGTGTAAGCGTCCAGTGAAACCCAATCACTAAGTTCCAAGAACACTGACTGTTTTATTTTTTATGCTTTCCTTTTTTTGGAGAGGTGTTCTGGGATTGCCATTTGGCCAGTGAAAATTGCACATTCACTTCAGAGTAATTGTGATTTGAAATGAGGCTGTTAAGCAGGGAGATTGTGAGGTGAGGGGTTGCTCCTGTAACAGGCCAGGAGATCCGCAGCAGGTCTGAGAGCAGTTGTTTTGTGTGTTAATACTAATTGAGAAATCCCTACTTGCACTGTAAGAGGAAAGAACAGAGCTTACATCCCTCATTGCAGACTATGGCAGTTGATCTATCATCTTAATGTGACTGATGGACAACAAAGACCTCTCTGTTCACATAAACTACCCCTCCCCCCCAAAAAAAAACACTAATGTGAAGATTACTAAACAATGGGTGTGCAACCTTTTTGACATGGGTTCTGTCAAAGTGCAATTACAAAAACCCGATTGCTTACGTCAGGGCTACTCAACTTGTGACTTTTTTTATGACCTGCATCATGGCGTCATCACCAAGGCTTCAGACAGGGCCTCATTCTGTGCATTAGTGGTTGGGATTTTTCAGTTCCTCTTTCTGCTGTTACACCGTTAGCCTACGTTATTTTTCAGCCAATTAATTTATCAGCACTGATTAATTAAGGAATGATTTAAATGACTGGCTGTAAACAAATTAATGTAATTATTCACCACTGATTCATTCAAAAAAATTTTTTTAATTTTTGTCTGTATAGCTGTATAAGTAAATCATTCAACCCTTCATTCAACCGAATTGTTCAAAACCAGATTCGTTCAAAACTAGTGATTCATTCAGCAACGAAACCGGAGAAGAAAAGCAGTTCCCTTTCAGTCGTTCACTCTCGACGTCACATCGGATGACAGACGAAATTGGGATCTCTGCTTAGAGACGGACCAATTCTAATGCGAGTGTAAAACTAAAACGAGCCGACCAATGCACATTGCCATGGATTAATTGACCCCCCTCCAGCCTGCTTCTGATCACAGCGATGAGTATGAGAGTAATGCGCGCATGGTGCAGCCGCATATCAGCCCTTTTCGCCTTCGGAGCGAGCCGCATGAACATCGTTCTGCTCGCTGATAAATAACTCTACTAGAGAAAAGAGTGGTGGCTGCAACGAGTTCCAAGCCGCTGCTCTTTGGCAGAGCTACTCTTGTGTATGGCAGTGCAGAACTGCAGCTCATTCCCCTCTCACCCCGTCGCGCTTCAGCGCCGTGAGTGGTTTCCCGTGCTCGATGTGGGGTTGCACACAACTCAGGGCTGCCACTACCCCCCTGTTGGTGATTGGCATATGATCATCTCCACATGTGCGCCCCTCAGCACGCCTAAAAGAGCTATGTTCCCTAAAAGAGAAATTACTTCCCTGGAGCTTTGCAGTACTTTTAAAGACGACACTGCCTTAGCAAACTTGACGGTACTGTCTTTATAAGACGATGTGGGAATCTTGCTATAGACGAACGTATCACCCGAGGCCGTTTGGATCGCGGCGTTACTAGCGCACGCTAGCGGCTGATCAGCGTCACGATCGAACTGCCTCTCGCAACTTAGCCCTGGGGCCATGAAGCACGCTCGAGGTCTGGCTTTCGTGAAGCAGTGTAGCATCATGCCCCCCATTGCATCCGATGGAAGGCAGCGGTTATAGACCATCTCGGACGTTGCGAACCGGACTCAGCTTACTGCACAAGGGGAACGGGCGGAGTGCCATGACACTGCCCAGATCTAGAGCGCGTACATCTCTCGGTGGCAGACCGGCTCATCGGCGTACCTTTTTACTGGCGGTGCGGCGCGACTGCATCTTAGAAAACGTCATGCCCGCTGAGAAATTACCCCCTAAGTTGATTCTGCAGAAAGGCGAAAGCTGATAGCCAAAGCCCGCATGAAAGCACTATCGACACAGCGGAGACCTCTCATGGAAGAGCAGGCACACCATGAGACCCTTCCTGGGGTCGGCTACTTGGCGCTACCACCTGTTTCCTCCGAGGCTCCTCCAAGATCGATTCGGCGCTGTCGTTCCAGCATCAGAGAGCGGTGAGACCAGAGCTTTCTGGATGAGGAAGCCATTCGGCCTCCACTGCGCAATATGCTCTCCTCAACGAGAAGCACGCACCGACCGCTAACAATGCCTGCCGACATTTCGGAATTCCAGAAATAATGAGCTAGTTGCGTTCACGGCGGCCCATGACATCTAGAGGTAGGGCTCAGACGAAGTGCAAGACATGTTCACCGTGGTACCGAGCCCTCTTAAAGCAGTTAGCCCACGATTGGATTCGCTGGGAGTGATGCTCCGCGCCGATGAGGTTCCTCAGCCGCCCCCCGCCTCCACGGTGCGCTTTCTTCCCCGGAGGTGCCAAATGAGACGAGCCACATCAGCAGCTTGTGGGACCTGGCACATTTTTACTGCCGCAACTGATTTGACTGCTGCACTGAGATCCTCACTCCACTCACCCACCCCGATGGTGGCCGGCAGCGTAAGGAGGGTTACATAGCGCGGCTCCCCCCGGATGCGAACCCTGCGATCGTCCCGTTGCGATAGCAGTTGGCCTCTATAATACCGCCCCCCTCCAGACCGCTGCCAGGCGAGGAGAGACGTGCTATAACCCTCCCGGCAGTCTGTAGGATACTCGACCCTGGCGAGCGATGCACCTATACGCAAGACGGTGGAGAAGCAGGCAGCTGCATAGCCTTACAAGCTACTGGCCTCATTGCAAGTGCACCGGCCACGGCACTGAGCGGGACTCGGCCACAGACAGCGTACAGCTTGAAATGATAAGTGGTCAGACCCGGAAGTTCAGATGAGAAATCAGCCACCGCGGCCGCACGACCTCGCGACCTCCTCACTGAGCGACGAAGAGTACGGCCTGGCGGTGTCTATAGGTCATGCGATGTCCACTTATGGGATGCGTACTGCTGGAGCCGCCCAATTCTGGACTGTGACTGGCATAACAATGCGCCTGAGACAACATAGACTACGATTCTGTTGAAAGCCACGTGTCCCATTAGGCCGGATCCTGTCGAGCGACAGGTGCGAGAAACTGCGCCCAGCGCGTTCTCGCCTGAACCAAGCAGACTCGAGGACATCAGGTACATCTCTGCCGCGCAGCTGCCAGCTGCCTAGCAGTCGCAATCTTGATGCGAGCGGCGACCATGCCTACCACCAAAACAAGAGCACCAGAGCTCCTGCCCGCCCGTCCAGGCCCCCCGACACAAATCCTGGTGGCTAGACCGAGGAAGAGAGAGATAGAGAAGGGTAGACCGCCAGGGTATCGTGTCCTACTTTCAGCATGATGTAAGCCACACCACTCCCTCCCCCTTGACAGGCAGGGCCCCTGAGTTATCCCAGAAGGAGCGTAGAGTATTTTTACCACTAGATGACCTGTCCGTCGCGTCGCGATAACCCCAAATCTCGGACAAAGAGCAATTCCTCTATTTTTTTTGGGTCCCCAGAGGGGACGGGGGTTTGTGGACGATCTAGTGCGTATCACACTCTCCCTCCTCTCTCGCCAGTGAGCAGCATTGGGCGGATCGGGAGGACGAACCAACTGACTACCCACGCACCCTCTGCTCGAAAGCAGGTCAGTGTTACACACACCAGACCCCGCCTCGGACCGACTACGAGACGCCCGGCCGGGTCCCTGCGTGTTTCCGCGCGGCCCCACTGCGGGTACGCCTGTAGTTACATTGATGTCACTAGCGCGGTGTCTGGGAGCCTGGCTAGAGCTACCGAGCCCGTCTCGAATGTTTTGGGGGCTCCTTCGAACCGTTAGGCTCGGCTATGCGATTCAGTCGCCGGCGTCCCCCCTAGTTCAGTGGCATCCGCTTCACAACAGTGAAGGCGGCCGATGGTTCTGTCTTGCGGGTGGAGGTCGCAGTCCTACTGGCAAAGGATGCGATAGAGCCGGCCCCTCCAGCCGATATGAAGACAGGGTTTTACAGCACCTACTTCATTGTACCAAGAAAGGCGGTGGGTTACGACCGATCTTGGATCTGTGTGTCTTGAACCGGGCCCTTCACCGTTACCGTTCAAGATGTTGACGCAGGAACGCATCTCCGGGTGCATCCGTCCCGAGATTGGTTTGCAGCGGTCGAACTGAAGGACGCGTACTTCATGTGTCGAACCTTCCGCACCACAGACCATTGCTGTGGTTCGGTTCCGAAGGACGAGCATATCAGTACGAAGTCCTGCCCTCCAGGCTGTCCCTGTTGACCCGTGTCTTCACGTAAGTTGCGGAGGTACCCCTTGTTCCCTTGAGAGAACAGAGAATTCGCATTCCCAAACTACCTCGACGAAGCAGTCTCAGGATCAATTGTGCGAACACAGGGATTTGGTGCTCTCACACCTCAGCCTGTCGGGCCTTCGGGTCAACTGGGAAAAGAGCAACTCTCCCCGACGCAGAGGATCTCTTTTCACGGTATGGAGGGGACTCGGTAAGAGCAGGATTGCGGTCCCACTGAAACAGTTTCAGAGGCTCCTGGGGCATTAGGCAGCCACGGCGGCAGTCACGCCGCTAGGGCTACTCCATATGAGACCGCTGCAACACTGACTCCAGGGCCGAGTCCCGAGGTGGGCGTGGCAACGCGGCACCTTCAGGGTCCAAGTTAACACCGGCCTGCCGCCAAAACCTTCATCCTGTCAGACCTTGTGTCCTCGGCAGGAAAGTGACCCTGGAGAGGTTCAAGGCATTCTGTGGTTTGCACGGAAGCCTCAACCACCGGCTGGGGGGCCACGTACAACGGGATTGCAGTGTCAGGGGTCTGGACGGGGCCCCAACTGCACTGGCAACTGCCTCGAGTTGCTGGCAGTGCACCTCGCCCGGGGCCGTCTCAAGGGCGCTTACGAGGCAAGCATGTAATGGTCCGCACGGACAATACAGCGGCCATTGCGTACATCAAACGACAAGGTGGTCTACGCTCCCGTCGCAACTCGCCCGACATCTCCTCCTCTGGAGTCAGAAGCATCTGAGGTCACTTCGTGCCGTTCACATTCCGGGTCTGCTCAACCGTACGGTCGACGAGCTGTCCCGAGCTACGCTCATGGTAGAATGGAGTCTCCATCCCCAGATGGTCCAGCTGGTTTTGGGACGTTTCAGAGCCGCTCAGGTAAACATGTTGCCTCTCCAGAAACCTCTCACTACCATTTGTTCTTCGCCCTGACCGAGGGAACACCCGGCACGGACGCGGGAACACAGCTGGCTGCGGGGCCTTCGCAAGTATGCGTTTCACCCAGTGAGCCTTCTGGCACAGTTGTTGTGCAATGTCGGGGAGGACGAGGAGAAGGTCCTGCTGGTGGCACCCTATTGGCCTTCCCGGACCTGGTTCCCAGGACTAATGCTCCTCGCGACAGCCCATCCTTGGCCGATTCCTCTGAGGAAGGATTTACTGACTCAGAGACGGGGCACCCCTTGCCACCCGCGTCCAGACATCTGAAACTACATGTCAGGTCCCTGGAGGGGACGCAGAGGTTCTGAGTGGCCTACCCAAGAGGTAGTTGACACCATCACTTGAAAGTGGAATACGCTTGAAGTGGAACCTGTTTGTTAAGTGGTGTTCTTCTCGCCGAGAAGACACCCGAAGATGCCCGATCGGAGTTGTGCTGTCCTTTTTGCAGCAAGGGTTGGAGCGAAAGGCTGTCTCCCTCCACCCTCAAAGATTATGTCACTGCAATCGCGGCTAACCAGACCCGTAGAGGAGGGTCGTGAGGGGAAGCATGACCTGGGCGCAGGTTCATTAAGGGTGGGGGGGGGCGGGGGAGGAGAGAAGGTTGTAAATCTCCACTGCCCCCCTCTATTCCTCGGGGGACTGACTCGGGCTGCCCCGGCACTACAGCCGGGGACCATTGAGCCTTTTTGCAGGCAGGGTTGAGTTGAAGTTCCTTGCAATGACGACTTGCTCTGCTAGAAGTGGCCTCCATCAGAGGGTAGGGACCGGCACGAATTGTTCGGTCAACGATTGTGCCTGAGAGTTCGGGCGGCCGATGCCCGGTAACCCTGAGGCCCGTGACCGGCTACGTGCCAAGGTTCCCGACTTACCCTTCAGCGGATCAGGTGCGTGAACCTCCAAAAGCGTGCCCTCAGAGGAGGAAGACACAGCCCTAGTTTTGCCGCTGTCCCGTCCGAACCTTAAGGTTGCTACGAGAAAGGGACGCAAGCTTTCAGGACTCAGACCGCTTCTTGTCGTCACGGAGGCGGCAGAAGGAAGGGGAAAAAATGCCGTCTCTAAGCAGAAGAGCCCCCTGGATAGGGATGCATACTTTGGCTATCAGGACACAGGGTGTGCACTGCCCGATCGGTTGCCAGCTCACCTCAAATAGAGGTGTTGCATCTCATGGCGATGGCTCGGGGCGCATCACTGACAGATCTCTGGTAGGGGCGGGCTCTGGGCGACTCCTAACACGTCCGCTAGGTTCTATTGCCTGCGTGTCGAACCGTTTTCCTCCTGTGTTCTCACCTCAAACGGGGAAGCACTGAGAGGCCCCGGTTTCGGGTCGGCTTGCTTAAACCACTCCAGAGAGTCCATATAGTCCATATAGTAGACCCTGTTGAGCACCTCCGTCCCCTCGGCAGCCAGACGTGGCGGAGCGTCCGGCGCCAGGCCTTCACTCGCTGATTCCTCGAGAACCGGTAGAAGGCTGGGTGCCATATGTAAGACCTAAGTGGATCTCAAATGTGTAAAGTCCACGGTATAGCCTCAGAGCCCCGTGTTTACCCGGCAGACTTCTGCCATTCCAAGAGGTTTACAATCACCTCCAATCTTCCATATACACCTAAGGAATGTTCATATGTGTATATTCTTCCGAAAACTCCTTTGGGAAGGTTCGAGCTTCCGTAACGCCCCTGTTCCAAGTAGAACGGGTACGTTTTCCTAGTGTTATCCAGTCTTACTCATTGGGTAGTGCCATTGCAGCAGTAGCTGGTCCTCTTGTGAAGAAGCCCTGGCCTATGCCAAAAGGTAGGGGAGCAGGTGGCTTCCAAAAGGACACTGGAAGGGGCAGTAGCTGTGACCCTTTGGTAGGATCCCAATTTCGTTGGTCCACCGACGTGACGTCGAGAGTGACCGACAGAAAGGGAACGTCTCGGTTACGTATGAAACCAGCGTTCCCTGATGGAGGGAACGGAGACGTCACGTCCCGTCGCCCCAGCTCCTGTACCACCGCTGAGCGGCCGGGTCACCGGCTCGGCTCCTCAGCGAAAACCTGAATATGCGCTGCACCTGCTGCCTACTTATACTCACGCTGTGATCAGCAGCAGCTGGATGCAATAATCGCATGCCAATGTGAATTGGCTCGTTTAGTTTACACTCGAAGTAGATTGGTCCCTCTAAGCAAGATCCCAATTTCGTCGGTCCTCCGACGTGACGTCTCAGTTCCCTCCTTCAGGGGACGAGGGTTACATACGTAACCGAGAGTTTCTGGTGGAACTTGTTGCGAATTAGTGTCGTTGCCAGAGCACAAAAAAAAAAAACGACAAAGAAGCTGGGAGTGTTTATTTAAGTGTGGTATACAAAGACTGGTATTTTTTCCAACTGTCAACATGGCTTGTGATTACCTGCGGCTACAGACTTTTGCTCGTGTAAGAATATAATATAATAAATCTGGCACGATGTTGTGTCTACTTAAAAGGACCATTATTTTACAGAAGTGTTTTAAATTTACATTTTATAGTGTATGTAAATTATTAATTGGTCTTGTCAGCAAATATAGCGTATCATGTGGAGGGTTTTATACTCAAGATATCTGTGTTCAGTCGGTTACATTAATAGGTACTATTATGCAATTTTCAGACTTTTGTTCAGAAAGAAAAGCTAAACACACACACACACACACACACACACATACACATTAAACTTCCACACCCGACCTGTATGTCTAAAAAATTGCTTAATTTCTTTGTTAAAGGCAGGGTGGGCTCCATATGAATTAGGCACCAGAGTTTTGTATACACACAGTCAATCAACATGAAGAATATATTTATTTTGGAAATGCATAGCAAAAAAGAATCAAGGACCTGTCCGGTTCTCTCCAAGATATTCAACATAAAATATTTTGGATGGTAAATTCAGTTACACAAATTAACAAAAAACATATTACTGCCCATAAAAAGATAATGCTGTCTTATCTGAGCAGATTTGATTTGACTGGATGTGTTATGACAGGGGTTGAGAAATGAGAGAATAAAGCCAGAGGGGTAATGTAACCTGCTCCTGCTGCCAAAAACCATTCCTGCGATATTCTGACTGCAAGAACTATACTAGGGGAAAGGACAGCATTGAGCATCTAGACCTGGGAATGGGCTTCTCACATCTGGAACATGTTAGGATATACTTCTTTATTGAGCCTTGGAATTCCAGCATTATATGAGGAACAATCCCACCCATGCACATTACTGTACTCCCTTTTTTCTCTCTTTCCCTCCTTTCATACGTGCACACTCCCTCTCCTTAGCAGGACAGCTTGGGTCGAGTGAGGGATTTGTTTTTGTCCTGGCTCACTGACCTCTGTCCTGGATAAATGACCTGCTGGGCTTATGTGAGCTAGAGGGCATTCATGTATAAGTTTTATATCACTGGCTTGGAGCTGGGGGACTGGGATGGTCAGAGTATCCGGGATCACTGATGCTCCTGGTTTATTGTAACAGGGTCTCCATACACTTCTGGCTCCATCTGAGCATTACAGCTCCAAATGATTTGGGAATGATGGTCAGGCTGAAATTCCCTGAATCCTTAGGGGCAGGAGGGGGAAATGCCCAATGGCATTGTGGGATAATCAGAAAGCCAAGAGCAGGTCCTGTATTTTGATTTGCAATGGCAGACGGTCCCCAAGGCTTAAGTGGAAGGGTCATATATTACTCCGCTATCATATCAGCAAGCTTGCATTTCCATGTGGATTTCCAATATGTTCAGTACTGCTGACAAATACACGCATGATTTTTTACAGCCTGTCAGAAAATGGTACATACTGTTTTGTGTGTGGTTGCATTAGATAGGAGGAGATATGTTTTTACTGTGTCCACAGGAAGTTGTTCGTTTATCCACAGTAATAGCTGTTGCAATAATTCTGATCACAGTTATAGTAATTACACTTACCTATTCATGGTTACACCAAAAGTGTACGGCATTGCAGTGCATTATTCCACATGACATCTGAGATTTGGTTTGATCATTATGTATCATCTTTATAGAACAAGTGTAGCCAAATATCTGTCGCCATAACTACAAGCCCATTACGAAGACTAACCATGGCTTTACTACAGTGGCCAAATCAAAAACAGAACCATATTTAGCATGCCTGTAGCTAAACGAACATGTGGGTAAATGCTACATAAAAGCTCTAATCAAAGAATAGTTTACACTGATCACATAAACGCCAAGAAACACCAACATTCGAAGTTCGCTGGTGGGATTAAAAATAACTTTGTAGGTGTTTGACTGTTGGGCTAGCGGAGCCAAACAGCGTTGCCCTTTGTTTACGGCCTTGCTACAACATAAAATTAACAATAGAAACTATTAATGTTTGTGATGTCACCAACCCAGGAAGAAGCTCGTTGTAGTCCTTACCAGCCATTTGTTGCAGGCCTTAAAAAACGAATTCTGTAAAAGAAAATGCATTGAACCTTGAGTGTCATAACTTTGCAGATGTTGTTTATGCTCAAACAGCAACATTACACACTAACTAAAAGTTAAGAAGGTGAAATCATAATCAATGAACCCTTTAAAACACGTGTAGCAACTTGCTTTAATTAAAATGAAAAAATGTGACAACTTGCCCTGGTGTGACACTTATGAAAAATACCACAGTTCAGCCTTTTGGCTAAAATCTACCTTAATTATTGAAAAACATGACTTACGAGATATAGTAGTTACAGTCATTTGCAAGAACTATATATAATATATAATTAGATATTATATATATCTTTGAGATGCAACTTATATATATATAATTATATATCTATAATATAAGTGCATCTCAAAATTAGCAGTCATGGAAAAGTTCAGGTATTTCAGTAATTCAACTCAAATGTGAAACTCGTGTATTAAATAAATTAAACACACACAGACTGAAGTAGTTTAAGTCTATAGCTCTTTAAATTGTGATGATTTTGGCTCACATTTAAAAAAAAAACACCAATTCACTATCTCAACAAATTAGAATTATTCATAAGACCAATAAAAAAAACATGTTTAGTGAATTGTTGGCCTTCTGGAAAAAACACAGAAGGTTTAATGTATTTCAGTAATTCAACTCAAATTGTGAAACCGTGTATTAAATAAAATTCAATGCACACAGACTGAAGTAGTTTAAGTCTTTGGTTCTTTTAATTGTGATGGGTTTGGCTCACATGCAACAAAACCCACCAATTCACTATCTCAATAAATTAGAATGCTTCATAAGACCAATAAAAAAACATTTTAGTGAATTGTTGGCCTTCTGGAAAGTATGTTCATTTACTGTACATGTACTCAATACTTGGTAGGGGCTCCTTTTGCTTTAATTACTGCCTCAATACGGCGTGGCATGGAGGTGACCAGTTTGCGGCACTGCTGAGGTGGTATGGAAGCCAAAATTTCTTTGACAGTGGCCTTCAGCTCATCTGAATTTTTTGGTCTCTTGTTTCTCATTTTCCACTTGACAATACCTCATAGATTCTCTATGGGGTTTAGGTCTGTTGAGTTTGCTGGCCAGTCAAGCACACCGACATCATGGTCATTTAACCAACTTTTTGTGATTTTGGCAGTGTGGGCAGGTGCCAAATCATGCTGGAAAATGAAATCAGCATCTTCAAAAAGCTGGTCAGCAGAAGGAAGCATGAAGTGCTCCAAAATTTCTTGGTAAACGGGTGCAGTGACGTTAGTTTAAAAAAAACACAATGGACCAACACCAGAAAATGACATTGCAGCCCAAATCATCACAGAATGTGGAAACATAACACTGGACTATAAGCAACTTGGGCTATGAGCTTCTCCACACTTCCTCCAGACTCTAGGACCTTGGTTCCAAATGAAATACAAAACTTGCTCACATCTGAAAAGAGGACTTTGGACAACCGGGCAACAGTCCAGTTCTTCTTCTCCTAAGCCCAGGTAAGAAGCCTCTGACGTTGTATGTGGTTCAGGAGTGGCTTAACAAGAGGAATTACGACAACTGTAGCCAAATTCCTTGACAAGTCTGTGTGTGGTGGCTCTTGATGCCGTGACCCCAGCCTCAGTCCATTCCTTGAAGTTCACTCAAATTCTTGAATCGATTTGCTTGACAATCCTCATAAGGCTGCGTTTCTCTTGGTTGGTTGTGCATCTTTTTCTTCCACACTTTTCCTTCCACTCAACTTTCTATGAAAATGCTTGGATACAGCACTCTGAACAACCAGCTTCTTTGGCAATGAATGTTTGGGGTTTTTTTTTTGGGCAAAACCCTCCTTGTGGAGGGTGTCAATGATTGTCTTCTGGTTAACTGTCAGATCAGCAGTCTTCCCCAGGATTGTGTAGCCTACGTGAACCAAACTGAGAGCCCATTTTGAAGGCTCAGGAAACCTTTGGCGGTGTTTTGAGTTGATTAGCTGATTGACATATCACCATATTCTAATTTGTTGAGAAAGTTAATTGGTGGGTTTTTGTTAAATGTGAAGCAAAACATCACAATTAAAGAATCAAAGACTTAAACTACTTCAGTCTGTGTGTGTTTAATTTATTTAATACACGAGTTTCACTTAATTTTAATTTGAGTTGAATTACTGAAATAACTGAACTTTTCCACGACATTCTAATTTATTGCGATGCACCTGTACATATATAATGACCTAATGGTCAAAAATGAGATCGCAAAATTTTTGCTTCCACAGAAATTAAATTTTTACTTTTATTTTTAATTAAAGAAAAGAAAAGTGATATACTAAATTTTATTATAGTGTTAAATTATTAAAAACATCTGCTGACAAAGGGTAGACCTAGTTGTTTGAAAAAAAAAACAAAAAAACAAAAAAAAAAAAAAAACAAAAACCCCAAAAAAAAAAAAGGATGCAAGGACTGTGCGAAGATTCAAAATTACAATTCATTAGTTTTGGGGGCTGCATTGTGATCCTTTTAGTTTTTTAATGTCATCTAATGATTTTTGATCTAAATATGCCTGCCAAGATTTTTTGTTATATGAACTGTTTTTACACTGAATAACATTTTAATGGGTGTCTTCTTAAAAATGTTTGATAGGGATTATTTTTGCTCAGAAAAAAAAATCTAGCAGGGCACATTCTAATGTACATAAAACCAAAATATTTAAAGTTGTATTAAACTTTTATTGTTTTGATTCTTGAAAACCCCTTTTCGTCTTTGACCCACATACATAGTGAATTGTAAGGCAATGTGAATGCATGATATATACATAGAGATTTTAGCACAGAATGTTCTATCAGTTCTATGTGATTGACCCTTGAGCTAAATAATGCTATCTAGAACCACTTTTACATTCTTTTGTCTATGAAAGATTTCAGTATATCCCCAACCGAGTCTATAACTGAAGCATTTTCCATTTATTATTCTGTGATATTTCTGGCTTAGTGCTTTGGCATTTGCAGCATCTCTATAAAACTTGACCGGTTGATGTTACACTACTGATTTATGGGAAATTATGAACTTGATTGCTCAGAGCTGATGTGATTTTCTCATGCACCTTTCACTCGTAACAGAACACACAGCAGGAGACGCGCATGAAAATGAAATTAGGAAAGTTAAATGACTTAGGGCAGTAATCGGCCATAAACCACTTGAGTAAGCTCAGCAATTAGGTTTAATATTGTCAATATCACAGGCGAACTTACGCAGCTGACTTCGTTTGTAAAATAACATACTTTGCTCTTGCAGGACAACACTAGTAGCTATTTGAATGTGTGTGTGTGTTGTGTGTGTGTGTGTGTTGTGTGTGGGTTGTGTGTGTGTGTGTGTGTGTGTGTGTGTGTGTGGTGTGTGTGTGTGTGTGTGTGTGGGTGGTGTGTTTGTGTGTGTGTGTGTGTCGTGTGTGTGTGTGTGTGTGTCATTAGTGTGTTCTGAACTCCAGTCTAGCTTTCGAAATGTTTTTTCAGTCGTTTTTCCTCGCACGATTCCTTCTATTAAAATAAGAATTTATGCACAATTACATAATGAATCAATGTGCATTGCATCAGCGTTCATGAGCACATCATGTCTTGCAAAACATTATTTGGTGACTAATTGTGTAGTTAGCCTGCACTGCACACAAGTGTTCAAAGACCTTGATCGTGATGTTTTACGCTGCAGATAAGTCTTTGTTGCTCTTACCACCTAAATATGTGCACAGACGACTGAATCAAAGATGAACACACTGTCACAGATTGCTCCATGTTTTCTGGTCCCCACTGACAAAGGACAAATGTTCTTTAATGTTGTCTGGCTGATACGGCAGTGCTTATCTCAGTTTCCTCCTCTGCCAGGAGGTGTTCATTGAAAACAGTTACATCACTTCCTCTTACATGAGCGATCTTGACCTGGGACTTCTTGTGTGAGGGCTTTTGGTTCCCCTGAGAAGATGTAGGTCATTTTATATTCTTCCATAACAATTAATAAGCACCACTACAGCATTTACTTAAAAATTTAGATTTTTTTTCCTGATCCATAAGCTTGTTGTGTGAAATGTTTTTGTTGATTTTGAGGTAATTTGATCTAACATCTATTTGCACATAGCTACTGAGAAATCCTAGAAATTATCACATATATTCTGAATTTGAAACAAAAGACTATGATTTTCAGTTTGAATAAGCATGACTAAACTTTCAAATTGGTGTTGAATGAGTAATATAATAGAATTTAGGGTAAAGAAACACCCTTGATGATGACTAAAAACAGAATAATACAGAAGTACTTGATTTAAAAAAAAACTGTAATGGTACACCCTTTGACAAAAAGTGTTTTTGGTACTATTTAATTGTTTGTTGTTTGTTCCATGCCGGGGGACTTTTTACCCCAAGTGTGGGATAAAAGCAACCTCCCACCCTTTCCTGCCTTTATAATTACCTGATTTTTAATAAAATACATTTATTTTATAATTTCACATAAACTTGAAAAGATTTATAAATCCTGCACACTGCTCAAACTTACATGATATCAAATTTTAGCACCATTTAATTAATATATAATTAAATTAAATAAATAGCGCATTTAATAAATCATCAATTGATGTTTGGATTTATAGTTTTTCTACACTTAATACATTTTTAATGTTTAGATTGGACTCTGATCCGACACACCTACGAATGATTCAGATGTGTGAGACACTATATTTACTATTTTTATTAAATTTTTTATTTCAAAACATTGCGTCTCCATTTAATTTGAATTTTAATATTTATTATTATATATATATATATATATAATAAGAATATATTATATTATCTAATATATATATATATAAATATTAATTTTATTTATTTTTTGATCGTTCAACACGTGGACACAAAAGGCAAAAATTTCCATATAGAGGGGCTTTAACCCCGATGCAGGCAATTCTGCGGTTTTATTCAGGAATGTATTCTTGATTGGATTTGTTTTTCAAGAAGGGAAAATGGTATCCTGATGACCTGAATGCTTAGTAATGTACAAGATGTGAGAGAGAAAGTGAGAGACCTTGCCATAATGTGACAGAGAGAAAAAAAACACAAAGAATGAGCCTCTAAGGAGGGGTCAGGGAAAGGAAAATAAAGCTTTGTGCACACATTGACCTCTCAGATAAAGATCAGCCTGAACAGTGTTTTAATCTATTTTTTCTTCTGTGCACAATTAGTGCTGTAGCAGAGAGCCTTCCCCCTCTATTCCCAGCCTGGGCTGTGAGTGACAAAACTACACTAAGAGGAGAAGAGCTCATCTAATGCCCTGAGTGCTTTTTCAAAGGTCACATTTGTTCTATTAAAACCATTTGATTTGTGCAGATATGCTCAGGTCTCTCAGAATCAGACATATAGGTGTCATTTAATACAATACAATACAATACAAACTTTATTTCTATAGCACATTTAAAACAACTGCCGTTGACCAAAGTGCTTTCCAGCAACATTACATACAGTCACACAATCAAGATTCAACATTAAAATATAAAACCTGGTCCCTCTAGTCAATTCTAAAAGTTCTACCAAAAAGGTATGATTTCAATCTAGACTTAAAAGCATCCACAGATGGGGAAGATTTAATGTGCATTGGGAGAGGGTTCCATAATCGAGGAGCAGCCACTGCGAAAGCACTATCACCCTTTGATTTTAATCTTGTTTTGGGAACATAAAGAATCATCTGATTCGAAGATCTCAAGTTTCTTGAATTTTGATAAGGAATCAATAGGTCAACAATATGTTTTGGGGCAATGCCATGCAACGCTTTAGAAACCATCAACAAAACCTTCATTTCAATTCTAAATTCTACAGGCAACCAGTGTAAAGAAACCAAAACTGGAGTAATTCTCTTTGTGTGAGTCAAAAGTCTGGCAGCAGCATTTTGTACTAATTGAAGACGAGATAATTGACCCTGTGAAATACCTATATATACAGAATTACAGTAATCGATGCGTGATGACACAAAGGCATGAATAATAGTCTCTAGGTCCTTAAAAGAGAGAAATGTTTTCCGTTTAGAAATAATTCTGAGTTGATAAAAGGCAGCCTTCACAACACTAGTAACCTGTTTATCTAAAACTAAAATTGAATCCATTATAACACCCAAATTCTTAACATGATCTGAAACACTTATTTTCATAGCGACCAACCTACTTATAATTTCCTTAGAAGCAGAAGAAGGTCCAAAAACAACACACTCAGTCTTATTTGTATTAAGATGAAGAAAATTGCTTGCCAAACAGGCTCTTATCTCGCCTAAACACTGAGCAAGTCCATCAAATGTTGAGAAACATTTGGATCTATTGGGATATATTACTGAGTGTCATCTGCATATAAATGATACATACTATTATATTTATGAAAAATTGAGCCCAAAGGGCCCATATATAATGAAATAAAATAGGCCCAAGTATAGACCCCTGTGGCACACCACTATGTAATTTAGCTGATGTAGAACACAATTCTCCAAGGCAAACTGAAAATGATCTGTCCTTTAAATATTATTTAAACCAATGTAAGGCAGTACCCTTAATGCTAACATCTTCCAAACGCTGCAATAAAATACCATGATCAACGGTATCAAAAGCAGCTGTGAGATCAAGTAAAATAAGAATAACTACCTTTCCTGAATCAACTGTCAATAAAATATCATTAAAAACCTTAAGAAGGGCAGATTCTGTACTATGAAGAGATCTAAAACCTGACTGGAACATATCTATAACAGCATTCATATCTAAATATGACAAGCTGAGACAGAACAACCTTCTCTAAAATTTTTGAAAAGAAAGGTAGTTTTGATATAGGTCGGTAATTACTTAAAACAGTATAGTCCAAATTTGGTTTCTTAAGAAGTGGCTGCACTACTGCATGTTTAAAACAAGCAGGAACATTTCCATTAATTAAACTACTATTAAAAAGAGATTGAAGAGTTTTACCTAAAAGATCAAACAATTTTAACAACAGCCGAGGAGGAAGAGGATCAGACGGATGTGCAGCAGGTCTAGTGTGCCTTAATATATGCTCCAACTGAGGTAAAGAAATAGGTTCAAAACTACTAAATGAACTCTGATGATTTAACTCAGAATGAAAGGTCGTTACTGGTCTAATCTGTGACCGAAAATTATCAACTTTGTTTACAAAGAATTGCAAAAAATCCTCACACATCTTTTGAGTAGCCTCGAGACAACTAGTAGGCGCAGGGAAAATCACTTTATTAATCGTATTAAATAAAATATTAGGCTTGTTTGAGTTCTTATTAATTATATTCGAGAAATATTTTGCTAATAGTAATTGCTAAGGCAATCACTATTACTTTGGCTAAGGGATTTAAATATAGGCCTCTTATCATAAATAGCATCTTTGCTATGATTTGTTAGCAGACTCAAGCCGGAGATGAAGAATGACATTCACAAAAGAAACCCTGAAACATCCTTTGAAATATAAGCTTTAATACAGTCTTCTGTCAAAAGTGTAGTTCCCTTATGAGTGAGTACAACTATGATTTTATTAATGGATAAAGGTTATGTTAAAGGATCAAGGGTTTTGTGGTCCAGGGTCACAAATATGTTTAGATGAAGAAACAAACTAATCTACATCTTAGATAATCTTGGATGGCCCAAGGGGTGAGTACATTTTTTCTAAAAAATTTCAATTTGGGGTGAACTATTCCTTATTGTTAATTCCTTAACTATTCCATAAATAATAATGTTTGATCACTTTTTAACTAATTAGATTGTCTTTATAGTTATTCATGCATTGGTTCTTTCATATTCTTCTTCTATTCTTCACATAATATCGACAATCACAGCCTAGTCTAATTTGAGGCACGGACAGGTTTGCAAATAACTCGCCAGCCTTCATCTTAACGATCCTTGTGATCAATAAATGAAATGTGCTACAACATTTAATCACATCTCAATTATAGTTTACTTCAAAGACTTATTTGAGTGAGTCCAAATTACCAAATGACTATTTCATTTCATTGCAACCTAGGCTTGCTCTGCGGAGAAAATCACTAAAAACGGCTCCTTCATTGAGAGCCGATCTGATTAGATTGCAGCTTCCCACTCTTTTTCTCTACAGATGAGTATAAGTTTGATCTGTACTAACTGATTCATCCTAGTGCTGCGCCTGTACGCAAGGAGCCTATACCTTGGGCCAATTTAACTGTTCCACTCACTGAGTTTTAATTGAGTCCACATTAAAATTTACTTATAAAATAATAATGGGCTTCCATGCAAATGGTCCCACCCCAATATTGCCATGGTCGGATTTGCATATCCACAAGCAGCAAGTGAGTTCAGAAATCAATATAGATGATTAATAATATATTGGGCAACAGGAATAATTCAATTCAATTCATGCATGAACTCACTCAGGCTTGGCAAACGAAAGGTGCCGTTTGCCACACATTAATTTAATACAAGTTGCCGGGATTGCAGTTTCAATTACCGGGATTGAAATAATAAGGTGTGTTAAAAATTACACTTTCAAATATATGTTATTTCATTTCATTTGACTGAATACATTTAGGGATTAATCCCCCTTTCTTTCCGCATTAACATATTGCAGTAAATTGCTGAATGAAATTGCTCCTTACAGTCAGGTGTTCCCATTTGAATATGTGCAGATCGTATCAGTTGGGCTTAAATAATCAACATCTGCTCTGTTTCACTCTGCAGAGCACTGCCCCGGTTTCAACATACACAAATACGACACTGCGCACTCAATAATGCACTGTACAATAAATAATTTCGGGCCTTGAAGTTTGTGCGTAAATATCACCGCTTTAATGATTCATGGATTGACCAACTTTTTTTATTTTTTTTATCTCACTTAAATGAGACAATTTGGCAGGATTTCATCAACCGCTTTTTTATGACAGTCTTGGGAAGATGGGATTCTCTGTAGAGTGATTTGGCTGTATTGCGTTCTTCACTGGTAAGCCCCATTATAGGATTATAATGTCCTAGATTATGATCATGATTCTGTTAACAACTTTTTGCGATATTAGCGTTAAGACGAAAATGATTGGGAGATGCTTGGTCGCTTTAATGAACGTTCTGCAGGTGGCTGCTAAAACCGTTTACCGTCTTTGTAACCTGTTTACCCACAATCCTCCCGTCTCCACCAAAGGGACCCCCTGTCATTGTCTGCATTCACACATTACCATTTCATCTAAAAAACAAACATCTTTCTCTCTCCTGTGTTTTTTAACGACAACCTCGCATCCCACCAGAGTTCGGTTTGCATAATGAATTAATCGCATGCATTTGAATCTCCTCAGCGATCCGGCCTGATCATCTTGAACTGCCGACATTAAATTATGGACATTATGTTTTCTGCAGCCTTGTACATCTTGGGCATCGCCCAGGCATTGTCAACAATGCCCAGATTTTTGGTCTTTGCCCGTAATGAATGCACTCCAATATGTAATGACTGAGTAATCACATTATCTGCTGCATCTAGTTTGTGCTGCCTGAGATATGCATCTGTGGCTCGGTGGTAATTGCCAGGCAGAAAGAAGGAGGAGGAGGATATATGCCCTCACAGGGGAGATGCACTGCAAATGATTATGCTGAATTGTTTTTGCAATAGGAGTGTCCGGCATAATAAAGTTAATGATGTTGAAAGGCATGGGCGAAAAAAAAAATCTATTAAAATGCAGATGTTTCCTTCTTTTCCCAGGCGTTGTGTGACACTGTAAGCATGACACCCATCAATGCAGCAGAGAAACACTGGCTTTTACATTTGGATTAACCTCAGGTTATCTATTGTGATTGTCTTTGTGATTTATAGGTCATGGACGTAGATTTGGTCCCTAGCAAAATTAAGAGATTACTAAATAATTTGTTTAGTGTAATGTAATTCAGCCGTTCTTTTCAATAGAAGTATTGCATGTTCCTATCATGTTTTCATTCACAAAATGAAGGAATACATTATATTTCCCTTTATAAATTACCTTTTCATGCTTTACACACTGGTGTGAACAAGCGTAGTCAGCACACAGATCTGTAATTTAAGAATCTAAAAACTTTTCTTTTGGATATTTATTATTTAGAAATATATAAATGCAGTAATTTATAATGATATTTCTTAATTTATATATACATTATACATTATAACTGTATATATTCATGTATCCAAACCTGTATTCATTCAGGTTTGGAATGACACGAGGGTGAGTAAATATTCCTTAAAGGTCTGTCTGAAATAATGGACATTGATTAAAAATCAACTGATTTCAAGTGTTGGGATCCTTCAGAAGGTTATGTAGTGTATAGTATTTTGTTCTTCTGGTGTTTAGGAATAATAGTATTTGTCCCACTTTCTCATTATTACTTGGTGGTGACTGGATAGGCAAAGTTTCCTAAATAATAATAGGCATCTGGGCACTCCGTTTCAAGCTAATGTGCTCATTGTTGTGACATCACAGCTATGAGGGTTTCTGAAGAACCTGCTTTTTTAGCTTATTTTTCATGAAAGGTTTTGGTGGACTGGAAAGGGAATTTTGTGTTTTGAAAGAATTGATCAAACTCTATGACAAAAGAGCAAGGAGAATCCTGTTTTCCACGATAAGGCTCCTTTCAGATTTACAGCGGAAACATTTGCTCTGTTCGTCATTTGTTACAGAATCTATTTCTCTTGTGTGTGTCAGGTTTTCAGTCCTACATTTGGAGCCAAGAAATTCCCAAACAATCCCCATAAACATTAACAACCATGCCTCTTTTCGTTTCAGGTGTCCCACAATTACAATTACAATTAAGCAAAAACTATTACAGTTTCACACTCCACGTAAGTTAACGCTCAGTCCATTCTCAATGACTTGCTGCCACCAAGAATTTGTTCGCATTTGACATCCTGTCATACAGTATCACTCCATACTGTCTTGTTCCACAGCCCTTATGCTTTTTGTTTTCATGTTTAATTATATGGCTTCTGTGATTACCAGGTAAAACAAATTATGCACTCCACTGGCAGCAGATAAATCTTGGTTTCAATTTGCTGTAATGACCCGTGTAATTTTTAAGCTGTGCCTACATACCCACTCTTTTAACGGGCATCATTAGTGGGCCAGTGTATTAGATATACATTTCTGTGGCTTAATTTGGTCTCTCAGGAGCACTTGTAAGGATGCAGCTGCTTCTGCACTGCTACACGACGGCCTTAATTTATTTATTTTAAATGCTGTGATTAATTGAGTTCTTGAGAAATGCGAGACATCCGCGCTGCGGAGGTCAGAGCCTCCTCCATATCTGCAAATTTCATGAGAAAAGCAAAATAAAAAAAGGTAATGGATACAAAGGAAAAAACTCCCAGCGCAGTCTGTGCAGTGAATTATCCAGGGGGAGCCCAGCAGAAAGAAGGGGAGAGTCAGATTCATGCTTGCCATGAGGATTTCACTGGATACAGCCATATATCCGGCTATCACCTTCATTCATCCTTTAGACATCAGAACCAGACTTTGTAGGCTATTACTGATTAGGAGGCATGTAATGGTATGAAAGAACCCTGCCCCCCCCCCCAGTTAGCAAAATGGTGGGTGATAGCAAAATGGCTCATAACTTATAGTTAATACAAACCATTATATTATATAAGATTTGATTCTTTTCATTTTTAATTAAAAATTTTTTTTTTTAAGTATCTTATGCTTACCAAGGCTGCATTTATTGATTAAAAAAATAGTAAAAACAGTAATAATAAAATTTTATTACAACTTGCTCTTATATTAAATACTATTGTCAATGTAATGTATTCTTGTGATGGCAAAGCTGAATTTCAGTCATTAGTCCAGTCTTCAGTGTCGCATGAACCTTCAGAAATCAATCTAATATGCTGATTGATGTTCAAGAAACATTTCTATTATCATTCATGAAAAAGGATTGGTTTTGCTGCTTATATTTTTTGTGAAAATGATACATTTATTTTCGAATAATATAAATTCTCACAAAAAAATCGTTTAAAAGAAGCAGTCGCAGAAGCATTATGGAAGTCATTGAAAATACAAACGTGTTTATTGAGAATTGTGTTCTGATGGTTTGCATGGTTAGGACATAATGTTACATAAACCTTTGGATTTTTAGTTCTAAAAGAGATATGCAGTATTTTTATGAATAATTTGGTTATACTACTACAAATTTGTTCCTGAATGGGCCTATACAAGCACAGACACACACATGTGCGTTCAGCTGAGCTCAGATTCTGCATCTGAAGTAACCCTGCCTTATGTTTAAACTAAAGATGACAAGTTGCTAGCTATATTATTTATGTATGAAGTCAGCTTTATTCATAACACATGTCTCCATATCTAACTCTTACAGCCAGTGGAACTGTTTAAACATTGAGAGGTTCAGAGAGCACCTCTTCATTGAGAATTTCTCTCTTTCTCTCTGTAGGTCCTCTACAGTTTGTCGCTGATTTAACACACACCCTTTCTCCATCTCTATACATTCATCCATCTCCTCTTCCCTCGCTTCCTCTCTGCTTGTGTCCAGAGAAAGAAAGGAACACTCACCGACAGATCTCACACCCGTAGCGCTGCAGGCAGTTTCTCTCTCTCTCTCTCTCTCTGGACAGAAAAGTCCTGCCTGTGTGAGGAGGTTCCGTTGGGAGCACCGGCTTTGGACGCAGGCCCAGATCAATGTGACCTAAATTCAAATGCGAATTAGAAGGCTGTCAGTGGGAAAGGATACTCTGCAAATGAGCTCAGACAGTGCGGGGCCCCCTGGGCCTGCCGAACCTGGGCCTCGCCGTTTTAACAAGTTCCAAATGCTCGACCCGACTGCAGCGTTTCTGATCGGCTCACCGCCCCTCCACCTCTATCTCGGAGGCTATTCGCTGCCTTCGCACCCAGAGCACGAGAGCGTTGGGGCCTCAGCAGGGTCCACTGACTACAGGCTTGCCGGCGCACCTGGAGCAACCTGCTTAAGGTCACTGGAGAAATCTCAGCGAGAGAGGAAATACCAGAGCTTTCTAATGGGAGTGAGTCTTGATTGCTGTAACGGCTTAAACTGGAACATACTCGAGCAGCGTATGATGGATATATTATGTGAATTTTATGGCTCAGGTCAAGCTGTGAAATACAATAGTGTAGGTGAAAATCCATTGAGGGTTGAATTATCTGCTAAAAAATGACTGGGAAATTTTGTGGAAAGAAGGCCTTTAATTGGCTTTTTTTGTGTCGCAATTTTTTTTTTTAAAAGACAGGTACAATAATAAAACTATAAATTGGCTACTTCTGAAAGAAGCATACAGTGAAATCATACAATTTAAAAATAACTCATCTAAAGTATTAGGACATTTTACATATTTCAAAAGTTAAATAATTTAAGTATTAAAGAAACATATTAGAAATATTTAATATTTTGTACTATTTCTATGTAAAATAAGCAATTTTGTGACTGATTCTGTGAACTCCTTTTGCATACATTCAGTACAGTTTAAATTATAAGTGAAATATTTCTGTAGAAATTAAACATTTACATTTCAGAGTTTTGTTAGTGTTTGTAGTATTTCCTAGTGTTTGGATAATTCACAAATCAAACTGGAAACCGCGATCCTCAAATTTTACACCTAACCTAACCCTAAAATTTGTGGAGTTCGTGCAGATTTCATTAAAGCAAATATGATAAACCAAATATAAAGAAACTTTCTACAATAGTACAATCGACACTAACATTCAAAACTTTTGCATCAGAAACACTTATTACATGGGACACTAAAGACTGGAGTAATGGCTGCTGAAAATACAGCTTTGTCATCACAGGAATAAATTACATTTCAAAATTTATTCAAATAGAAAAGTTTTTTTTTAATTGAAATACTATTTCACAGTATTACAACCTTTACTGTATATTTGATCAAATAAATGCAGCCTTAGTGAGCATAAGAGACTTCTTTCAAAGACATAAAAAAAAACCTTAATGGCAGTGTATATTAATGTTTCAGTTTTCAGACCTTTTCATTCAAAGCTGATATTGTAAATTGCACTGAAAAATGTGAAATATTATTATTTTACACTGACACAAACAGACATAGCCGCTAGCTCTTACACACAATACTATATGTTGTGTTATAGAGGTCATGTCTGCCACACAGGGGGTCGAGAGAGAGAATGAGAGGAAGAAAGTGCTATAATTCACATACCCCCTCTGCGTCCCCCATAACAGCCTCTTCCTATATGTAGGGTGCGAGATCCATATGGGAATGCAGCCCTTTTGATTGTTTCCAATAGCATATGCTAATTGTTGATTGTCTTCAATATTATATGCTAATTGTACCGAATTAGCATAATTCATTAACATTTGGGTCCTAATCACACAATGAATAAAGCCGATCTCTGAAGCCGCGTTGTGTGCCTTGACTTACTAATGCGGCAAATGATTAAGGCAGTTCTTATTTGCATATTGCTTAGGAGCTTGAAATATTAAAAGCATCGTAGAGTGAAATTTGTGATTAGACCCTGATCAAATGTTGTTTCTTCTCCCCATTTAAAACGCATTGCTTTGTTGCCCCTGAGGTGAGGTGGAAATCTGGCGTGGAGGTTTATTTACAAAAAGAACACATTTGCAGACTTAAAGACATGCCTTAAAAATTACAAAGGATCGGCAGTGTTTTTTGCATTGATGTTATTCAACTTGTGTTAGGAGGAAATTTAGAGGAACAAACAAATGAACGCGTTTTGTGTGTATCTCGACAGCTGAACATGTTTGATATTTGATCTTATATTCTCTTTGAAATCCTCTGATTAAACCCAAATAATGAGGCCCACAAAGACTAAAGCCAAATGATTCTCATTTCTCTCAATGAGGTAACTCAGTCAATTATTTCATTTTTATCAAAATGAATAAAAATCCTACCTACTATTTCACAAAGTTTTCCTTCAGCAACTATAGCAGAATAAAAAAAAAAAGTTTACAACACAATACATTTAAAATATGTTTCCTTGTTTTAAGCATAAACAAGAATTTGATAGTGGAAAATAATACATTCAATTATTTTTTAAGAAGAAAATTTTTTTTATATCCTTTGCAGTTTTGGTTTTCAAGTAAATTGATTAAGGATGTTTACATATATTTACTGAAAACAAAACAAATATCTCTTTTGTATGTGCTTGTCCTTAAAAACACTTTAAATATTTTGTTTCCTTCTAATGCTCTTCACACCTGGGTCTGGCTCCTTAGGATAGGATTAAGGGCCACACAGCGGGGCCCCATGAGGAAGGGCCAACACAGAGGTAATTGAACAGAGCGTCTCTCACTCTTTCTCCGAGTCTGCCTCTTATTCGGCGGTTCCCCATGAGAGTGTGAAGGCTGGAGATCTGGAGCCTTTAATGAATGGAGAGTGTCATTAAAATGATAACCATTTCCTCAGAGATCATATCCAATTTAAATGCATAAGAGAAAAAGAAAAGAGAAGTACACAGAAAATTGGTAATTGAAAAATCTTTGAGTTTTCTGCCATTCAAACAGTAAATTTAAAGCTTCTGAGGAAAGAAGTTCTTGTTTGTAGCTATTCCAAACTAGTTCCAATTACCTCCCTTTTTTAACTCCATTTAATCCATTTGGGAGCCCCTCAGAAAGTTCTTACACCTTTAACCCCAAAACCACGATAAATTACTTTCTGCACCCTCGTCGAGGAGCTGCGCTCTGTTATACAACAAAAAGTTCATGTCTTCTTTTAAGAGGATATATTGGTGGAAAAATGCAAATAATTAAATGAAAACGGCATTACACCTGCAATCACAAAGGACTGAATAGTACCAGTGTCACGGAGCATTTTAATTTTCACCTGGGGCTGAGAACTGAAGTGTATTCTCTGTTTTACCACCTTTAATATTACTTTTCTAGTTTAATTTATTTCTCCTTGTTACGCCTCAACAATACCTCTAGACTAGATAACGTCAAGGTTGCAGGTTCGATCCCGGACGAGCCCCCAATTTGTTACGTCCTCTTTTCTAGTCTAGAGGTATTGTGGAGGCGTAACAAGGATAAATAAATTAAACGAGTTTAAAGTAATATTAAAGGCGGTAAAAAAAGAAAACAATTCAGTCCTCAGCCCTAGAGTGAAAACGCAACACGATTCCTTAAAAGGAATCAGAATGAGTGTAGCCTAAAATAACAAACAAAACACAGCTAACTAAGGATCAGAGGAGCTGACTAACCTATACACAAAACAAAGATGAAAACCAACAACATAAACTTCCCTCAGCTCCCTCTCTTATCAACAACCAGGAGAAATGAATATTCAAAAATAAATAAGGCACTCACTCCCTTCAAGATGGTTACCTAAAGAGCTATATGCAAATTAGTTTTCAGGTTTCAACAACAAAAAGAAAGCTTCTAGTTATCCACACAATTTAGATAGGCTATTTAACACACAGCCCCTTTTAGCTACCCACACAGGCTAGGTAAGCCGGGTTAGCAACACACAGTCAGCAGATAGGAATCATTGTCATAGTACCTTTTAGTTACCCTCACAAGGATTTAACTATTAAGCAGCACTCACAAATGAGAATAAATTCCTAAACACAACAGGACTACAAGCATGGGCAGACACAAGAAGTTTCAGTCAAGAGCTGGGGAGAAGTGATCCTCCCAAGCAGCGTCTGAAGGCTACATTCATACTGCTCCACTCTGTCTCAGGCATGCTCACAATGAGCGGCAGCTGGGGGTAATTAACCTGAGAGAGATAGTGAGGGAGAGACAGCGGAAAGCACAAAACACAACACAAGGTGCAAGGCCTTTATTTATAATAAAAAAAATAAATCATAAACACCTTAGGGCGTAACACTGATATTTCATATCGGATATGAATGGATATGAACATGCGTGAAATGAGAAACAATTAACATCCTTGCTGGAAATGATGGCATCAACCAGATGGTAAATTACTCAATTCATTTCAACTTGGTAATGTTGAAGTTTGAGTGTATGAGTGTGTTTGTGCCCAACAGAAAACAGAGCTAATCCAGGTGGCTTCTTGGATAGTTGTCATGAGAAAAAGCTTTCTGCTTGTTTCTCAAACTTTTCAGCATAAACGCAGCAATGACATTCTCTCCGTCTAAAGTAAAATGCCTAAAATGTAAGAGTGGAAAAAGACATTTAGTTTACAATGTTTATAAAAGTCCTTATTGAAAGCCATTATGTCTTTAAACAGCACAGCATGGCCTTCTGGGAAACGTTAATACAGACCATTTTAGAGGTCTTTGGTGACTGTCACACCAGGGGGCAGCTGCCTAATCTGACGTTATATTCTTCACAGATTAGTCTAACAAAATAATCCAATAAAGGTATTATGTACGCTAAGAGCACTTCATTTTTACTGCAATACATGATTTGGACATGGTTTCATTTAGCGTGACAAGCTTTAGCGCATAATACTAAACAACTAAATTGAGTCTTTGACCTCCCTCTCCTTGGCCTTGATTAATATTATACAGTAAATCCTTTTAGCACTACAACATGAATTTGAAAACTTTTCCATATTAGTTTGTGCATCCACATACTGTAGTGTCTTTGCTAACATATTCGGCAAATAGCTAAAAGTCAAAACGTTCTGCATGCACTGCGCTCCAATCAAATGTCTCTATTATTTGGGCTTGTCAACAAATGCAACTGAGATACGCTTCCACACAAAGCAGCTCGCTGTGAGATCGTATCAATGGGGGTTCTGAGTGTTTATCAAAGAAATTACTGATCATAACATCACCCACATTGCTCTCCAAAGAGATGCCAGACCCATCTTGCATATTAGTCCTTGATGAGAAAAATGCAATTAAAATGTCAACTACTTTTTATTAGAATCTGCCCACCCTGTGGAGCTCAGTGTCCTCTAGAGTCCACTGCAGGCAGTCGAAGGATGGCATGGCAAAAGGTTTCCGTCAGAGTTTCAGCTGGAGGAGAACAGCTGATTTGGCTTGTCCTCAGATAAGTTTAATCTACCACCTATCCTCCTATTCTGCACTGGCCTGTAGCATGTCTCACTAGAGTGGTTTACTTTAATGCTCGGTGTCTCTTGGAGCTTTACAGAAATTATTTGTTTGTGGTTTTGGTACTGTGATGGCACAGGCAATCGCTCATTTGCTGCGTGACCCACATTAGTGGAGGTGGTAAAGAGCTGCTCGTTCTTTGTAGCCGTTCACCGACATTATGGAAAAGAATGGACTTGTTTTTTCACTCAACAAGAGAAATTTATTCTGTAGCAATGAACTCTGAATGCAAATGAGTAAATATGACATAAATTGGACCCTAGAAGTATTTGGACAATTAAAAATGTATGATTATTATCGCATACATTAACAAAAACAACAACCGCAACAAAAGCAAACCAAAAAGCATTAATTTTATTAAAAGAAAGCACAAGCATACTTTACAAACAGAATATAAGATGTATATATTGTTATATGAAAAAATTGTATTTGGACAATGGTGAGTGTAAAATGTTAGTGAAACATATTTAATGTGCTATATAATCTGCTAGGACACCTGTAGTAACTTATATGACCATTAAGCTAGTTGTTTTAAAGTCATTGCAAAAGTGGTTGCAAAAGTTAGTTCTCTAGCATATTGTGTCTTTAAGTATGTTTTAAATATCTAAATACATTTAGGGGAACTTTTCTGAACTTGCTTACACACTATCAAGATTGTTTTAATGTTCGTGAAAGAACTGCTCACAAAGGCTGCACTTATTTGATCGAAAATATATTAAAACGAATATTGTGGAAAAAATGATTAAAATTTATATTATATTGTCACATGTAATTTATTCCTGTGATGGAAAACCTGAATTTCCATTAGTCATTATTAAATTTTTTGGTATCACATGATCCTTAAGAAAAATTATAATTTGCTGATGTGTTCAAGACACATTTCTTATTGTTATCAATGTTGAAAACAGTTGTTGCTCAATATTTTTGTGGAAAACGTGATACATTTTTTAGGCTCCTTTGATTAATAGAAAGTTCAATAGAACAGCATTTGATTGAAATGAAATATATATATATAATATACAGTATATATATTGTAGCAATATGAATGACTTTACTGTCACTTTTGATCAATTTAATCCATCCTTGCTGAATAAAAGTATTAATTTAAAACAAAAAAAATCGAACACCAAACTTTTGAATGTTATTGTGTGCATATACATTCATCTCTCCTTTTTGTGTCTCTCTGATCCAGTCTAAAATATTATATATACTTATCCAAAGCTTAAGACAGCCCATTTTGAAATATGTGGACATGCTTTTATGTATGTTGACACTGTGCGGTTCCTTCTTCCTCTCTTTCATATCTTAATTTGGATAATTAGTTGGATAATTACATTAATAATTTACCTAAGGAAACTTTTTACTGCATAATGACCTTTAAGAGACATGCTGTA
The DNA here is from genome assembly GCA_018155175.1 of Sinocyclocheilus anophthalmus. Classification (NCBI taxonomy): domain Eukaryota; kingdom Metazoa; phylum Chordata; class Actinopteri; order Cypriniformes; family Cyprinidae; genus Sinocyclocheilus; species Sinocyclocheilus anophthalmus. The sequence goes on from JADLZN010009952.1 coordinate 50,191, forward strand.
TTTGTTGTGCTATGTCTGATAACATGACACTGATGCCACAGAAAAAATGGAAAGAAAAAAACAGAAAGAATACATCTTTTTAATGGAATTTAGCAATAGGTCTCTGGTGTGCTCATTAGGATGACCAGTTTGACTTATTTTACAGCCATTTGTAATTAGTATCTGTGAGAGTTATTGCCATAATCAGCCTAGCGTTGCTCCTGACTTCCTTTGTTAGCCATTAACTTTGCTGTTTTTTACTTGCTATGTGACGGCGGCCATTCGTTAATGGCAGCAGTTGTAAAACTAATAAAACGGTACGGTTCCTAAAGGAGAGGTTTCATAATTTCAGAGATATGAGATTTTTCTCAGCCTCCAAAGCAGCCCTGACAAGACTGTGCTTGACCGTATGTTGGATACAAGAGCGATATTAGTGATAAATAATCCTGAAGTCATCGAGTAAACCAGCGGTGCATTACGACTAACAGTAAATAATGATTCAATGGCTTGTATTACGTACTTGTTTACTATCGCCATACCCCATCCTCAGTGCCTGTAATGCAGCTGGTGCTGGTCACATGACCCATAAATCACAGTGCAGTAAGAAAAGAGTCAAGCTCTGAGCTGTGTTTCAGAATCGTGATGAAGATCTGTGACTCAGGGGCTTTAGTATATCATTCACCATCAGTCTTTGAGTTCAGGCCAATCTCTGCCTTCTCCTGCACTGGGTTTTATTTCTTGCTCCTTTAGTGCCCAGCTAATGGCTTATTTATTACTTCCATACTTTATAAAGAGGATCCTGTGTGGCCTAATTAAGGGCCGGCCTTCTTTGGAATTCTATGATAATTATGGGGCTTCGTTGTTTTAATATTAGTCCTTGCCAGACTGGAACTCTCATACGTTCTCACTGTTCCCGGAGGGGATTTTTTTTATGGCCGCTTTCGCTAAGGGCAGACTGATGGATCTCGGGCAAAGCGGCAGTGAATGTTTATACGGCTGCAGTGAAAGTTGAGTCATCTCAAATCTCCTGTTTCAAAAGTCCTTCAACAATCTGCTTGAGCTGAAATATATATGAGAGCGCCACTCGCCACAAGCTACCTCACATAGTTACGGGAGAGCCGGCTTCGATGACGGCACTTCGCTGAGAGTTCGGACTGCTGTGTAAACATGCACAATGACCCATGAAAGCTCTCATGGGACGCAGCACTATATGGAATATTTTCTCAATGGATTTCATATAGAAACAGCCATTCATGCATATGTATGTGCTGAAGCTCTATTGCAACATAGATGCATATCGTGCCATTTTCCACATATGTATTTTATTACGGTAGACAAATTCATGAGTTCAATATATACCTTTAGTCTGTCTATCAAATTTACAGTGCACAGAGCCGTGATATGACCAGACTGATTAATGAATAGATGAGAACTTCTGAAAGATCATAGATTTTTAAGATATTTGGTGATTGTAGAGTTTTTCATTCACAATGACACATTTGGCAGACATTTTTATCCAAAGAGACTTGCATTTCTAGGTATACATTTTATCAGTTCATGCATTCCCTGGGAATCATTTTAATGTTCCTGCAGATGGTCCAATTTCAATCACTGGATTTCTGCTTAGACACATGCATGCTATCATTTAGACTGTTACCAACATTCACAAATGCTTTTACCCAGAAGGCACCTGGAACATAGTCAAATAGATAATATTCATGGATGAAGAAAGATATGATGGTTGGAGAGAATGCTGGTTTACTTATAGTATGTTAGGGTGTTTTTGAGCAATTATCGGCTATGGCAGAGAAGTGTGTGTGTTTGTGTGTTTGGTATGGAGTGCAGGTTACAGGAGAAATCCCATTAATTTTCCATAGAGAAATGTATATATTTACATTTATATAAAATATATTATATTTAATAATGTATCAACCATTTCAAGACAGAGATTCTTAGGTCCACTAGTCTGTTAGATCCCTACAGTGCTTGTATGTGTTTTATTTAATTTTTTAAGAAAAATTCAGTAAACTATTACATTTTATAATCAAGTCATTTTTTTGTATTATTCAGTTACATCATCAGTGCTTCATAGAACGTGTATTTTGCTGCTTCTTTAAAGGGATTGTTTACCTAAAAATAAAAATTCTGTCATCATTTAATCACCCGCATGTCATTCCAAACCTGTAAGACTTACTTTCTTCCATGGAACACAAAAGAAGATATTTTGAAGAATGTGGGTAACCAAACAGTTGCTGGTCACCACTGTATGAAACACATACAGGTTTGGAAAAACATGAGAGTGAGTAAATGATGACAGAATTTTCATTTGTGGGTGAATTATCCTTTTAAGTAGTCCTTTCTCCCCCTGATTCTCAAATGCTTGTTGCCTCTAAAAATTGTGATTAATCTTGTTGAGCTGGTTCAAGGCTCACAACTAGTTATTGACATATTATTTGAAATCCTTAAGGAGAAAATTAGTGTAAAAAATACTTCCGGAATGAAATCCGCTGAAAAAGTGGGCTGTCACTGCCCAACTTATTTTTGCATTTCCTTACATGAACCTCTTTGAGAGCCAGAAATAATACATTAAAAATGTCATGTTAAATATTGTGATTGAAATCTAAGAAACTGTTTCAGTGCTCAAGAAAGACATCTCAAATCTCCCAAGAAAATGCCTGAACTATTTGCTTCGGACAGCATGATACTATAGACCAAAAACACGCAGCAGACATGCAGCAATGATCCAGCCAGCACCTGAAGTGAGTGAACGCAGGTTTGAAACATGTGTGAGAGGATGTGTTTTGCAGCTGCAGTGCTGATTTCTGCTCATCTGTTCATTTCATCGCCTTGTATTAACTAAATAAGTCATCTATAGAAAGGCCTGGATTAGAATCATCATCAGACTTTCTTTACGATCTGCTGTTGTAGTTATACTCCGTGTGTCTTTGGGTGCTCTGACAGTCCATTGTCTCTCCAAGAAAAGTCTCATGGTCTTCTGTAAATCTGCCAAAGAACGAGAAGCTCTCCTACGCGGATGCCGTTGCGGCCTTGCTGGCCAAATCCCTGACTTGGCCAACACTGTTTGCATTCTTGGCAGGTGTCTGCAGCTCACGTCTGCTGATTCCATCAGAGGTATTAGTTACTTTACCTTCACCTCTCCACCTCCTCCCTGTGTTCTCATTAAGCATGCAGAATCCATTTGTTTAGTGAGCAGCGGAGGGAGTGACTGTGAGCACACCCAGGCTGCAGATTGATTTATTAACTCTGATTTGTACCTGGGAGATGATCACATTGTCTCTGCTGTTTGAATTTCAATCGGGAAGGGCTTCCCTGCTCACCGAGAATCTTCTAAAGAACTTATCCTAACTGGTTTTGCTTCGGGACCTGGATTTTACATTGGACATGTGGTGACCAAACCGAACAAAATTTAATTTAGTTTTTAATACATTTCCTGTTAAATTTACTGTCAAATGTAGGATGGCAACTTGGTCTCTATATAATATTCTGTTTAAAATTGTACTCTACTGTACAGTATATCATTACTGGATATAATGGTCTTTTGTCTGTGAGTGAGATTTTTAAGTACACAACAGATTTAAATAGTTCAAGCACGGTGATCCATTACAATGGTAATGTATCATCTTGAACTATTTCAATCTGTTTTGTACTTACAAATCACACTCAAAGACAAAAGACCATCATGAAGTTAAAATAAATTAAACTAATGCAACCGTAATAACAAAATGTTACATAACTTACTCCAATGTACATAAATGATAATAAAATAATAAGAAATGTATATACTTAAAATATAATTGCAGAGGAACTTCTGAGAATGTACTTTTCCTGTTTTTCACAGTAAATTATAAAATGACCATTTTTATATACAACTCTTATTTTAGTATTATTTATATACAATCATAATATTTTAACTACTTTTATTTTTATATTTTCAGTTTTACTTTTAATTTGGCGTTTTGCGTTATTTCATTTAGCCATTTTATTAATTCAACAGGTTTATTTCAGTCAGTTGCCAAGATTATTGTTTTAGTTATCTAACATTATACTTTATTTTATTTCAGCTTTATTTCAATTACCAAAAATGATTTTAGTAGTTTTAGTTAACAGTAACAACACTCGTACAAAAACATATTTTATATCACTGTAAAATTGTGTTAAATTTAGTATAATTAATATATTTTTCTGTGTGTTCTTTTTTTTACAGGGTTTTGAGAATGAGGATGTCAGCGTACAGCCTTTGACATAAACAACACTGTTATGAGGTGTTTTTCTTTCCTTATAAAAGGTGATAAGCTTTTTTTTTTTTTTTCTATTCTAATATGATTTGGCTGAATACTGTCTGCAATTGAAAGTAGTGCCACTGCATGTTTGCAACTTATAAAGACACATATTGAAAAGATATTTATTATATAAATTATTTGTTTGGCTATATCTTGTGCGCCAGATGTCTGGAGTGATTCAGTCTACTCTCAGATAATGGTTTATGATGATTCTGCATATTTTTGTTCTTCAGGGGTTGGTGTTATTGGGAAGCACTCTCTCCCTGCCTCCATTTCCTGTCCCGTTTAATCGCTTCCAGGTGAGAGGTGTTCTTCCGACCTCTTCTGGGAATGCTTATTGGAATGTTTTCCTATTGATACCGTGGGTTTGATATTTACCAGATTTGACAAAGTAAAGATCTCATGTTTGGCATAATAATACAAGGGAAACATAAGTGAATTATTTGGCCTGAACGCTGGAAATATAACATTGTCAAAGTGCAGGCTTGAAACTCAATCCTTGGTCCCACACCACATTTGGTTTTCATTCTTTTTCTCGAAAATTTTACAATAGCACCCAGGGATTAAGTCATGAGGCAGGTCACAGCCAAACCAAACATCCTGCCTCCTGCAGAATAATGAAGACAGATGAAAAAAGGAAACAGGTGTAAAGTGTACTTTTTTCTTTGTTTTCTCAAGGAGGCATTTTACGCCGAGGTTGTCTTCGAACGAAACGAGGCCCGTGTAAAAAATAAAAAAACACATAGCAAAACAAAACAAGGGATGTTATTCTTCTTTCAACACAAACAGGGTTCCTGGGACGCGAGCTCTCGGGGATGTTGCAGAAGTGATGGGGCTTTCTCCAGATCGCCTCTTAGCCGCTAGGATCGAGTTTCCCGCCAAGGGGGGTGTGACAGCGCTTCTCCCCCAGCAGAGCAGACCTACGACCAAAGCTCGCAACCGCATCCAACAACACTTCGTCTCTGTGACCCGGTCACACTCTCCACACGCCCCTCTCGCTTCAGGGCCACACAAGGCCCGGTTGGCAAAGGAAAGGATAATATTTCTTCAGCTGATACGGCGAGCGGTTTCGACATGGAGCGATCGTGGTAAGAGAATGAGGTGTGGTAGGTGGAGGTGATGATAGGAAGGAGGGACTAACTGGGAAGAAAAGCTGCTGCGGTCGCACACATTTTCTAAGCCTTATAATTAAAGTGAGATTTTCTCCGGCACGTACAGTGGTACAAATTGATTTGGTTTAAACAGTCATTCTGACAGGTGATTTTTGCCTACACCTAGACATGCATCTTTAAAGCAGCATTCATCGAGAGCCATCCGGTAACACTTGTCATACTCAATGACAGGTGGAGGAAAAGCAAGTAGCAAGTGTTCAGCAATGCATGTCTCACTTCATAACCAAACGTACATCAAATGACGTCAGTTCCTCTTACTTTAGATCACATTATGACCCATCAATGTCACTGAGATCTTTCCCATTCCTGCTCCGTATGGAATTCTCTTCGCAAGTACAAAGTATCTCACGATCAAAACCGAGATTGGCTTTGACAAGAATGATGGATCACTTCTCAATAACTCACACCTGCAGAGGCCATTTGCTTGTGCCACACTGTAACACAATCGTCAAATCCGAGAGGGACCCGCAATCTACAGCGGGAGATATTCCTAAATATGTGCTCCTTCGGTCTGTAGTGCAATACATGGTTTTGATGGGCCGATGTTATATATCCAGAGCTCCTTCAGTGATCGTGGCTTCCCTGGCTGGAGGTGAACTTTTGCACGGGTGATTTATGCACCTTCTGAACTGTGCAGAGTTGGTGGAGGGCTCCTATGTCATCGTAGCCTGAGGCCTCAGGCACTTCCTGTTTAAGATGACTTACAGTTCTCTGTCAGTCCTCTGGGCCCATTTTATTGCTGCCCAGCCCCTCGCAGAAGCAGCACCGGGCCTGTGCTGTCACTATGACATCATCAGCACAGAGGAAGTGTGCTCATTCCTTACTCATCATATACAAAGATCGGCCGTACTTGAGCAGTGACATCACGGCATCAAGTTCTCTGACTCACCCACACACCTGGAAAGGAAGTCACACTATTTTTTATATTATTTGTAGATATTAACAACACAAAGAACTGCCAGAGGAAGGTTTTCCCACTGAAATGGCATTTTCTAAGGCTTTTACATGCGATTTCCTCTGTGGTTGCCATCCACTTTAAGAAACATCAGCGTTCTGTTTGTGGTTCTTGCTAAATCAACTAAAACACAGTCAAGCCAATGCCTCTCACTCCCTTACCACAAACTCTTTACTTGCAAATGTAATTTTCATCTAAGGCTCCTTTTTGTTCTTCTGAAATATCCATCAAACAACAGCATGAAAAATGAAATATTGAGTCTTTCTATAAATGTGCTGGTGGCTTTACGCTTTGATGAACTAACTGTAAATGTCCCCCCTTTACACGAGATGTCCGTCATTTGGCTGCACCAGAGGTTGGTTAGTGGAGGTATTGGAAGCGTGGATCTGTTATCGTTGAGCTGATGTATGGATGGCAGTCTAACACAAAGCTCTCCATGGGAAAACTCAGACAACGATAGCAGCCTTGCATCTTAGAAGAAATACGCACTCCCACTCACCCAGACAAGTGGATATTCATTGAGCAAGGTTCATGGTTATGCTGAGAAGTGCTCATTCAGGGCTGTGGAGTCTGGAAGCGGCGTGTGTCTGGTCTCATGGACTGAGAGATAGACGGAGCTCTGATACTCCCACACATTTTGGAGATAGCAGGCAGATTTCCTGTTCATGAGCAAAAGCTTTGATACAAGCTCTGCTGCCCAATGCCATCAAAGGCTCTGTGAAGACCCACAAGATAAAGATACAGGACTTCAATAACTTGCTGACTCTTTACTGTATGAACAAAAACACACGCTGGTGAGCATGCTCACATCATGTCCATTTCTGAATTACACAAGCATTATGATGTATGCATTGAAACCCTCACTACGGTACATTCATGTGTGAAGAAATTGTTTTTGTACTATTTAGTTATAAGCATAAACCTCCTAAAAAATTTTTTGATTTATGCTTAAATCAGTGTGCCAAATAGTAATAAGAAAAACAAGTTAATTCAAGTTCTATTGTCCTAATTAATGCTGTTCAGTTGCTTTGACACAATCTGTATTGTTAAAAGCGCTATATAAATAAAGGTGACTTGACTTGACTTGACCTGACTATTGAGTTCTATTAAGTGGGTTTTACCAAAAAATGTCGTTTTAAAATGTGCCTGTGTGTGAGTGTTTTTCTTAAACCGACCCCTACACATGAACACCTAAAAATCGCACAAAACCTACTCAAAATGAGTTTCTGAGACGCAAACAACACCCCAACTTCAACCCCCTCACCGTCCGCCACAAAGTCCATCCACCCCACCACACCCACCCCACACAACACACACAAAAACCACCTCCACACAACAACTAACCCCCCAAAATAACTAGTTTGCTTTGTCCTATTAATCCCACACCCAACACCTGAACCTGCCACACATGCAAACACACTCTGAAATGACAGACCTTCTCTGGTGACATCAGTTTGACAGCTTGGGCTTGAGCATAACATCCTCGTCAGTTCACTCAGTGTTTCTAAGGAGATGTGTAAAGCTGTTGATACTGCTTTGTTTAATTTTCTGTGGAGGAACAAAACACATTACATTAGGAAATCTACAATAATGAATACATATGAATCAGGAGGATTGAACTTTCTTGATTTCTGTACTCTAAATAACACCTTTAAAACTAATAGTTTAGACATTTCACTCTAAATCCAAATTCTTTATGGAATTTTAGACCTAATATATATGTATATAGATATCCTACACATAGACACATGTACAGTATACACACACAAACTTTTATTTAAAATTCTAACTTTTGGGGGAAAAACATTTTTTAAGGATGTAAATCTAAAACACACTCTTTCTCTCTCTCTCTAATTATTGGTCAAAAATTTGTAAGAAAATGATTTTCCCCCTTTTTGCTATGTTCTCTCTTCAAACATTTCCATTGAAATTCTGTTCTGAGATATAGATGATAGCTAGTAAGAGTGACTTAATGCGTAGACAGACGTGCTGTAAACTAACCAGTGTCGACTGTGCAATTTGTGAGACTGTCAAATGCTAGAGGTAATCAAAAGGCCACCAGCTTCACGTCTCAGATATTTCCCCTTCCTTAAATGTTTCTTTTGACATGAGCACAAATCATATTCGGAATATCTCCCTCATTCTGTCTTATCCAAGCAGAAAGCTCAGGAAAATGACTGCGCTGGAGTGATTTCAGGAATGATTGATTCTGATCTGCATGGGTCACTGTGTCTTTATGCAGGTTCAGCGCATTGGGTTTGAGGGCCAAAACTCTAAAAAATTCAATGTGGTCTTTGGATAAGGTTTCAAAAATATATCCCATCAACTGAGCAGTGCTGGCAGGCGGAGCAGACCAAAAGGTCGAAACCTTGGAAGGATGAGCCTCGCTGTGAAGTTTGGAGCAGAGCTGGAGATTTCTGGCCTGAGATGGTTCACCCCCGCTGCGCCGCCCGCCTCACCCCACGCAACACAACTTTTCCCCACTTACACCCCCACACAATCGATGACTGTTGATGTCAACACCACACATTCCGTCGCCCACACAAAGTGAAAAAGAGGCTGTGCTTTACATAATAAAGACGCTTGACAAAATATTTCAAGCCAAATGTAATCTTTATTTTTCTGTTTCTGTACAAAAAGCACGGGATCACAGGAAAAAAAAAACTGAAAAAGAAATGAAGGAAAAACATGCATTTATTTACAGCATGGTCAAAGAGAAAAAAGGAAAGTAGAATACATCTCCCTTTCTGAATTCTAAAGACATTAATTAAACATTGTGCTTTGATATATTTTGATATAATATTTCATATTTCACAAACAACCAGACACTGGCAATCAACACCGTACCCCATCCATCCCAAACAGTACAAACTCGAAGTCAACATTTCCAAAGAAAACAGGTTTTGAAAAAGAAAACAGAAGCCAGCTCTCTACATCTATGACAAAAAACCTTTCACAAGCTATTAGGAAACTGAATGCATGGGTGAAATGGATGGACACATGTGTGTGTGTGTGTGTGTGTGTGTGTTGTTTCCAGCCAGAGATGTTTTCATGTGAACTTTGAGATTGAATTCAGCTGTTTTAATATAATAGGGCACTGTCAAATTGTATTTTCTTTTTACCCCATTTATGTCTAAACCCCAAAAGGATGAATGTGAAGTAATTAGGTCACCTGTGAAATTAAAAGAGGTCTTCAGAAACCACCATTTCTTTCACATTACATTGTAGCAAACACACACCTTCACTCACTTCAGGAAAATAGAGAAAACTCATGACTGGAATATTAAAATTACATTGATTCCAAGTTGTCAGTCTGCGATATTTAATCGTAAATAGAAACAAAACCAAACATGACAAAAAAAACATTCATGAAGATGACAACCTGCAATGATATGATTACTGAAGTCACATTTCCTCAATGATTTTCCACATTTTCCCTACTAAGACCTAAAACATTGCCTTTTCGAAAGTATTTAAATGCATCATATCACAGACGATTTTTTTGATTTGTGATTTAACATACACTGTCCTGGAGCGCATCCTGTTTTAAGGCATCATTATATCTCCTTCCATTGATGAATTTCACAGCTAATCCACTGAAATGTGGATTGCGAGTTGCATTTAAATACAAATTGCATAACTTGTGCATGTGTGTGCAACAGCTAACAATATCACCAGCAACACTGACATCAATTAATTTTTCCACGTCAAAATGTGCTCCATTTCAGGTTTGGACTTCTCTGATGTGATCCATTTCTGGACATGTGATACATTAAACATGGCATATTTATCAGCACATTAGATAGAAATTTTGACTTTTCACCAGTCGACGCTATGTGGCGAAACAACCCATATCTAATATAAAATAAACCTCAACAAGGACAGAGAAGTATTATGGAAACATTTTAGAAACATTAACAAAATCACATGATGAACGATTAGCCATTTCAGTTATCATGACCAAAGCAAAGAGTAATCAATCAAAAAAATCATCTGAAAACATACTGGTGCATATTTGTATAAGTTTTACATTTTTTGTTCTTTTTTATTATTATTATTATTTTCATCTGCTTGCTAAGATACATAGCTCTTGTAAGTGCCCCAACAAAAATAGTGCATTAGGAAGTAACTATGATCATACACGTTTCACGAGAACACACGAGACAAGAGGAGGAACAACAACACAAATACATTTTGCAAAAAGAAAACATTAAATATACGATTGAAAAAAATGTTTTGTCAGTTTCTTTTTTTTTTTTCTTTTTTTTTCATCATGGTGACTTTGCACCCTGCTTTGAAAAAAACAGGTGTTCTGGTCATGTCCGGATTTTTTTTTTTTTTTTTTTTTGTCTTTTTTGTTTAAAAAAAAAAAAAAAAAAAAGTGTAATCCCTTTTATTTTTCACTCTTTTTACAATATCTAAAAGGTATTAAGACATCAAATGTGTTGACATAGATATTTGATACTATTATTCAGGCCTAACTCACCAAAGAAATCCTGAAACAAACTTTATAAATACATACAAAAAAGCACAATAAGAAATTCAACAATAAGTCTGGTACCTAAATGTGATTAAAACTGCAGAAAGCATTCCTGGCTTAAATCTACCTATCCACACACCTGGAACTATACTGGAACTACAGAAACGGTATGAGTAAAAATGACTGACATCCATCATCCTGATGATGACTAAATTACAGTCTGGGATCATTTTGTGTTTGTTTGTGCATCACTCTGTTCTCATTTGATGGTTTAAAACAAAAGCGAAAGGAAATCAAATCAGTTTGATGTTAAAAACCGAAGACACTGCATTTCGTAATTAGGAGTGAATCATTTCTGAATGACCTTTTGAGCCGTCACAGACCCATCTGGATGAGTGGCATCTCTCTTCTCACAGTGGAAACAGGACAGACATACCGTATGAAACGAACGGTCTACAGACAACATCAGCCATGCAAAGAAGCCCCTACGGCCGTGGATGTATCAAAACCTCGGCTTCTTGTTCACATTGCGATAATATCCAGCTTTTATGCTTCCTGTTCGAAATGCCACCCGGTATGGCGAGTATCCAAGGATGAAGTCATAGAGGGCAAAACAAACACATCTATTGACATTTCAGGACATGGGACATTTTCAGGCCAGGTATACTTTTCTTTTTTTTTTCTTTTAGCAATCCAGGTATTGATGTTCTTTTCGGGCAGCTCCTCATAGGACTGGTGAAGTTCGATAAGAGAGTGTCAGACAGATTTGGTGAGCCAGTGAGTTTGTTGTGGGCTCAATGAAGCCTTAGAAGAAGGTTAGGTTCCTCTTCACATGGGAGGGACAATCAGACCGGCCATAGCTGGAAGAGAAAAACAACTAGAGGTCAGTCGACAATAAAAGAGACGGTTCAAACAACACATGATCTATCTGAACCATAAAATGACTGGTTTATGGTTATTATAGGTCAATATTGCAGCTCATTCCACAGTTGGTCTGGACTGAGGAATATTTTTAGCGAATGGCTGTAGTTAAGCAAACACTTCTACACTTTAGTGCTTTAAAGTTAAGAGTTTCCTTCTAGAACTAGATCTGCAGTCAATACTGCAGCATCTTGAGACAGATTTTGGTTTCAAAACATGCAAATAACATGGAAAATGGACACCTCTCGCATCTTATTAGTTTTGATAACGCAAATATGTTCTGCTTCTCACAGAAGCATTCATCGCACGGTGCAATTGGTATCTCTTCTTCTTATTTCTTTCTACGACTCCTACCATTTCGACCCCACATCCCACTCACCCTATACCCCCTGATGGTAACATCCTCAATACTGCATTGTTTTTCACTCTTAGTATTATTGAAAGTATGCCATTATTTATTAATTTATTTTTTACTTCATTGTATAAGCAACCAGTCTTATAAGTAGAAATGTATGGATCAACTTTGACCTCAAAAATTATGTTGAGAACAGCTGTGCTGCTAAGTTTTCTTTTCTTTGTGAAAAATGTGATACATGCAACCTGAGGTAATTTTGATATTATTTTAATCTAATTTGCCCCAACAGACATCACCACCAGTGTTGAAAAACCGCATTTTCACGATATGTACTTATTTACTATTTTGTTTTTCAGCAACATAAAGCAACCAATCTTATAAGTAGAAAGTTATGGATCAACTTTGTCCTCAAAAATGTAGTGCCCTTTTTTTGTGACTCGTTCTAAAATAGGGTCTTGTTTCCTGATCGGCTCAGAGGCAGGAGAGGGGTGGGGTGCTCACCCTGTATACTGCTCCCATTGGTGCTGGTGCAGGTGGGGGGCGGGGAGGTCTGTGGCCGGACGACAGGCGCGAAGGCGCTCTTCTGTTTGACTGCAGAGATCATATGGACAGGAGAGAATGAGAAAGGGCCCGCAGACAGAGAGATGGAGGTAGGGATGCATGAAGAAGAGGAGGAAGAGGAGGCATGAGGCTCCAATAGAGGACTGGAGGGGGTGACTGAAACAGACACACACACACACACAGAGAAACACACACACCCGCACACACACAAAGATGAGAGTTATGAGGTGGGTCATGCCGATTGTTAGAGGGTTAATAGAAGTGGAAGGGCTATGGCAGAGTGAGGCATTATGGGAATGAAACCGTGTGCTACCTGAATGGCAAAGTTGATCCATAACTTAGAACACTTGAGGAGGATTTATGTCAATTTAGTCCACATTTGACTGCCAAATCACACTTTTGCTGAAGCATCAACATGAAAACCGCTCTTGTATTGACACACGAATACGTAAAGCATGCCTGGAGATGATATTATCAGGACATCTAATATACGGTCATCTGCATGCTTTGAGAGAAAGACAGGTAATAAAAACCACTGTACACTAGCCAACAATCTTGGCACTGAATCTTGAGCAGAAAGCTTGAGCTCTCTCACCAAATTGGAGCAAAACCCACAGTGAATTTTCTTCAATGAAATTCCAATTGAAAACTCTTGCCAACTTGTTTCCCATTTTTATAATGAATGGAAAGCAAACCTGCCATGAAACAGCTTTGCACAAAACTCGGCCTGCCAAACAAGTGCCAATCACACAAAATACAGCTGCTATGTATCGAATATATGAACAGTCCTGAGTATATAAACCTCATTTGTAATTGTCAGACCTCTAGCATTGTGATCCCCAAAAAAAAAAGTAGCAGCAGACCACAGGAAAGTGCAGACAGAAAGCTCACTATCCTGACCGCAGTGAGAAAGAATGTGACGGAGTGAGATGCAAGGAGGAGTCATTAAAATGTTAGACATGAAAGGAGATGAAAAAATATGAGTGTTTGTGGAGTTAGTTCGGATGGAGACGTTCACAGTGCATGGAACAGCAGACAGACAATACCTTTCCCTCAAAGAACACAAATAGACAAACAAACAACCTTAGCATTTCAGATTAGCATTAAGATGCTGACTGAGTTGCGACCAAATATGCTTGTTGTGATACCCAAAATCACTAATAGTCGAATTTAGCTGGTTAAATCCAACAAATCAGAATCCAAAACATGCAGTGAAGAGTTAACAACCCTGCTGAAATGACTAGCATGTAGTATCTAATATTTCCAGGCTGGTTTGTAGCTGATCAATCAGTCTACACTCTAAAGGTTCTTTATTTGCCTCTATGATTCCATGAAGAGCCTTTACCCTTTCCATTCCACAAAAGTTTCCAAAAAACCATTCTGGAAAAAGTTTACTAGTATGTAAAAAATAAAGAACCATCATAAAGAATCATTCTTCTTAAAAGAACCATGTTTTTCTTAGTGTGAAGAACATTTTAATCTAAAGAACCCTTTTGCACTATAAGAAACCTTTTTTGTGCAATGGAAAGTTTCCATGGATGTTAAAGGTTCTTTATGGAACCATCAATGCCAATAAAGTATTTCTAAGAGTAGACCAATTCTGGTTCCCCAAAGAACCTTTCAGTGAACATTTCTAATATATAAAAGATCATTTTTAAGAGTATACATGGCATTGCTGTGAAAACTTCCTTAGCTGGTAGAGGCTTGAGACTGGCTGAAAGTTAAAAAAAAACAAAAAATAAAAGTATTGCTGGATACACTACTCAAGAAGCCCAATATGCTGGTCTTTTCAGCAGAAATGTTAGGATCTGTTAGCTGATCAACAGAACACTCACTTGCGTAAGGAGAGTTGGCGGCGGATCCGTTGAGGAAACTCGGGGATCCAGGGACGCCCAGGTTGGTCATCCCGGCGGCTCCGTATCCGTTCATGGTGGAGGTGATGGTGTTGTAGTTGGACTGCTGGGGTGTGGAGCTCGGCACGTACCCGCGAGGAGACACGCTGTTTGAGTTACGAGAGTAAACTGGAATATAAGACATGTCAACAGGTTAAGGAGGACGCTCTTGTAGATTGAAGTTCAAATATAAACCATGTCAGCACTGGGATTTATTATGAGTTTGCTTATTAAGACGCTTGATGTGATTTGTAGATGTTGCGGTTGGACTAATGTGTGTCTGTGACATGCTGGGTTTGTGTTTCTAGTGGGTGGGATCCCTTGGTAAGTGTGAGAACATTTTAAAGATTTCCGGCTGCTGTTAAGAAAGCACTCAGTACAGCAGTCAAACAAAACTTTGTCTATGTTCCCATAAGCAGTGTGTGTGTGTGTGTATTGCGGGTTTTGGACTATTTTCACATGGCAGACAATATGACAAACAGGTCCCGGACCATACTGAGAAACATGGATAACACAGAGACTTGAGAGTGGACTCTTTTGACTTAAGCCAGTAAGTAACAAAACCTAGCAACCACCAAAAACACCCCAGCAATAACCCTGCACAACATTGGCCTGCTAGTCATCACAACATACATGCAAGCATTGTGGTAAGTTTTGAACAGACATTTCTTAAGGAAACATCATATTCTTGATTTCTTTTTCCTTTTTTCCCCTGTACTATTCACAGTCAGCCAAAACTAAACAGGAAGTGAAGAGAGACAGAGAGCTTTGAATACCATTTGGCATCCATCTATGTCCACACTCTAGCCCTTAAGCCTAATTCTCATATCGAACAGTTGAGAAAGAAAGTGAGAGAGAGTATCAAGAAGAAGAGAAAATATTGATTTAAGAAAAAAAAGAAATATATAAAAATAAAAATGCACTGCAAAAATTCATTTAAGCATTAATCTAAATTTCTGAAGTCATATTATTTTAATACCAGATATTGATCCAAACTGTATTATTTTATTTTTTTAAATATATAACTCACAAAAAAAATGCAAATTTATCTGGTTTTAAATATGTCTAACTAGAAAACAAGAAACAAAGCAGATTATGAAAAAAAAAATTGCTAACTGACAAATCAACATCCTTTTAACATGTCAGAGTCACATGAGCAGCAACATGACTGCCATTATAAGCTGCAAATATCATTCGTTAGCAGAGTCGATGCTGGTTAATCTGAGACCTTCCCTAAATAAGCTGTGCTCCTATGTGGTTTAATAAGCTGCAGGAAAGAGTTGGTGTTTTCTGTAAATCAGTTTGTAACTTAATTAGAACTTGAAACAATAATTAGTTTGATGGATGAACGAGTGGAGCAGCAGGCTGACCGAATTAAATCCTGCTGAAGTTTCTCTGCATACAAGCATGAAGTATGAAATGCAATATTTTTATAATGGCTAACGGCCCTTTCCCATGACCTCATGGATTCCTGTAGGTGTTCCTTTCTTGCGTGAATGAGGAAAACAGACGAGAGGAAAACGGGATGAGTGCTAGCAGGAGAGAAAGCAGAGGGCGCCAAGGGAGAGAGAGCTCCTCTGTCTTCCTGTGTGTCTCTCTCTCTGATATAAGGAGAGTGATCTGCTCATCTCACATCCATTCCCACTTCCTGTCTGTGAGTGTCAGAGCTGGTGGGTGAAGAGAAACATGGCCCGACGCTGCAATATTGAAAACACACTTGTGCTTGGAAATGCTCACACACAGGGTATGAAACACACATATTCAAGTCCAAAGGAAATGGCAATTCTGTTTAGTGACGCTAACGGTGTGGAAATGACATAATTAATACATTTCAAGCAACTTTTTACAGATTTTAGCTGCATTTTAGGCAATATTAAGAATACAATGTGTACATTTTATCCTTCTATGTGGAATCAATCAGCTTTAGCAGTCAGCTCATGTTACAATATTATTACAATTTAAAATAACATTTTCTATTGGAATATATTTTAAAATGTAATTTAGCACTGTGATGGCAAAGTTATGTGCTGTGCTTATAAACTGTGTTTGAATTTGCAAATTGAGTGTTTCATTCTTGTAGCGCTGTCATCCTGAGTCTCTCAGCTCGTTCACAGCCTGTGCCGCTCACACTTCTCGCAGGAGTGACAGGGAGTGTGTACACACATAGACTCACTCTGATGAACGTGTCGTTTCTATGGGCAGGTGAGTGTGAGTGGCAGTTTTGAGTGCTGTGGGTGACAGGCTTGCCAAAACACAGCCATGCAGTCACCATGTACATTGCTGCTAGTCCAGGGCTGCGGGTGGGTGTGAAGCTCACCAAACGACACATTAACAGACCCAGACAAGGACTGACAGACCGTGTGACTGAATTTAAGTGTTGAGGTTGTCGAGCAGCTTCGACTTTCGTGAAGTCATGTCTCAATCAAACCCAGTCAAACACTTTCTAGGGCTGTCAATGCAACACATTAGTGTGATTAGTTCGAAAGAAAATAGTGTGATAAAAATATTAACACAATTAATCGTGCCCCTTGATCTGTATGTAAATGAAGTTCCGCCTTTAATCGAGTTTTGATTGTAAAATTGTTTGCTGTGAACTTTAAGCCAGTGATAAGCTTCATGTTCAATTATATAAAACAAACAATATACTGACTTCTAAATATTGATATATGCGATTCATTTTTTTTTTTAAATTGCTCGACAGCCATACATGCAAGTGTTTGAATGTGTGATTTGGGACTCACAGCACACACTGACCTTGGTCTCCCTGTGAGGCCTCAGAGATGTTGACGGCGAGCTGGCTGCTGAAAGAGTTAACTCCCATCATGCCCGAGTGAGCGCTGGAGCCTGTCAGTGAGGGCAACTGGTTATGGCTCCGCGGCACGCTGTACAGCACCTCCGTCAGGTCTGCAGCACGCTTTAAAATGATCTCCTGGCCAATCCAGAGAGAGAGAGAGAGAGAGAGAGAGAGAGAGAGGTGTTGAAACGATATACAGTGGTTCTCAATGGGTTCTGATTCAAGATATACATTACATGAAAGAAAAAACATAATTATCTTAAATAAATTTAATAATAATATATTATATTAGTTATTAATCCAAGAATATTTTAGCGTATATATGTCTAAGACTTATATTTGATGACTATTATATCTTATTAAATGTAATATTATCAAATAAACTATTTATTTACCTATATAAATATGAAGTTATTTCAAAATATAAGGTGTTTAAAAATGTAATGTTCTTATATGTTACGTATTCTTAATTTTTATTACATTTATAGTAGTTACAAAATATTTGAAATTTATTGATTTGTGTCAGTAATCAATAGTATTACTGATGTTAAGTATTGATTGATTGTGTGTGTGGTGAGTGTGTGTGCGTGTGGTGTGCGTGTGGTGTGTGCTGTGTGTGTGTGTGTGTGGGTGTGTGTCAGTGTGTGTGTGTGTGTATGTGTGTATGAGAGACACAATGAAGCATTACTTCCTGTGTCCCTGTAAAACAAAAGGCTTAAAAAAACATACAAAATGGTGTTTTTTTGAAAATCTAAAAATACACAAAGTTTCCTGTAAGAGGTAGGTTTAGGTGCTGCGAGGGTGATAGGTTCTATATATATTAGCATATGCAAGGAATGTGTGTGTGGTGTCTCTGTTACTGAATATTATATAATATATTTATATCTAGATATATTTACATATATCTATAATATATATAGAATTATAATATATATATATATATAATGAAAGGAAACTTGAACATTTTCAGCTGGCTAGATATAAAATCATCAACTTAATTTGTAGTGATTTTCATACCTGATTGTTATGAGGCATTCCATACAGTGCCTCCACCAGATCTGCGGCTCTTTTCAGAAGAACCTCCTAATAACACACACACACACAAACACAGTTTAGTCCAACACTCCACCTCTGGTACCATAAATCCACATGGCTTGCATCTCAAACAGCACAGCACATTCGTGAAAAGTAAGTGGCGCACCATAAAACAGCATCATTATATTAAATTATTAAATCAAATTCATTATGTTTTAAATTTAACCAAAGTTGTTTACTATATATAAGCAAGCCATGTTCAAAAACGAGAAACCAATCGTGATGAGGTGGATAGAAAAAGAAGCTGTCGGAATCTCATTTACACCAACCTGTCACACACACACAAAGCCACACAGAACACACACTCAACCTGTGCCAAATCACAGAAGCAGTGATCCAGGGCTGCGATCCTTTCAGACTGTACACATATGCTCCACTGTCATTCTTCACACGGCGTGTGTGACTGTGTGTGTTTGTGAGTGTTATCCTGTAGTGTTCCTGTGTAAGTCACACATCTCCACTGGCCCACAGACTCTCACTCTGGTCTTACTAAGAGTACCGAAACTAAGACAGGACATAAGCATCTTTCAATGGCTTCTTGTGCATACTTGTTTTCCATCTGCTACATCTGTACTGAATTAAAGTCAAATTTTTTGACATTTTATCTCCTGTCTTCACACCCGCGGCACCTCCTTTCCACTTCACATGGAAGCATCAAATCACCACTCTTGCCCAACACTTTGTTTCCATCTATTTAACTTTTTACAATAATTTCTTTCATTTCTACTCAATGTTTTTATGAGCGCATCAGTACACATTATTGCAAGAAATAATGAATGTACTCCTTAAATAAAGAAATAATGAATATATACATGTCTTGTCCCACTGATCCTTAAAATAATTATTCTAATATGCTGATTTGGTGCTCAGGAAAAGAAATATTATCACAGTTGTGCTACTTAATATATGTGTGAAAACTGTAATACTTTTTTTCAGTAATTTTTTTATGCATAGACATTTTAAAATAACAGCATTTATTTTCATTTACAATAACTACATTTATATTGTTGCAAAAGATGATGTCTGTCACTTTTGATCAATTTAATCATAAAAAACTTGCTGACTCGAATTAAATCAAAATATAAATAAACAGAAAATTGAAATTAAAAGTGACCACAGCTGTGAATAATGAGTTAATTTTCAAACAATTTTTTTAATATAGCACATATGGACCATGATGTTTTATAGTGTGTTTTTCTGCTTTTGAAGCTTGAGAGACTCTGGTCACGATCTACTTTCATTGTAAAGAAGAGAGCGCTCAAACATTCTGCTAAACATCTCTTTTTGTGTCCCACAGAAGAAAGAAAGAAAGTAATAAATGTTTAAAATGACAAGCCTAGTACACACTGTAGATAAATGTAGATTTGAATGATCCAGTATGATCAGGCTGAAGAGGAGGATTGCTCTCTCTCTCTTTCACACACACACACAAATAATGTCAGAGACAACGAGGGTGTGAGTGAACAGAGGAAGCCAGAGCTGGTATTATGGCAACCTCTACTGGAGCTCCCTGGGGTATTACACTGAAACCTACCCCCACCACACACCCCTCCACCCCATCCACACACACACACTTCACATGGAACTGTATGAGGAGAGAACGGAAAACAAAGAGCGAGACAGATGAAAGTATAGAGTAAACACAGACAAAGAGAACTACAGATGCAGTTCATGAAATCAGGATAAAATGGCAGAAAAAAAAACAGGTTGGCAGAGAGCAGGACAAAAAAAGGAAACGGCAGAGTAATTGTAAATCTCATGACGAGAGGTGAAAGTGAGAGATGCAGACAGAAAACAGCGCTGAAAGATGAGCAAAGGGGGAAAGGGTTGGAAGAAAACAAAGGAAAAAAGACTCAAGGGACGGAGAGAAGACAGAAGAAGACAAAGTGAGGGAAATGTGCACAAATAAAGTGGAAACGAGTGAGTGAGTGAGTGAGTGAGTATGTTAGGAGGAGAGAGAGAAAGAAAGAGAGAGATGAAGAGGGGAAGTTCTAGTTGTTTTTCTCCCTCAAGTGTTGCCAGGTAAGAGGCAGCTGGGGTTGCTGGCAAACCTATCATTACTGTACTGTGAGAACAACAGCCTGTGTCTGTACACACACAATAGAAATATTACGCTAATTCTACATTATGCATGTTGAAATAAAAACTTAAATTCCCATAAATAATACTTAAGATTGTTTGTTATATTTACAACCTTCAAGTACGGTCTCGATGCCAAAAAAAAAACAAAAAAAACCCTGGTAATATTTATTGACAAATATCAGTATATTCCAAAGGTATAAAATCAAGTAAAATACACGTAGCTTTACAATGCTGGTGTTCCCAGCATGCACCAGGGCATGAATAATTAATGAGGTTGTGTATTTTGTGTTTATACTGTTTGGCAGTTTTATTTACAGTAGTGTTAATGATGAAATTAGATTTTTTTTTTAAGTTTAGTAACTTGTTATTATATATAAATAGCATAAAAAACATTTTAAACTAAATAAGACATGCAAATAATAAAAAGTTTAAGAAAATAAATAAAATCTTAATCTCACTTTTCAGTGTATTGTTGTTAATTTTAGCTACAGACTTCCCCCAAAAAAAGGGTGAAAATGAAACAAATATTAAACTAAATACAACATAGTTTAAATAATAAGTAAATAAATTTAAGTAAAAATTAAGTAAATCTTATTATTATTTTGTGCATTGTTGTTAAATCTAAACTTTTCGTAACTTTAAAATAAATCTGAACCTTTTTAGAAGTGAATAAAGAACATTAGCTCGCAATAAGTAATAAGAAATATATTTAATTAAAAATAATTTAATATAAATTGCATAATATAAATTATAACCATATAATTAATTATATAAACTATAAACTATCATTTAAACTAACCTTAAAATAAAGCTTTAAAAATTTACTGAATAAAGATATTATTTAATCTCTTTATAAACCATTTAATCTTCTGAAGTTACAAAAAAATCAGATTTTTCTAGGGCACTTTTAGACATTTTGTCCCCAAAACTGTATCTAGGCCAGAAACAAACACACACAAATGGACCTAAAATACACAAATATGCCTTAATACATGCAGAAATGTAAAACCCATGCTGGAACATTAGCTCTCGAGTTTCTCACATCTATGTCATGCAAACATAAGCAGGGCCTGCATCTGTGAAGTGCAGCTCTTAGTGACTGTTTTATGCCAGGCCACGAGGCCCTGAAATTGAACACTTTCTGGCTGAGTTTCTGAACACACTGTGTGGAAACTGTTACATTTACGAGGAAGAACAACAGTGGCCTTCAGATCAGGCGGAGAGGCAGAAACAGGCTCAGGAAACCACCGAATATTGTGATATTCCTTTGAATTTTAGCTTTAAGAGCTCATCTGGGACTGTGTTTGCGTGGTAGTGCACAACATACACGCACGCAAGAGAGGATTGGGGGGCATATGGAGATGGGGGCACTAAGCTTCCTCCTCCTCCTCATCCTCATTGACTTGCATTTCCCACGACAAAATATGACCTTAGAACTAACAGTCCTCCCCCAGCCAATCAACAACGAGCAGTAACAATCTTCACAGATGGCTCAAGTCAATGACAAACATGGGGCGAGAGAGAGAGAGGAGAGAGACGAGACGATGAGAGAGAGGATGAGGGAGAGGGTAGAGAGAGAGAGAGAGAGAGAGAAAGAGAGAGAGAGTCCCTGTTACAGCTGAGACCTTGTGCTCTGTTGTTCTTGCATTATTCAATCTAATGTATTTATTCAACCTTTACATTAGTTACAGTGTAATGAGTAGGGACTCTATTTGTAAAAAAAGATTAAAAAGATATAATTAGAACAGAACACAAACAAGAGATCACCTTGAAACCCACATAAAGCAAGACTCAGCAACATCATTACTGTACATTTTCCATAATAAAGACATCTTGTGAAGTATTTACTCACTTTAAGCCTCAAGGGTTTTACAGGTTAACTAAAACAAAATTAAAAACCATTAAAAAACCTTTCGTTACATGAAATTAATAACGTAACTGAAATGAAATAACATAACAAGCGATATAAACAATATATACAACTAGATTATATATATATATATACTATCTATATAATTATATAATAAGTATGAAAAAAAGTAATAAAATGACAAACACATAACAAAATTACTAACTTTACATTTTAAATGAAAAAAACTGATACAAAATATTAATAAGAACTATAACAGTATCTCAATAATACAAAAATAACACTGCCAAAACTATTATCACACTAACTATTAAGAAATGGAAAGATTATTGCAATTTCACAGTGTTTCACGGCATCCCCTTAGTTGATCGCTTGATTTGAAAAAAGTCACTTGCATTAGGCTTCTGCCAAAAATATTTTAATAATCAAAAAATATAATAAAAATAATAAGAAATAAATACCAAAATCAGTACTATATGTCATATTTAAGTGATTTCTGTACTGTATTATTTAGTGTTTTTATTGCACTGTAAAAATGTTTTCTCACACACACATTAAAAACATTAAACCCAAAAATATTATTTCATATAGCAAACTCAACCAGTTTATATTAGGTTATAGAAAAAAATTAAGGTAACAAAAACAACAACAAACAAAAAACATGTGAATGCTTTTATTATGTATTCATAATTGTTTTGTTTTTTTGCCGTTATCTGTTATCACACCCAGTTGTATGCATCAATTACTGTACAGTGTGTGTGTCTATAAGTGCTTTGCTTTAAGTGTGTGTGCACCTGTTCATAAAGAATTTCTATTTCTTGTTTTACTGTATGTCTGGTTGTCTATCTCTTATGGTGTTCCTGTGGGTATTTCTTAATTATACGTGCCAGTACTCCCTCCCTTTCTCTGCCCATCTGTACGTGTCTCCATGGTTTGGTTCTCCCCTGCTCTCGTGCCTGATGCTGTCCAGGTATGGGGCTCTTGTTCCAGTCTGCCTCCCCGCTGCAGTTCCCTGTGTCCGGCCCCAGTCGCCCAACCTGTCCCTCGTTCAACAGCGTTCTGCCATCCACACCCAGTGGGCAATCTGTCACCAACACAGCCTTGGCACTGGCAGCACACCCCTCTCTCTCTCTTCTTTTTCATACCCTGTTTCTCCTTTGCTCTCCTCTCCTGTCCTGTCTTCCCCCTGGCCACGGCTCAGTTCATTAATCTCCATTATAAAACAGAAGTTAGTTAATGTCTCTGATGCTCGCTGGCTACGATACCCTGCCACGGGCCCTTTGGCACAACATGAATGCACACACAAGCACTTACGTAAAAACACACACACACATTCACTCGTGCTTAGCTATTCACATCAAATACAACATAGTTGCTAGTCTGTATGTTCTGAGTTTGCGATATAAACTTTAATTTGATAAAGAAATTATTAAAGGTCAAGTATGACTCATTGGTTTAGTGCTAAAATGTCTTTCTTACTTCAGGTTAGAGATCTGATCAAACCACTAACCATAAGTATAAACTTAAGTCATCTTGAAGCTTGTAAGTGATCAGATTTAACGATATTTGCCTGGTGGACAATAAAAGTTTTTAAAAAAAGCAACCACCTAACAACACCAACCCAGAACACTCTCCACTGCAAACATTCCACTCACTTTTTCTATGAGAAATGTTGTTTGTTTTTTATTGTAGATTTTGTTATTTTACTGCAGCTGCTAAAATTAATATTAATAATAATGCTTATTAATATACATGATTAGTATTAGTAAAAAAGTGTTTTTCAAGATTGTGTAAATGTTATTATTTAAATTAAAATAAATACAATTAAATAATCTTAATAACTACAAAATATATTTATTTTGTATGTTTGTTTCACAGCATTGTATTCCTTATTTAAAAGTCACTTTGGATTAAAAAAAATATGAATAAATATAATGCAAAGCTAAACTGTTTTGTTCGCCTGTAAAATATAAAAAGAAAATAATTATTTGAGAAATATAAGAACGTGAGGCATGAAGAAAAACGAATAAGCAAGAGAGAGAGGTATAAAATGACTTCAAACAGCCACAAGGTGAATAAACTGCACAGTTCTGCTCAGTGGACTTAGCTTTACTTCATTATTTATGTGGCGTCTATAAAACAACCTGCGGCTACTTTACACACGTACCCCTCACACGTCTCTACAAACTATTTCACATTACACTTTCTCTGCCCAAACAAAAAGTCCAGCACATTCCCTCTCAAATTAAGTCTGCCAGCACAAATCAGCGCTGCGTTCCCTGTAGTCAAGCTGCACTATAACCCCAATATCACTTCGAGGCTCAATACTCACTCTGTTGAACCCCTAATGAAATTCAATCAATGATTGATAAGGTGGCAGTTGCCCTCAAGTAGACCCGCTGATGATTACAGCCGGTCGGCCCGAGCACCTGACCTCGCTCTGGGCTCCAGAGGTGTGCCACCTGGCCCTGGGAGAGACAGGCGCTGGGCCTTTTGTCTTATTAGCTGACTGTTGAGGTGTAAAGATCTGCCGCCTGCCAGGCATACAATTAGTCATCCTGTGATCTTTATTACTCTAGGGTGGTGGACTTTCTTTGCAAAGCCCCAATTTGACACCCTCTCTTCCTCACCCGGGAGCCCCAGGCAATGCTGGGGATCAGGTGATGGGACCTTACAGAGGGTCCCTTGCGTCACAGGTTAAGGACAAGGCAGGAGTCACTCTTGTGCTACCAAGAGGACTGTGAGCGATCCTCTGCAGGGTCAGCTATTGGAGGAATTGTCCCACTTTGTGATTTCTGGTTCCTCATTTTTTGCAGCTTCTTAAGATCCTCTTGATATGAAAAATTATTTTTCTAGGTATCTTGAGTTGTCTATTTGGTTCTTAGGACACTAAATAGTACAGTACAGTATTAACAATTAATAAATATTATTTTAATTAATGACGTTTTTTTAAGATCAGTATGTAAATCATATGACTTTCAGTTGGGTCAACTAAATAAAAATAAATATATTGGTAATTTCACCTTTACACAATGTTCTTTGGTCTTCCAACTCAAATAGCCTCTGTACAGTTAGTCAAACATCAAAATATAGGACATCTTGCAAAATTATTAACCTGAAAAGTTGCATAATTCATAAACAACAGCAGCAGTATGACTACTAAAAACATTTTTGTTAATTGAAACAAAGCTGAAATAAAATTACATTTTAAAACTAACTGAAAGTTAGAAACTAACTGAAGTAAGTTTATGCTGAAGCATGAAAATCACTAACTGGAAATAAATAAAAAATAATAATAATAATAATAAACTACCCTAATTTGTCCATATTCCACAAAAGAAAATGACAAAAGCACATTAAAAATGTATAATGAAAACTGAAAATATAAAATAAAAGCTAATTACAATTTTCAATAAAACTTTAGTACATAGATAATATTAAAATAACACTTGGGCAAATATTGTTTTAGTATTGGCCATATTACCAAAAGATTTGTGTAAAATGTGCACTGAAGTACCATAAAGTTTGTTTCGATGCATCCCTAAAGTCAAAAACAAAAGATATCTCCCTTCCCTTTAAAAAAGGTATTTTTTATTATCCTAACTATGTGCAATTATATGCACAGATGCATTTCATTATTTGCATTTTGCATCGTTATTAGCATTAGCATCATCTGTAAAATATAAAAAAGTTCTTTGTGGAACACCGGCCGGTAAAACTCTTTTCGGTTCTAATTGGAACCTTTATTTTTAAGAGACAGGCCAGAAAGGGTTTGGACTCGGAGAGATTCGCTCGGGGAGGCATGTGAGCGGCTCCCTCCCCTGAGAGGTGTTCTGGATGAGCTGGATTCATGTCTGCATGTTAATCTCTTCACTCTACCTGCCAAAAGGCAGAAAGCACGTGTTACGGCGCATTGAGATGCTGTGTTCCTCTCCTTTTCCTTTTCACAGACCTCCACAGCACAGCATCACAGCATGAAACCATCTCAACACTCCCGGCCCCCCGCTGTCTGTGTGTGTGTGTGAAGTGTATGTGGGTGAATGGGGCACGAGGAGTCGCTCAGACGCTCTACAGTTCATTCAGCACAGGTAACAAGGTGAGTCTGTTTGACTCTAGATTGGCCCGGCTCTCGGCTCTCTAACCCTTGTCTTCCGACAAGCCTGTTTCTATCTTCCTCCTATCTTTTCTTCCTCCTGTTTTCCCCTTGCTTTCTTTCCAGGGGCTCAATTATGGGAGGATGGTTCTCAAGCGCCTGGTGAGAGCAGATCAGCTGACCCGGGAGAGCAAGCCATCCGACAGGTCCCCTAACAATGATAAATCACATACACACACTGAGCCTGGTGAACAGAGGTCCACCACACATACATACATATACAACATTACAACACTTGCACACACACATATAAGCTTATTGTGCTAATAAAGAGCAACTGATAAAGTAAAATGTACCAATATGACAAGGCAAAGGAAGTCAATAATCTACTTCCTCTTAAAAAGGGCACACAGTAGAATGAACAGGACTTGAAAAGGAAGACGGGGCTAGTTGTCACAAGGACAATATCTGAATAAAAACTGTATAAGTTTTTTGAGTGAAAAATCCAACTCCACAAATGTATTTTTTGTTACATTTTACATTTTGTTTTATTTATTATTTTGCTGTTTAATTATAGCTAATTAATTAGCTGTTTACCATAGTATAGTATAGTATATATTTTACCTCATATAGTTTAATGGCTGTTAATCAAATTATTTTAACTTACCCCATAATGTAACAAAGCCTTACCATTGGGGCATGTTGTCACAAAAGTGTGTGTAAAATAGTGTGTAAACGTTCAATAGCGTTTTAAGGTCAAAATTTGCATCTATTGAGAAACTGATTAAACCCACTCTGAGAAATATTCACTCAAGTACAAACTGTGACAGCTAGCTCCAGTCTCTCCTATCCAGTGCTTTTGGGAGCTGCCACATGCACATAAAGTGCATATTCCCTCTGAAAGTAAAAGTGACGTGACATGTGGCCAAGTAAATGCCCCTTACTAGGAATTAGTGCTCTGCATTTAACCCATCCAAAGTGCACACACACACACACAGCAACGAACACACACACACCGTGAACACACACCCAGAGCTGTGGGCAGCCATTTATGCTGTGGCGCCCAGGGAGCAGTTTGGTTATCGGTGCCTTGCTCGGGAAACCTCATTTGGTATTGAGGTGGAAAAGCACCTGTAACATCCTCCCCCACCTACAATTCCTGCTGGACCTGAGACTCGAACTAGCACCTTTGGGTTACGAGTCCAACTCTCTAACCATTAGGCCACGACTTCCCCAACTGACTGAGCAGTATTTCAGTATGCAAACAGGACTTTTTCAGTTCATTTAATGTGCATAAATTTCTTGTGTTGGAAACAGTTCTACGAAAGACCCCGCCTTCTCATTATAAACACCCATAATGCAAGGTGTCATTAGCGTGGTCTCCTGGTCGTTAACCTACGTGTAACCTGGGACGCGTCCTGTGACGTCTGTCCCAAAGGCAAGTGAGAAACCACTGCCTGTGGACGGAGTAGCGTCCTAATCACATCCCATATTCTGATCCTATCTGAGAGAGGTGTGGCTCACCGGCCAAACCCGGACTGAATGAATTATAGTAACCTTATACCGCCTGGCCCCAGCAGGTCGTCAGACAAACCCGGCGGTTTTCCGAAATGCTGTGGCCATCACTGGTCAACACCACCACACTGCATCTGATCAGGATTTGGAAGGAGCAAGTATATGCTAAAACGCCGTCAATCACAAAAGTGTTGTGTGTGTGTTACTGCATTTTCCATATTAACCCATTTGTTTTGAAAATAGTAACTTTAAGTTTATTAATTTATTTAGTCTATATCTAGGTATGTGTGTGTAATAAATATCTAATCTACGGAAACATATAGTTTAAAAGGACAACAAGTTGTTTCATGCGCTCTAGCTTTGAATAGTTATTTACCAACTTTATATTTATTTTTGTGTTTATTTCTTATTTTCCCTTATTTGCCTCTCATTTACTTATTCCTTCACTTAGTTACTTTTATGTTACCTACTTACATGGCTTTTTTTTTTACTTGGGTATTTATTTAATAGACTGTTCTTAAAACGAGGCAAGGGGACCAGACAACGCGCGGGCCTTGTAAAAAACCTGTCTGTACGTGAGTAGTTTCGAGTTTTCCTCTGGCAAATGTATAAGGTATAAGAGTGATCACGCTGCCAGTCCTCCCCGTGGAACATATCCGCGCATCAAAAGCCCCAGACAATGTATCCCACTATATAGTATCCATTTACAAATAAACGCTTTATTATGGTGACTGGATCGTCAGATTGTCCAGGATTGATAAATGGTTCAGTTTGGCAGCTGTTTTAAAAGTCAATTCGCATCAGATCTGATCCCCTCCGTACCACCAGCGCCTGACCAAAAGAATCTCTCTCACTTAGCTTCCTGCCTTTTTAGGGGAAAATAATCTTTTCATACTAACCAGGCAGCAAACCGCCCATGGCACCTGACGGCACATTGAGTTTTTGCGCTCGAATCGACGTGTATATACACACACACACAGTCTGCACCCAATGCATATCAGCTTTGTTCTTTGATTTGTTGCTTGTTGCTGCCCCAAAGCTGCAATGTGCCACCAGCATGCATAACAGCGGCAATCTAACCTCCATCTCACCCTCTCAAAGTCGGCATCACACAAACAGTTGTTTTTTCATTCACAAGCCAGTGTGAGCTGCTCTTCTACGTTATCAAACAGAAGACCCTCAGGCTTTCAGAAACAAGGTTTGCTTCACAGACATAAGAAAACACTCATCCTTTTCAGCAAGACTGGAGATGCAATGCCAAATCTGAGGATGAAATATTCAACTCCCATCTAGCGAATGCTTTACACCTATTTTCAAATTGATCTCAAGTGTTTCTTTCAAATGCAGGAGAGCTTGTGTAAATCCAAAGCATGGCCAGGGAAAACTAAATCTGTGATTTTAATAGAACGGAAAAATATGCAGCGAAAGCATTTTCTGCCGACCACACTTACCTTAGGTAACCTCTCCGGGTCTCCAGGGTGACGAGGGATGACCTTTTGTAGCCTCTGGAAGCCGTAGTCTATGGTGGGTTCGTTCAGAGCTGCGGGAGAAACCGAAAATAAGAAGTTTATTTGATTTAACTGACTGCAGTTCTCTCAGAAAGAGGCCATTATGTCATCTTGTCCATTTCCCAGAGTTCTCTGCCATGATGTCCCAGAGTTCAGCGGAGTTAAATATCAGCATGCGTCTGTTTACATTTCTCCCTGTATATTTGTTTATGTTCATCCCTGTGGCATCAATCCAGGCTTACCCCTGTGTGAATTTGTTTTATGAAGTGTTTAGTGAGGCCCTATGGCCTTCCTGTCCCTCTTTACACTTCTTTATTTCCAAACTCTAACCTTTCCTGCCTAATTCAATAATTTTCTTCTCACTCAACCCTGCTCACGTTTATTTCATTCTCTCACTGCAAACAGCACCTCCGCTTAGCCATCCTTTCCCATCTCTGTCGCGATACGACGGCAGAAAGAAACACCCGGAAAGCAGTTAGGGAGATATTTCTCCATAATCAAGCCCATTAATCATAAAAGGCTGTCAAATTTGACTTTGGGGACAATTTGTCAGCCTTCTTGCCCGGTCCGCTTTTGTCACCGTTGCCTCTTGTATTCTGTAAGGATGATTGACAGTCCAAATGCTAGAATACCTAGTTTGCACTAATATGCATAAGTGATGCTTTCATGAATAAGAATAAGGTGGCTGTGCAGGAGCAGGGGCCTCTTTTCAAAGGGCCCGGTGCCGTTTGTCGTGCGCGGCAAATAGATGTTATTACCATTATAACAATATTTGTTTTCTTTCCTCGGGAATGGGTCTCGGCGAGCTGCTAAATCAAATTTGTTTGAGCTGGTTTCACGGCGAGGAGGAGAAAAGAGCTAGCGGAGTGACAGCGGTTGCTGAGGAGGGGGTGTGTGGGGGTCTTTGTGACTCAATGCCCCCGTGAACGTGAGGGAACAGTCTCTCAGGATGCTCTGAGAAAGGCTCTGTGGAAACGATCACGTTCCTTCTTCAAGTCGGGAGAACTGCGGTGGCAGTGTGATTAGACTCAGCAAGCGATCTACGTGCAGGTGTTTTGTTGTGTCATTTTTTGACAGTCTGCTATGCGATAATCACCGCCATCTGGATATAAGGTGTCAGGAAAAAAGAGTGTAAGACAGAAGGAGAGATAAAGAAAGACCGAAAAATGGAATGACGAATGCATGACAATAACACGAAATAGAATATTAAGAAATGAATGAACGACTAGCCTGCACTAAATAAACGTAAAACAATAACCCAGATGACTAGAAGTAAGCAAAAAACCCTCAAAAGAACTAAAGATTAGGGAGAAACAAGAAGGAAAGGGAGGAAAACGAATAGACACGGGAACCTCGAAGAAAAAACACAAGAAAAACATCCTTTCATTAGAGTCAATTTTCAAAGTTAAATCTCTCATAAAACTTGCACTTCTACTGAACCGTTCTGGACTCAACATGAGTACGGAGGGCTTTGTCTCTCAAGTCCGACCCCCGAAAAATTCAAGCCCATTTACTTTCGGCTTATTAATATCCCCCCGGAACTTATGACCCCGCGCCCCCATTGGCTGCCTGCAGGCCTCTGTCTCTTAGCCAATCGATACGGCTGCCTCCCGCCGAGAATGGGCTGAATGTGGTAGATGTTGTTTGTGCGTGCGGGCGCGAACCCTCCCCCGCGCTGCACTCGTCACAGCCCATATCAACGATGGATGGACCTGTGGGTCGTAAATAATCTGCAATTCGAGCCATCAGTGCCACTTTCTTCGGCAAAAAGAGAGCATGGGCGAATCAAAATCGTAATTTGTATTGATTTTTTTCTCCCTTCCTCTCAGCCATCCACCCATCTTTGCTGTGCCTGACGTGCGATTGCGAAAAGGGAAAGATAATGCAGTTCACTGGAGAGGTGGTGCGTGTATGTGTGTGTGTGTGTGTGTGTGTGTGGGGTTGTGGTGCGTGTGTTGTGTGGTTCTTTGATGAATGACGAATAGACTGATGTAACTTTTTATTAAGTTAATATCTCTTGCAGGCGCTGTGGGGCTGCACGATCTCTTTCTCTTCCCTGCTCTCTCTCTCTCTCTCTCTCTTTTTTTCTCTCTCTCTCTCTCTCTGTTTCTCGTTTGAAGGTTATCACACACTCCACTGAGATCTACTGATGCTAAATAGAAGGTTGCTTTGGGGTGTGAGGTAACAGTGAAAGATTAATATGATTTCCTCTTTCAGATGTCCAGTGGGACGGGACAACACAATGTGCCACCATATAGGAGACAAAAAAGCATTTCCTCATACGTTGTTTGCATAACTAGATCTATTACTGTCAAGATTTTGATCATCAGCACTGCAGGGTCGAGTCTGAATCGTGTCCCCCATCATCATCGACACACATCAGCAAAACCGTTGAGCATTTGACCTCTGACATGCAGTTAACCTGCCCTGCAAACCTGCGTTTGTCCTCACATATGAGCTCGCTGGAGCGGTAAAAAAAAAATAAATTAAAATAAAAAAAAAACGATCTGCAAATTAGTAGTGTGTGACCTCGAAATCCATCCCATCAATCACCTCTCTTTTCTTACCTCTACACGATCTGGGGGGGGGGGACCGGGGGGGGGGGGGGGTGGGGGGCGGGGGGTGGGGGGGGGGGGGGGGGGGGGGGGGGGGGGGGGGGGGGGGGGGGGGCGGGGGGGGGGGGGGGGGGGGCGGGGTGCGAAGTCAAGGTCAAAATAGCGGACTGGAAAACCACTCAACATGCACCAACCATGAGCCGAACCTAATGAGGGCAATGCTTATTAATAAAAGAGGGAGGGAAATTAAAGAGGAGAGGAACATATATACAACCAGAATGAGAGAAAAAGCAGAGAATGTAAATGAATAATTGGCTCCACACACAACACATAGGAAGCTGAATTGGGATTTGAATTGAAGTGACAAGAAAAGGAATTGCAATTCAAACAAATTCAACACAGGTAATCCCTTGTACACAATTCACAATTCAGTCAATAGAGTTTATTACAAATATATGTTTATTCCATCCATCATTCTATCTATATCTATATATCTGCTCATTCAATCCATCCATCCAGCACCGTTTCTAGCCAATTTGACGCCCTAGGCGAATTCCCTATATTAATTCTGAATTCTTCAGACACCAGTGTCTTGGCACATCAAATTGGTTGTCTAGTAACAACACTACTTTGTGGAGATATCAGCGCATTTGCTCCACAAATCTGAATGCATTTATTTGTAAATTGACTGTATATAAACATTTTGCTCAAGTAGTATCTGTAAGACCATTGTGTTTCCACGAGATGCCTGTATACCCATAGGTACAATCCCTGGGTCTAAATGGCACATCCTTTACCCAGAAATCCCAACATAAATTCATTCTCTTACATTTTTATTTGGATACGTTACCTATACTACACAATTGTTTAGATATTAGGCAATGGCTACTTTTTTTTTGTCTTACTGTTTTGTTTAAAAAAAATGGTTTTTGTTTCTGAAACCTTGATTTAAGTTGTCAGTTATTGCATTTATTTCATCAACCTATAAAACCCCTTGTTACCCCAACGTACATATCAGCTTATCGAGTGGCATAAAAGTACCATGCAGCTACTTAATCATGGTTGCTCTCGTTACCGTTCACTTCCCCCTTTAAATACGTGACCTCTGCCCTCTATGACGCGGCTCCCACTTAAGCGCTTTGGAAGTGAATTAATTGATTCAGCATTTTGACACCTCCGTAAGGATGCATGTAACTCGACAAAGCGGTCTAATAAAGGATGTATTGATCTCGTGAATTAGCGAATTTTACTACAAATATTTTTTAATTGGATGTTAAAGTTTATATGGGAATATTACATGATCCTTTAACAATGCATTGGCGCAAAACACGCACACCTTTTGGATGAATCTGCCACAAATATTTGGACAAATACTGCCTAAACAAAATACTGATTTGTGCACTTTATTTACTGTACCAAAATTTTAAATTGGCCTTTGAACTTAGCCTTATTGCATGGCAAAAAATATTGTTACCTTGCCAAAGCACTGACAGAGCCCACTGATCTAACGGCATTGCTGAGTGTTCCAAATGCAAACTTTGCATGCAACAGTCAGGCAGCAATTGACAGCACTCTGATCTAGTGGCATACAGGCATCGTCAGATTGACAGTACTCTAGCCCAATAATGTTGTGGGATCCAGTGGGGGCGGCAGTCATAGTTCAGGGTGACCGTGCCACTCTTTATAACAACCCTGCTAAAATGTAGTGCCAGTAAGTGCGCTCATTGGCGCCTTCCTTCGGCTGTTGCCCTAGGGCTTAACGCTAGATCGCCGATGCCAAAACGGCCCTCATCCATCCTTGGTGTTTGATACATTCAGGTGGTCTCTCTCCTCCAATCCATCTTTTAAGCTTCAATGCTTTTTAAACTTTTTTTTTTTTTTTAAATCAGGCTCTGTCAAGCCACATTTTAAAGTGTGCTTTTATATTTAAAATATAGTTTTTCTTTTCTTGGAATTTCCTTTCATCTTAATTTCACTTCCTTACTATGAAATTTAAATTGCAGTGTTGTATTCTGTTTGCTACCTCAATTAAAATTCAGGAATTTAATTGGAACTTAAAAACTATTCTGAGTTCAAATTCAATTCCAATTCTGGAGCGTAACTTAAAAACTATTATGAATGGCACACAACCCTGCTCCATAAGATAACACAGCGCCTAATTTCCCAGCCCAGCCCCAATAACTTGTCTCCCGCCAACTGTATATACGTTCAGTCTGCACTTGTTTACATCCATGCTCTCCAATGGGCTTACATCTATTTACCCTCCTCTGTTTTTCTATTTACATTCTCTTGTTCCCACTTTCCAACAGGCCCCCAGGCTGATCATGTTTCCCATCTTCCTGATGGCGTCTGTCTTTACAACACAGGCTTTTTAGGTGCCACATTCATTCCCGTGCTCTCCTCCTTAGCCTCTGTGATGTAGCGATTGTAAGCATAGTCATGCCCCCCTAGGCCACAATCGCAACTGTGTATCTGCACCATTCAGAGAGAGGCTATTTCAGCGGTCTCCCGCAACGAGACTGTCACGATTTCAGATAGGCCCATCGGGCCCATCTAACCTTGATCAGCCGGGGGTGGGGGGTGGGGGGGTGGGGGGGGGGGGGGGGGGGGGGGGGGGGGGTGGGGGGGGGGGAGGGGGGGAGGGGGGGGGGGGGGGTGCCTCGTTCCTTGGATGCACATTGATGGAATGGGGAATTTGATGCGGGTTTGGATTCCAATGCAACATGCCTCAATTTCTCATTTTCATGTGCATAAGAACACTGATTGATTATGTGAGGAATTGCTCCAAGCGGCAGCTTTCCCCGCATATTGGTACTCGCACTTAGATTGCCCCACTACTCTTTAGGGGGAAGACATTTACAGACACGCAACGGGGCGACGTGAGAGGAAGCGATTTGTTTTCTTGTTCCGGAGTCTGATAGCCACGAATCCTGCGTCGGTTGTCGACAAGAGGCCGAAGCCCCCTGTTGCGTGCCATCGATTTCAACCCATCCATCTCCTCTTTGTCCTCACGTCAAAAAAGGCTGTGGCACGTAGAACCACATTGCTCTGCAACTACCGGAAAAATCCGAATGTGCTTCTTTGCACTACTCTGAAGGAATAAATCAAGAAGTGAGCTTCAAAGTGTCAGTTTCCTGATGCACTCTTACGGCCCGCTCTCCCGCTCCAGCTCTCTTCTCACTCCATCCGCCGCCAGACCTGACTCCCCCATCCCTAACCCCTGCAACCCCCAAACACTCCTACCTCCTCCTCCTCCCTGGATCGATCCTCATAGAAATTTCATGAACTTTAAACTGTGATTGACAGTAGAGGCAAGGCGCGCAGGCTGCTTTAAAGTGGAGAGCCACCGGGGAAGATGAA
The DNA here is from genome assembly GCA_018155175.1 of Sinocyclocheilus anophthalmus. Classification (NCBI taxonomy): domain Eukaryota; kingdom Metazoa; phylum Chordata; class Actinopteri; order Cypriniformes; family Cyprinidae; genus Sinocyclocheilus; species Sinocyclocheilus anophthalmus. The sequence goes on from JADLZN010009952.1 coordinate 85,679, forward strand.
GAGAAACCCACCCCAGCCTCTTCAAACACGCAGACAACACAGACTCGCTCGCACTAAAAACCACACACTTTTAATTACGGCTAAAACACGCTTTGCTGTTATGGCAGCAATTAGGAAAGCCGAGCTAACCTCGGTTTACCCCTGTGTGACACCGCACTATGAAAAACTGTCTGGCTTTTTAGGGACAGATCATAATCAACAAACGATTCTCACTTTTGGTCAGATGTTATATTAAGGGAACAAGATGTTCAGAATGTGCATGTGCTATATCACTTCACGGGTGTCTGTCATTATGTATGCATATGCGAGACGGGAAATAAGATCAGTGGAATAAAAGAGGAGGAGGTTGAGTATTTGATGAGCTGCTGAGGGCTTTTCTCCACCAGGGGAATGTGTCGTTCCTTTACAGAGCCAAGATTCATATCACTATCAAAGGAGTCACTTTTCTCTTAAAGAGAAGACCTGTGGAACCAATGTTGGATAATTAGTCATTTCATGGGGGGACACTTTAGGCTGTGACTCCAAAATAATAACAGGCTCCTCAGGTGGGGGAAGTATGGCTTTGAGGCACACTTCCTTGATGTGTCACTCAACTTAATCAAGGCACTACAGAGGCAATTACCCAGCAGATGATTAACATATCTAGCTGGTAAGGCAAATGGATGCAAGTGGTAATCAGCATGGCTGCGTCACTGCTCAGTCTCCGAGGAGAGAGAAAGAGAGAGAAGGAGTAACGGAAGGAGCTTGTGTGTTAATGTCACTTCCACTTCATTCTTTCCATACTGGAAATGTTCGCTACATTCAAGTCACTGCACACATTTCCATTTATCAGAGAGTTGGTTCTGTGTAGTTATTTTAGGGCTGGGAATTGCCAACTAACTATACGACTGGACTACATAGACTACAAAGACTACCCAGTCTTTGACATTTCCCTGTAGTGCTAAGAATGGTAAAGCCACAGCCAGCAGGTGCAGAGCAGCCAACTAACTATACGACTGGACTACATAGATCATGATTCAATACATCAATGTAGTTTTAATATATCTTGAGCCTCATAGACTGATGAACCAACATTTTGGCCACCAAAGTCTGTGTGAAATCATATTAGTTTATCGACCAAAAAAAAAAGGTGGCAACAAAATGGAGCTCTTTGATCTGAAACTGTTACTTTAAAATTCAGAGAAGCATTTATAGGTAAAGACTATTTCGATTCAAAAGAATATGTTCATAGACATTATTTAGAATCTATATATATTCCCAGTAGTTTAAATTATTCTGTTATTTTATATTATTTTTATTATTATAAGAATTATCATTTAAAATAAGTTCAAATAAAAAAGTTATGATGTTTCTGCTTTTCTAACCTTTGAAATCTGACATTATATACCACATACAAGCAGATGGGTTATGGATTCCACTAAAAGGCTGTACTTCAGCTACTGTGAAAGTATCTCACCAATATACGCCACAGTCAGGATACTGCTGACAGACCACCTCCCAGTGCGAGTCTCTCAAACACATCAGCGTCCAAACTGTGAAACAACTGAACGAAATGATGACATCATACCGGGTCCTGTTCTATGTGCTCGGCAGCCCCGCAGAGCTCATCCAGTGGAACGTTCCGCTAATGTGTTCCATCTGCCCGTGCCGAGGATGAAAGGTAACAAAGTGGCCCATTGTTCCACGGCTTGGGCAACAAGTGCACTGCCCCTGGTCCCTCTCCCAGCTATGACTATGGGAACGTTCTTTGAGAAACATCAGCCACCGCATCCACAGAGCCTGTGCCATTAAGCTTTAGTGCCAGTTTTAAAGAGCTTATATAGTGGATGGCGCCAGAACCTCTGGCTGATGTGAGAACACAGCGAGCAGGTTCCAAGACCAGCCCATGATTTTAAGTTGCATACCAGCTGGGTGCTCCGTAGTTTTCCAATCAGCATCCCTGGCCTCAGGCTGCAGCAATGGCATAGCTAGATTGAGGAAATCTTTGTTATAAGGCTTTGACATCCAATCCCACCCTTACAATGATTCCCAACATATGTTCCAGCCCTACGTTCCTGCATTTCCAGAAGTCTCTTAGTCTCTTCCTCACATTGTTCCAAACCTAAAGATATTCTGAAGAATGTTTCAACTGTTTTTGTCTGTATATGGGAATCAATGGGGTCCAAAACAACAACATTGGATCTTACTGACTTGCATTGTATGGACTTACATTGTATTTGTGTTCCACAGAAAAAGAATGTCATACAGGTTTATATAGAGTAGCTCTTGACTGTGCTGCGAAACGTCCTCTGAAGAGTTTGTGTTTATTTAGTTAACCAACATATTCATTATGGAACTTTCGGACATGTCGGAATCTACTATCTATATATATATTATATATATAGTATATATATACAGTGGGGAAAAAAATTATTTAGTCAGCCACCAATTTTGCAATTTCTCCCACTTAAAAAGATGATAGAGGCCTGTAATTTTCATCATAGGTTTACCTCAATTATGAGAGACAAAATGAAAAAAAAAATCCAGAAAATCACATTGTAGGATTTTTAAAGAATTTATTTGCAAATTATGGTGGAAAATAAGTATTTGGTCAATAACAAAATTTCATCTCAATACTTTGTTTTATACCCTTTGTTGGCAATGACAGAGGTCTAAAACGTTTTTTGTAAGTCTTCACAAGGTTTTCACACATTGTTGCTGGTATTTTGGTCCATTCCTCCATGCAGATCTCCTCTATAGCAGTAATGTTTTGGGGCTGTCGCTTGGCAACACGGATTTTCATCTCCCTCCAAAGTTTTTCTATGGGGTTGAGATCTGGAGAGTGGCTATGCCACTCCAGGACCTTGAAATGCTTCGTACGAAGCCACTCCTTCGTTGCCCGGCGGTGTGTTTGGGATCATTGTCATGCTGAATGACCCAGCCACGTTTCATCTTCAATGGCCTTGCTGATGGAAGGATGTTTTCACTCAAAATCTCACGATACAGGGCCCCATTCATTCTTTCGTTTACACAAATACCTGGTCCCTTTGCAGAAAAACAGCCACAAAGCATGATGTTTCCACCCCCATGCTTCAAAGTAGGTATGGTGTTCTTTGGAAGTAACTCAGCATTCTTTCTCCTCCAAACAAAGTTGAGTTTTTACCAAAAAGTTCTATTTTGGTTTCATCTGACCATTTGACATTCTCCCAGTCCTCTTCTGGATCATCCAACTGCTCTCTAGCAAACTTCAGACGGGCCTGGACATGTACTGGCTTAAGCAGGGGGACACTTCTGGCACTGCAGGATTTGAGTCCCTTGCGGCGCAGTGTGGGACGGATTGTATCCTCCCCCTTTGTTACTTTGTCCCTCTTCTCTCATGTCTTCACTTCAAAGGTTCCCCCCCGTGGGGGTCTGGGCAGTTTTTGCTCACAGTTCTGTGATCATTTGACCCACGGGTGAGATCGTGCTTGGAGCCCGATCGCGGGAGATGACCAGGGTCTTGTTATTGCTCTTCCATTTTCTAAAATATGCTCCACAAGTTTGATTTCTCTTCACACCACGCTGCACGTACCTATGGCAGATTCATTCTATCCCGCCTGGTGCAGGTCCTACAATTTTGTTTCTGGGTTTTCCTTTGCAGCTCTTTGGTCTTGTTCCATTTGGAGTTTGGAGTGTGACTGTTTGTGGACAGGTGTCTTTTATACTGAGAACGAGTTCAAACAGATGCCATTAATACAGGTAACGAGTGGAGGACAGTGGAGCCTCTTAAAGAAGTTGTTACAGGTTTGTGAGAGCCAGAAATCTTGCTTGTTGTAGGTGACCAAATACTTATTTTACGAGGAATTTACCAATTAATTCTTTTAAAAATCCTACAATGTGATTTTTTTCTGGATTTTTTTTCTCATTTGTCTCTCATAATTGATCGTATACAGTACCTATGATGAAAATTACAGGCCTCTATCATCTTTTTAAATGGGAGAACTTGCACAATTGGTGGCTGACTAATACTTTTTTGCCCCAAAACCACTGTATATATATAATAGACCCCGTTAGTTCAAAATAATTAAGAGAATCATTTTATAAAAGAAAATATTTATATTATCCCAATTCAGGTTTTTGGTGTCTACAGAGTTATATGTAATCTATTTAGAACGTACCAGTACTTAAATTCATTTATCATTAAAAATAATTAGACAACTTAGTGAAATTAGTTGAAATATATCTCTCTTTCCAATAATTACAATTTAGAAATAAGCAATTGGCAGTTTTCCTTTTGGCCAATATTTTTGAGTACATTTTTTTTGGGTGAACTATTCCTTTAACAGTAACTCAATATAATCTGAAGTAAGCTCTAGAAAGTTTTACAGTACATTCGCTTCTGGCAATTGTATAATGTATATACTTGTGCACTTAGAGCCACCAAAAACATATACACCCCACCTTCCCAATCCTTTGGGACTGTGCCAGCCTACTGCACAACCCCATGACAGTCATTAACTTCACAAAACAACCCCTTTTCTATAATTTACGCTTAAACAAACCAAAATAAGGTACTGGGAAGAGGTTGAGCAGGTGGTCTGGGAGGAAGTTCATCCAGCCCCTGCCCATTTTGTAACCCAGCATCCTGTTTAAGCAACACTTTTGAGTCTATTAAACAAAAGGCCTCACCCAGAAAAGATGCTACAGCTCTTGTTTGCAATGCCAAAGCCTGCCAGCCTGGAAGGCATCAGGCATGTTCTGACAGGCACACTGGTGCCCAGGAGAACAGCACTCTTCATATTAACAGTCCCGCACCTCCAGTATCCTCTCAGCCTCTGTTTCTAGGATATTGTGCAATTGCTTGGAATGCATGCAGCACCGCCAAGGGAATATAAGCCCTCCCCTTTCAGGAAGTGGAGAGGATGTTTCAGATACAAGTTTTATTTCTGCTGGATATTCTTGACTGAGGCAATCAAATAAAATGTTATACCCAAAAGGCCAAGTCAAATGCCGATTTTTTGAGGCTCGCCACTACACTCGAACCACAAAACAGGGGGGGACCAAAAACACACCACTCTGCAAACCAGAGGCACTTACAAAAACATACCAGATTTTCTGTCATTCAGCGTACATACTGAGACATACTTTCTGGTCACATGTATTATTATTAGGATTATACTGACTGAGGCAGTAGTTAACAGGCGATTGGACTGTTTGTGTTGCATGGCCTGACCATGCCGCCCAGTCTCAGAGTCCTTTATAGTAAGCTCATGTGTCCGAGTGGAAGATCGATCAATGGCTTTTGAGTATTGCAGTATTTGGCTACTGATTTTAGAGAGCTGTGTTTTCCCAGGAAAGTCAATACCCTTAGGCTCTTCACACTCATCTTGCCCTCCTTCCTGCACACCCACACTGGGAGTCTTAACCCCGGCTGAGAGAGAGAGAGAAAGAGACAAGAGTTGGTGGACTGAAGGACTTAATGATGCATGCAGGCAGAAGGGAGAACTAACAGAATAAGAGTGAAGATCTCTCCGAAGGGAGAGCAGCAGAGAACAGAGTAAATGTGAGAAAGCAACAGAGCCATAATAGTTATTAGGTACCAGCTGCAACACTGAAAGTGAGAATGGACTTAAATTTCTGCTAATTTAGCAAGATGTCCTAACTAGTCCATGCCACACGTGAAATGCTTTCGGGAAATTTGGACAGAGCCAGTTTTTGACATTTCCCTGTAGTGCTAAGAATGGTAAAGCCACAGCCAGCAGGTGCAGAGCAGACTTCTGTGATATTCGAACAGAACTGAAAGCCTTTTAATTTACAATTCCTAACAGAAGTCATTGAATTGAACTGAGTAGCAACCAATGAAATTGGGATTCAAATGAGATTGAGGAAATCAATTTATGAGAGAACTTGAAATGAACGCATACGTATCAGTATTATAAATCACGCCCATAATATATATAATACCAAATATAGCCTTTATATTGAAATTATCCAGCTGTAGCATTTATTTATAGGGTCTATGTTCTATGTTTATTTTAACTATAAACACCAGAGGTACTCTAGTAAATATTTCATCTTTTTAAAAATTGTAATTATATTTTTTTTATTAAGAAAAATCTGTATGTATTTATTTGAATTTCATGAATTCGAAGATATTCATTGTCCTGTCTGCCAATTCAAACATTGCAATATAACATTCTGTAGTAGGTCAACATATTAATAAAACATCCATGGGCAACAAAATTTCTAACTGTAGATTGCGGAATTCCTGCAATTTCCTACTCGCCACGGTGAATATCTACTACAGCCCCAATTGCTTCAGATCTTAAGACTGTGAGCGATCACTTCCTTCTGATGGCAGTGATTAATAGGCAGTGATATCGAAGACCAGGCGTCGAACCGGCTGCTCTGCCTTTCCACTCCAGAAAGAGATAAACAAGTCACAACCTACATCATTAGAATGGGCAATTTGACCGTCTATTTGATGGCATTTTCCGGGTCCATTACTGCTACGGAAAGGCATATATTGATAGATAAAAAAGATGTTGTCCTGTCACCAGGATCTGCCAGTGTTCCCTTCGCCAATTGCCTACGCCCATATTCCCACTCCCAATCCCTACGGCCTGACTCTTAATTTCCCTGATCGACCTACAATGGTATCTCTTTTTCTTCGCAAATATTCAACTGGCTTGGTGTTTCATCTGGAAATGTCTGACGATAGAATGAGCTTTTTTTTCGCAGCTGGAATGCAGTGAAGTTGAGCTCACTGGGCTTATGGGTGTCTCTGGGGGAAAGACATCAACTGAGTTAAATGCCTCTCATTCGCTTCAGTAGACGCAGTCTGCTATTCGTATTTACAAGCCTGCTTCATTTCACAGTCATACTATCACAACTCTGGCACAGTAATATTCGGATGTACGTCCATGAGCTCCACAAACTAATTATGACTGCGGAATCTAATTTTGCAACTAAAAGAAAATGAGTATGAGAAGAAAGATTTGGTCATAGTCTCCAAACTGTATCCTATCAATTGCTATATATATATATTTTTTTTTTTGTTGTTTTTTTAGTATGTAATAGATGCCAATATTAATAAGTATATATTTAATAAACAATAATAATAGTTTTTATACAATATTTCAGAATAAAGTTCTTTTGGTATTAGTCAGTTGTAATTTTTTATTATAAACAAATAAACTTAATTTTTTAGGAATTTATTCTCTTTGTCCTCTATCTTCTATGACCTTTCATTTATTTTTGTCTATGCGTTCTGATTCAGAGATATTCTACAAGGTCCTGTTTCATTCATCTTAACAATTTGCAACACGCTTTCTTCGCACTGAGAATATTCTTTTGAACTTTAAGAAAAATTCAAGTTATTCACAATGCAGGATTCATAAAAGCGATGTGGCGTACAGCTGTCAGTCAAATCATCTTGTCTGTCCAAGCAGACATTAGCATTGCAAAGGAATGGTCGAAGGTAAGACAGGGTAGTCCTCTCCATTGTAAAGTTGTCTCTTTTTGTTGCTTACACGGCAAATGCATCTGAATGAGAGGTGCTTTGAACAAAGAACGTGGGAAATACACTGAGATAAAGCTGATGTATAACAGAAAGCCTGAACACAGGCCTCTTTTTCTTTCTCTTTTATGACCATCGCTGTGACATTTTCTTATCACACCAAACAGTCCTAGATCTGACCTTTCGCCTGCTTTGACTGGCATCTGGATTATTCTGATGGAATAATCGGTGTATGAAAAGCATCGATTTGACTAAATGATACTCGTCTTGCCCACTGGACACAAGAGAATGGACATCAACCAAAAGTACAGACAAGTTAGTCAGAAATGACCTGCTAACAGTATACCATCATGGGAAACCGTCTTTACGGACTGCAAATAATACAAGGCCCAATATTTTAAGCTAACAAAGGCAGGGCACTTGATAAAATGGACAAAGAAGACATGCAAAGATCGACCACCGAGAAAGATGACAGAAACATATTCTGATGCTGGAGATGGTGGTAAGGACTCCAGACAGTTGCAAAGTGTTGTATACCTGTGTAGACGAAGCGTCCCGGAGCTCCTTTGCAGAACTGCTTGGACTTATAGGAGAGTGTGACCTCCACGACCCCAGGGATGTGTCTAGGGGGTGTCTGCACCCGGATAGCATGAGGTGTGATGAGCTAGAAGCCATCAGAGCACACGTTCAGTGGTCAGCACTCAATACACAAGCACTGACTCCAATGTTAACACAGTTAATGCTGAAGCTAAAGAGTGATTCATTACTTAAAGGGCACAGTTACGGGTTTTAGCCATATACTGTAATAGGACCTGTTATGTTATGGTGTCTTGTTGTTTGTCTCTAAAACGGTCTCTCTTTTTTATTCTTCTTTGTAACATTAAACTGTAAACTAAAGAGCATTCAAGTTATTTAAGCACATTTGATTTATCCAATCCATAGATATGGCACTGTATTCTTTTGAAGAAATATTTTCAAGATACGTTAACTAACTCTTTAACAATAATTTTTTAAATTTGTTTTATTAAACTAAAATAATTTGGTTCTTTTCAAAACATAACATATATAATACAATAAACATAAATCACACAAGGTTTGTCTCTTTAAGTAATAGAATTTTTTCTAGTAAAAACAACTAATTTTCATTAAAATTAAATCATAAGCAATCTTTTAAAATACCTAAATCTTTAAACATAATTTTGTTTAATATTACAATGTACCTTTGTCTTCGTCAAATCATTGGCACTTTAAAAATACTAACCTCGAAATATTAAATCATAAACTATATATTATTATTAAAACTCTTACCTCACTCCAAACTAACATTGTGCCGAAGACCACTTGCAATCCGTCAAAGAAGTTGTCCCCAATGATGATGACGGTGGCCCCCCCAGTCGTCCATCCTTCACTGGGACTGATGGCCTTTATGCATGGAGTGGCTGCTTCGTAAAACAAGATCACAACACAAGCACAGCGGGTCAGTGTCAACGTTCATGCAACTTTTGGGAAACATTATCGTTAAACTAATTGCCATTTACCAGTGTTTTACTCTACTCTCCACATACCCTCAATGCAAATGAAAAAAAAAACTGAAAAACAGGATGTCTGATGACTGTAAAAGCTCATTTGATTTTTTCTTTGGTGTCTGTGCATCACTCAGCTCAATAAAACCATTAAGTTTTTTTTAGCGTAAATCCGTCTTTGAGCAGGCGGTATGGAGACAGACAGGCTGACTGAAAGATTGGTCCAGTCTCCACTGGCAATGGATGGGAATTGATTGGTCGCCGCTTGGCGAGCTAACAGGCAAACCGAGGGGCTCTTGGTGCAACTTCAGACCACATTACTGCATGTAGTGCTGTATACCAGCAGCCACTTTCTTTGAACAGCATCATGGGAATGCAAATTTCACAAACTTTGTCTCGAAATCACTTCTGATTGGTTTTGAATGTTCTCTTTGTTGTGCAAGTGAACATCTCTGGAAACAGGGAATTTTGATACCTGTGAAAATGAATAGATGAAAGTAAACAACTGCTGGGTGTGATTTGCATTCACCTGTTGGGGTGTAATGGAACAGCTGTTCTCTTTTACAATATCTGCATGCGTATTCTAGTGTGTTCAAGATGAAAGCCTGCCCATCTCCCACATTGCACTGCCATTAGTGACTTCCTCTTCATGTTTTAGTCTTTGGAGAATTACAGAAGAGTCTTACGAAAAGTAGAGCAGCGACTTTCCTTTTCCTCGATTGGGACACAGGAGTGCCGGTGATTCCACAGTGACAGTTTTCACACAAAACAGTCACAGAGCTAATCACACAATTTCCCACATACAGGAACTGTTCTAAGTTCAGCTGGGAGGTGATGTTCTACGCAAACTTTCAGCATTTTATTTCAAAGTGACATTACCCAGTGCAGCCCCTTCAGACAGTCAGATTTCCTGTACTCTAGGTGAGGAAGTAAAAAGTAGCACTAACAAGTTTGACTTTTTTCTTCACTATAATAAATGCGGTTTCAATGTCAAACTTATGCAATCGTTCAAAAGGCTGGGGTCAGTAAAATTTTTTGATGTTTTTGAAAGAAGTCAAGATGCTCACCAAAGCTGCAATTATTTAATCAAAAAATACAGTAAAAACAGTAATACTGTAAAATATTATTACAATTCAAAATAACCATTTTCTATTTTAATATATTTTAAAATGTTTTTTTCTGTCATAGCAAAACTGAATTTTCAGCAGCCTTTACCTTTCAAAATATTGTACTAACCCCAAACTTTTGAACAGAAGTGTATATAAGGTACAGTATAATATGTGATGGATTTAACATGAATAACATCACAGAAAGCAAAATGTGTGTATTTTTGTGAAATTTACGCCTTACCTTCAGAAGGGTCCAGGCGTCGCGCCCTCCTCCCATGTTTGGAGTTGTTGTGGACAAACATGTTATCTGACACGGCCAGGACATGGCCATCCACGTTCACTGTGGTGGACACCACCACCTACGGAGACACCAAAATATCCTTACTCCCTGTTTCTGTGCATGTAAAACAACATTTTTGTGTGTACATGTGCATTCTCACCTGAAATCGCCTCATGTCTCTGGGATTCCCTGCATTTTTCAAACAGTTCTGATTACACTTGAGAAAGAATTTCAGGAAAAATCTGTAAAAGAAAGACAGAAGCATTTTTAACTGACTCGAACACAATGGAAACACTCAAGGACAACAGCTTCCATATATAAACAGCCGCCAATGAGTGATTTAGCCCACTTTCGAAGCCGGCTCAGAGAAGACACTCTGTGTAGATCTATGATATGGAGTTAGAGTTGAGGTTTGATTTTTCTTCCTTTATATCGAAGACCAACTCTAGATTTGTTGATTTACTCTTATTTTTACCTCAGCCTGGCGCTATTGATCGGGAATGGATATCAATGAAGATGAGCCATAATAGCCACTGCTAGAGGTGGGCTACAGTACGAAATGGATTGCAGTCTTAATGCATTTCCCCTGGTTGGTAATCTCTATGCATTCATCTCCAGGACCATAAGCCCCACTATTTTGATGGAGTGCTTTGCTTTTAATTGCCACATTATCACAATAATAATCCGGGCAGTTAACAACCAGCAAGGTCGCAGACAGCCATGTCACATTAACCACAGGATAACCTCCGCCGCTGCTACCCCACAGAGTGCGCGGAGAGAATGATGCTGGGAGAAAAAATGGAGAGAGAAGCCTCGTCTGCTATATAAATGGCCGGCATCTGCAGATGCCATTGATTTCTCCCTAATAAGACAGTAACAATATCTTTAAAAACACACGGTGCTAACTCAAGCGATTTTTTAGAACCTCACTTTACCGCATGACATAATCACCATATATACTTTAACCCCATCAGCACTCTTACGGAGAGAGATAGGAAAGAGAGAAATCTGGCAAGAAAGACAGAGAGAAAGGGAGAAAGCCTGCTCTCTTTAGCTAGTATCGACTGATACTTGATCTGGGTTGCTCTGTTGGCTGCTAATGCCCTTTATGGCCATGGAATACAATAATATGGGGAACCCATCCCTGAGCTCCATTCATATGATATTGGAGTCCTTGGAAGGAGAGATATGGATCAATAAGGATTGAATTAAAACACAGCAGGAGACAAGGGCTGTAAGTGAAGCTCTTCTCAGATATTAGAGGAGTACTGTGTTTATACACCACCCCAGTCACCATCTGAAAGTAGAGAATCAAGCCTGAATTGTGGGCTGAAACCCGTCCCGCTTTGGCGGTTCTGGAATGGCAGAGCCTTCAGAGTGGCGAAACACAGGGAAGAGAGCGAGAGAGAGAGAGAGAGCGAGAGAGAAAGAGATGAGGGCGTGGAGGGGGAGAGAGAAGCACGTGATGGGAGAGTCTCGTAGGTCTAGACTTCTCCATCTGCCACTGGGCAGGAGTTGACAGGGAATGTGAGATTCCAGGTCTCATCCTGGAAAAGTGGCAGCACTTCAAAGCAGGTCGGCTCCCTTCGGACCGAGGCAGGACTAGCCCAGTGTTTGGAAGTGAGCGGGATGAGGGGGGAAGAGCTGCTTTTAGATGACAAGGGTTAGGGTGGAATGGAGATCTCAGACAGGAAAACGGGGGCGAGTGGAAAGACACAAGCAGGGCAGATTCTGAAACAGTCCAGTGTAACCAGCAGACTTTAAAGGAATATTCTGGGTTAAATGCAATTTACTCAACAGCAAGTTTGACCTGCTGTTCATAACCACATAAAATATTTAGACTAAAATCAAACAGAAATGCAAGTTTATGGGCCAGTTTTTCTATGCTCACCCTATAGATGTTGCAATTCTCAAATGTATTATACTGCAAAGCTTAAAGGGATAGTTCACCTTCATTTGCTGGTCCCCACTGACTTCCATAGTATGGAAAAAAAACACTATGCAAGTCAATGGGGACCTGCAACTGAAGGTGAACAATCCCTTTAAAAATGTAGGTCTTTGTACTGTGTAATAAACAAAATTCAGTAAACATGTCAATTAAAAAATATTGACTATTACAATTATATACAGTGGGTACGGAAAGTATTCAGACCCCCTTAAATTTTTCACTCTTTGTGATATTGCAGCCATTTGCTAAAATCATTTCAGTTTTTTTTTTTTCCTAATTAATGTACACACAGCACCCCATATTGACAGAAAAACACAGAATTGTTGACATTTTTGCAGATTTATTAAAAAAGAAAAACTGAAATATCACATGGTCCTAAGTATTCAGACCCTTTGCTCAGTATTTAGTAGAAGCACCCTTTTGATCTAATACAGCATGAGTCTTTTTGGAAAAGATGCAACAAGTTTTCACACCTGAATTTGGGGATCCTCTGCCATTCCTCATTGCAGATCCTCTCCAGTTATGTCAGGTTAGATGGTAAACGTTGGTTGACAGCCATTTTTAAGTCTCTCCAGAGATGCTCAATTGGGTTTAAGTCAGGGCTCTGGCTGGGCCATTCAAGAACAGTCACAGAGTTGTTGTGAAGCCACTCCTTCGTTATTTTAGCTGTGTGCTTAGGGTCATTGTCTTGTTGGAAGGTAAACCTTCGGCCCAGTCTGAAGTCCTGAGCACTCTGGAGAAGGTTTTCGTTTAGGATATTCCTGTACTTGGCCGCATTAATCTTTCCCTCGATTGCAACCAGTTGTCCTGTCCCCGCAGCTGAAAAACACCCCCACAGCATGATGCTGCCACCCACCATGCTTCACTGTTGGGACTGTCTTAGACAGGTGATGAGCAGTGCCTGGTTTTCCCACACCCTACCGCTAGGAATTAAGGCCAATAAAAGTTCTATCTTGGTCTCATCAGACCAGAGAATCTTCAGGTGTTTTTTAGCAAACTCCATGCGGGCTTTCATGTGTCTTGCACTGAGGAGAGGCTTCCGTCGGGCCACTCTGCCATAAAGCCCCAACCGGTGGAGGGCTGCAGTGATGGTTGACTTTCTACAACTTTCTCCCATATCCCGACTGCATCTCTGGAGCTCAGCAACAGTGATCTTTGGGTTCTTCTTTAACTCTCTCACCAAGGCTCTTCTCCCCCAAATAGCTCAGTTTGGCCGGACGGCCAAACTGAGGAAGGGTTCTGGTGGTCCCAAACGTCTTCCATTTAAGGATTATGGGGCCACTGTGCTCTTAGGAACCTTAAAGTGGTTGTTGCAGCAGAAATTTGTTTGTAATCTTGGCCAGATCTGTGCCTTGCCACATTTCTGTCTCTGAGCTCTTCAGGCAGTCCTTTGACCTCATGATTCTCATTTGCTCTGAAATGCACTGTGAGCTGTAAGGTCTTATATAGACAGGTGTGTGGATTCCTAATCAAGTCCAATCAGTATAAACAAACACAGCTGGACTCAAATGAAGGTGTCGAACCATCTCAAGGATGATCAGAAGAAATGGACAGCACCTGAGGTTAATATATGAGTGTCACAGCAAAGGGTCTGAATCAATCTTAGGTGGTACCATGACCATATGTGATGGTGTGTTTTATTTCAGTTTTCTTTTTCCTTTTTAATATAAAATTTTTTGCAAAAATGTCAACAATTCTGTTGTTTTTCTGTCATTATGGGGTGCTGTGTGTACATTAATGAGGAAGAAAAAATGAACTTAAATGATTTTAGCAAATGGCTGCAATATAACAAAGAGTGAAAAATTTAAGGGGGTCTGAATACTTTCCGTACCCACTGTATATACTATATATATGTATATATAAGCATTATAGTGGCCATCAGGCTATTAAAAAAACTTCTCCTTGCTAATTAGCACAAAATGACAGAATAAAAGCAAAAAAAATTTTTTTTGAATCATATATACAATAATCATATCATATCATTGTCACTTTCAGAAATACAGAGCGTTTTCATTTCCAAGTGTGGATACATGTCATCCTGAAGTCCCCTCGAGGCCTTTGCAATGACTGATATTGTACCTGTGATAGAAAGACCCCAGTATGAAATGGACAGACAGCTATAGGAAAAGACAGAATGACAGAACAGGCAAAATTGAGGTGTGGACAGAGAGAGACAGAGAAGGGAAAGACTAACTCTCCCTCCCCATCTAAAACTTATTAAAACAACATAAATAATTAATGACCTTCTAGAGCCAGGGCTAGGTTATTAGTCTCAGTGTTTCTTTTTCTCCATCCTTCTCTCTGTCTCTCTCTCTTTCTGCTCTTAAAAAAGTGGGTAAAGATAATGAGGGAGTTGGCAACTCTGTTGTAAGCCGTCACCTCATTACGCTGGCCTGCAATCAATTACAGGGGGATGTGTGGCCCTGTCAGTCCCTAATGTGCCTCCAACTCCGAGTCAGGAATTACTGCTGGTCTACAGCACCCTCTCCACTTCTCTCTCTTCATCCCTCTGTCTCTAACTCGAGGGACTGGCAAGGAAGGGACTCTGGGGCCGAAAAGAGACCAGAACAGCTGGTCAAGTAGAAGCTGTGAAGGCCATGTCTCTCACCTGTAGCTCTGATAAAAACCCTACGGCAGCCCCTCGTCTAGACCTGACCTTAGCTGTGTGAGACCAAATGAGCATTTACAACTCTTCAATACATGCAAAAAGGGAGTTTGGGTTGTTTTATGGGTGATGCTGGTGAACAAATGGTATGTTTGGTACGTTTTAGTTGCTCTGATGGACAAAACCTGAGAGCTTGTGTATAAAAAAAGAGCAAAATGTAAAATCTGGGCAAAATTATTATGGAATTAGTAGTCCCAGAAGAAAATTGTTACTCTTTCAAAGCTCAGGACACCTAATGGGGTTTGACTGAAGTGTCAACTTTGTCTCTCCTAAAATTCCATCGGAGAAATAAAAATACATGATTAAATTGAAACAGTATGAGGTGTGAAATTGTTGTGGGTAGTACAGCTCAGATAATCTGGTCTCTGAAGCATTGATGAGTTCATATGGAGATTTCAAACTTTTTATTGCATACTTTGGTGTCTTAGCAAATCTGAGCACAGTTTGAGATACTGTTGAGATCTTTTCAGAAACACTAGAGGTGACACATGAGAGTTTACTAGTGCCACTGGAGAAAAATCTGATAAAGTGGAGATTACCATTCAATATTCTTGGTATATATTAAAAACTGCTATTAACTGCTGAATGTATTAACTGTTTTAACCTGTAGTCATATAACCAATGTCATTTTGGACCCCACTGACTTTCATAATACAATATGGGCAAAAAAAACTATTATCTATTAAACTATTTTTCAAACTATTAAGCTATTTTTCTAAATATCTTCTTTTGTGTTCCGCAGAAGAAAGTCAAACAAGTTTGAAATGACAAGGAGATGAGTAAATGTTTTGGAGGTGCACTATCCCCTCAAAGAGCTTTTTCTCCATACTGACAAATATTTGGTATAAGATTTACTTTGAAACAATTTTCACCCAGAAATTGCTAGTAACTTTCCCAATTACAAAGAAATGGCAAGTAACCCATTGAAGTAAACGTAAAATTACATATATACATATATAAACACATACACACAAAAGTCCTCATGTGATGTGTGAAAAAGAGCATCTCTTGTCTGCTCACCCATTATCTCACACACACATACACACGCATCCCTGGAGTCTCTCACTTATTACGTTAGGCAAGAAGAAGAAGAAGAAAAAAAAAATCTATATTTCAGCAGAGGTATTTTTAAAAGCTGCCATGGCTCCAATTCTCGGCCACTGTTTGCTGCGAGTGCTCGTTGCTTTCTATGAAAAAGATGCTCTTTCTTTGGGATGCTTATGCTGGATGCCGATCGCTCTCATGGGCTCTGCATTAGATTAGCATGCTGCTTTCTGTCCCGTTCACAGGTCTCTCAACACACTGACTGATATCCATTTATCTCACTGTATCGGAAAAGGTAGAATCAAAGCACAACCATTTGACTGCATTTGCTCTTTCTAGCCATCTGAACGGCCTGGTTATAGCTAACGGTGTGTGTAATTATTTTTAAAGCTATATAATAGAATTTCTGGCAATAATTTAGTGCAGTCCAAGAATTTCTTTTTTGTATAATAGCGAAAAGAATATTCCGGAAGCGAACCAGAGGTTATAATATAATTTTACTGACTTTGTCCTGAATTCAGAATCATTTTAGTTAATGAGGACAGGATTATATTAACAATAAAGGTGTACAAAAAAGGCAAGGTGTGGATATGTGCATAAGAGAGAGAGAGAGAGAGAGAGACTGGGGCCCTCCTTTGCTCTCCTACACGTCATCAATTATTCACTAGCCAAGATGGCAATTACAGGACCGTGTACAATCAGACTAAATATTTAATAAGGCACTCAAACAGTCTCTAGAACGGATCTTTGTCTCTCTCTCTTCAGTCTCATCCTTTACACTGTATCTACCGTCCGCTCCCCTGGCCTCTTACCTTTGTTATGAGTACAAAAACAGTTTATACAGCTCACAGACTCCTGCACATATTAAAGATGAGCGTCTCTAGTGCACTTCATTTGAATGAAGTCAATTCACCTTTATTTATATAGCGCTTTATACAATACTGATTGCGTCAACGCAGTTTTATAGTGTCAAACAGGAAAATAGTTTGTCGAATAGGAAATATATATGCTATGCATATGGGAAGTTTGTAAAACATAGAGGGAACATTAGGGAATTTATGTGGATTTTTAAGAATAGGAAAATCAACTGTCTGTTGAAAGGTAGATTAAAGAGATAGTTCCCCCAGAAATCAAAATTATGTCACCATTTACACACTCGCATTCCAATTTTTTTTCTGTGTAACACAAAGACATTCTGAAGAACTGTTTTTGTCTGTTTAATGAAGGTCAGTGGGATCAACACATTACCTTGTTTTGCAAATCAGCATATTAGACTGATTTCTGAAGGATCACATGACTCTGCAATAATGGCTGCTGAAAATTCAGTTTTGCCATTGCAGGAATAAATTATTTTTATTCAATCTTGTTTGAAATATAATACAATGGAACAGTTATTTTAAATTGTATGAATATTCCAAAATATTACTGTTTTTACTGTATTTTTAAGCAAATACATGTCTGAGCATAAAAGAAAAACAGCACAAACTTTTATGCTTAGGTTGAGAGTGTGTTCAAATCCCTAACTCTTAAATAATAGTAATACTAATACAGCTGAAATAGGATTACTATAATGTAGGCTAACAATCTTCTTTTTTTTTTTTTGCTTCCTGTTTTACATTAAATTTTCAATCTCATAACAAAGTGCTGAATTGCTAGAGACGAGGATGGGAAAATGAATCCATGACTGCACCATCTGCACTCTGGGAAAATGTGAAAGAAGAAGGTACAGACAGAGAGATAAGAATTTAGAAGATCCTGCAAAAACCACGATGGTGGGATGTTTGTTTGGATCAGTGAACAGTGCTTTTGTGTCTGTTTGTACTTAACAGATGAAGATGAAGCAACTCAAATCGCACTCACACAATCGCTTCTCCCTTGTGATCAGATTTCCTCAAGACCCTTCTATGAATTATTTTGGCCTCCATTGCCATGGCAAAGTACATATCTGTACCTCCAATTAAAATCAATCCATGACATAATGCCGTAAAGAGAGAGCGCGTAAAAAAACGTGAGCGCGGCTGACCTCACAACGGAGGAATGGATCAGAAATTACTGCAAGCTGCACTTCCTGAACAGAGCACAGTCACTTATTACACCCATAAACGAAACCTCAGAAACCTGCCACACTTTCACATGGCCCATTATGTGAACAGAAAACACATTTCCTTGTGAAGTCTGAATCATTATACTCAGCACAATAAATAGTATATTTTATGAAACAACATACTCCTTAATTGACTGTCAATTGTCAAAAGTGACTTTGTACAGACTGCAGGGAACCAGAAGTAGATGTTACAGATGATTTGGTCACCATCTGATGCCCCAGTTAGCCTTGTGGGAAGTACAGGGTGAATGTGTTAGGATAATATTTCCTCTACATGGAGATCAAACCGTTAGACTTGACAGTAGATCAGCAGGGGAGACGACACACTCTGAGAACAATGTGTCGATGTGTGAGAGACCTGGTTTACACTGAGAAATCAAATTATTAATGGGTTCTCAACTAATGAGATTCTCCAAACTCTTATTTTGGGTAAAATGCCACTTTTTAAAATAGTGAGAGAAGAGGAAAAAGGAAATTGATGAGAGAGAACGAGAGAGAGAGAGAGTCCAACTTGTGTTTCCCAAGAAAGCACTTTCATATATATATATCTCCTACAAAATAATAATAACATATAATATATTGTTATTTATGAGGACAGGCTATGATTTTTATTTTATAAATATATATAAATAATATAAAACATAGCTATAAACACACACACACACATTATATTACTATTAAGTATATTAATTATGATATTAATATAAGGACTTTACAATAATGGACTTTATTAATTTACTGTATTATATTAAACATATCTCCTCATAAGCGTGTGTTGTGTGGTGTGTGGTGTGTGTGTGTAAAGGGTGTATTATACTTGTATTTTTGATATTATTTTGCTTTCTATTACATTTAAACTAATTAGTAATTAATTAATATTATTATCTGTATATATAATAAAAAAATATAACTTGCAAATCAGGCAAATATATGATAATAAGGTAAACTCACAGATCCAACATACTCCTCATCCTTCCCTGAGTCAAGAACTATAGTGGAAGGTCTGTAAGCAGTATATCAACTTCCTGAATCCCGTTATAACACTGTCTTCCATCTCAACCATCACGGTTAACAGCCTGTCCAGTCAATCAAGCCAAAGAAGGAAGAGGCGATGGAGGAAAAGAAAAGAAAACAAAGAAAATCCCTCCTTGATGTGTGTAGGCTGACAGCTCTATCCAGGCCCCCCAGTGTTGAAATCAAGCTGTCACTCTTCCACCATAGAAATAGAGGAATTGTGCGCTCAGATTTAAATACCGCCTATAATAGCTTCCCATCTATCAGGTCTGCTGGCCGGTTATTCTTAGACACATACATTAGCCCTTGGCCCAGATAGGAATGTCACCAGATTAAACATCCAATTTGTTAACCGGGCCAGGCCAGGGGTGCTGCTTCTTGACAGAACTTACAAACAAGCCCAAATGGCCCCATTTTTCACCCACAGGCCTGCTGGATTTTTCTACTCAGACAGAGGGAACCACTACGGATGGGGAGGGAGAGAGGGAGGAAGCGTGGAAGGATTTTTTTTGTGTGGGTGGAAAGACGAGGAGAAATGGTAGGTGTTTTCTGAGGCCACTTAATCTCAGGAAGGCCAATAAAGACAAAATAAAAGAGTTTTTGTCATGCAGTATTCATTTCGTGAATATTCCCTCATTAAAGCACAGCCCGAGGCGGACAGTAACTAAGTACATTTACTTGAGTATTGTACTTAAGTACACTTTTTGAGTATCTGTACTTTACTTGAGTATTATTTTTTCTGGAAACTTATGACTTCAACTTCACTATATTTGAAAGACAAATATTGCTTTTCATTCCACTACATTTCTATCAAGATCCTCGATGTAGAAAGTCGTTAGCAGCTTTGAAAGTCAATGGGTGATTTTTCTTTTTCTTATCAGACAGTTTATCAGTAATCACTCTTGGGGCTACATGAAGTGATTTCCCAGCATTTTTGGAGCGCTGACTAGTTCCAAATGTGATATTTATTTACAACAATTCAATAATAAGAAACTGATATTGTGGTATATATTAGACACAATAATGTCTGATTTTGCTAAATTGTGTAGGTGAAAATTTTACCTTTAAAGCCACAGAAGAACTGTTGTGTGTCTCCTAACAAAACACAATAGGTGTTGGACTTGAAGCAGCACTGCACAGACCATTCTGTGTATGACATCAAAGTACAGCGAGAGTGATCAGACAGCATTTTTTTACATTTTTGTTTTGATGTCAAATAATGTCTTGCTGTTTTGCTTTTTTGTTAAAGCAGTGTTGCTGTTGTAAAGTTATACAGCAACAGTTGTGTTAATGGGTTTTAAAGCAGGTTTTTTATTTTCTTCCTTATCAGTCTGTATTTACAGCAATTTCACTGTCCACTCTGTTCAAATGTGGATGAATGGTTAAACATAGATGTGTCCAGAGCTGTGTGAGATCACTACCATCCTGCTTTTGTGGGGGAGGGTAGGGGTGTTAAATAAATTTTTTGTTTTATTAGTTTTTTCCCCATAGGTTTTTAACATTCTAAAAGCTCTTTGTTCCAAAGATACTACAAGCTAGTCAGTGTGTTCAGTAGGTGTAATGTATTGTGAGCTGCTTCAGAGGTATTGCAAGTATTACATACAACAATAATAAAACAGTGCATTGACATACATTTTAAAAGCAAGTACTCCTGTACTTTTACTTAAGTAAAAATCTGTATTTTCAACTTTTACTTGTAATGGAGTAATATTTGACCAGCAGTATCTGTACTTTCACTTAAGTAATGGAGTTGTGTACTTTGTCCGCCTCTGAGCACAGCAGAAACACATATTCCATGGAAGCCTACAGTAAGTCTCTCTCACTGGCAAAACACCAGCATACTGCGTGCTGAGCGGTTTCTTAGTGGGATTCTTTCCCATGCATCATTACGACTGAGGGAAAATAAACAGCACATAGTAAAATGATTGTTTTTAAAAATAACAACTTTTTAACCTGACTTTTGTCATTATTTACTCACCCACATGTCTTCCCACTTTTTTTTCAGTGGACTGATACATACAATGATCGAATCATTGAGTCAGCAAGTTGAACATGAGCACTGATTCATGAATGAATTATTCAGAAAGGTTTTGTGAACTGGATCAACCAATTCACTGAAAGCAAGAATGATTTGTTAACAAATCAGATATTCCAACTTCTTTAAGGAATGCACAAAGATAAACTTTTTGTCTGCACACAAAACTATCATACACCAAAAAAAATTCATGTAGAAATAATTTTCACTCAGAAACTGGTCATAAATTTCACTATTACAAAGAAACAGCAAATAACCCATTAAAGTAAACTTGAAATTTTGAAGCAGTAAAACATGCTCCAATAGTCTTTATTTACTATCTTTTTTTTTTCAGTGTAGGCCAGACATTTTATGAAACTTTTATGGTGTGTTTTGGACATTTTGGAGCTTGACAGTCCTCATGCACCTTTATTATATTGAAAAGACTTGCCTTTTTATATTCTTCAAAAACATAAGAAGAAAGAAATTCATACAGATCAAATAATGACAGAATATTCATTTTGGGCTGAACTATTCCTTTAAAGTCCATGGGATCCAGAGCATCCTGCGCTGTCAGACAGCACTAATCCTCGGCAGCGGCCCTGTCAAAGCCCAGCGAGCGAACAGATATATTCACTGAAGATGAAGTTGTAGATTAGAGTGCGTGAAGGCCCAGTGGACAGATTGGGAGCATATTGGGGAACAGAGGGAGAAACAGTGAACCAGATGCCACCAGTTAAAACCCTCCGAATGGGAGAAAGAGTGAGAAATATGGGCGTCCGACACCGCTCGGCTGGTGGAAGCCGTCCGTGGGGAGATATCTTACTCAGGGGAGGGAGTGAATGAAGCTGTGAGGTCACTGCACGCTACAGCGACTGTCAGAGCTTTCACTGTTAGCTGTTAGATCAAATGCTCAGTGTTTACTGAAAAGATTGTTTGTTAATTATAGAAAGGTCATAAGTGATCAAATGCAGAGAATATTAAAGTATTTTTTCATATACTTTAGATTAAATATTACAGAATAAAACTAAATCAAGGACAGTACCCTGAGGAAAAAAAATATATATAGAGAGAGAGAGAAACAAGAACACAGAATCGATAAACAAAAGTAAACACAAAGAAGATTTGCAATTTTTAGAAAATAACAAATTTTGATTCTTGCTTAAAAAAAGTTAAAGGATTTATTAATGGACTTATATGACACTTATATGGTGACTTTCTGACATTTTTAGCTAGAGAGTCTCTGTCCCCAGTCACTTTTATAAATCGCAAAAAAGGTTAAAATAAAATAAAGTAAGAAAACTCAAATAAAATAATAAATAAAAATAATATACTATTTATGAATTTTGTAATTACATGCATTTAAAAAAATTTAAGTATACATGTCTAAAATGCTTTTTGCAGAAATAATCCATTCACATTCAAATTTGGCCAGTCCCATTGGGTCCCACCTTCCACAAATCACATGCTTTTTAGCTAATAAAGATTCTGTCATTTACCCAATATCA
This sequence comes from Sinocyclocheilus anophthalmus, assembly GCA_018155175.1. Classification (NCBI taxonomy): domain Eukaryota; kingdom Metazoa; phylum Chordata; class Actinopteri; order Cypriniformes; family Cyprinidae; genus Sinocyclocheilus; species Sinocyclocheilus anophthalmus. Next base: position 108,365 of record JADLZN010009952.1, read on the forward strand.
TTTTCTCAAAATTTTCATACAATGAAATTAAATGGTGTTCACTGGTAAAATTGCCAAAAACAAGAAAAACAGGATTCCAAATATATTCCAGGAAGTATGAAGCCCCTATATCTCCCTATGTGATCCACAGAAGAACTAAATTCACATAGGTTTAGAACAACATGAAAAAGCCAATGATGACAGTATTCCAATCCCTTTTATAAAAATCACAAAAATCTTAGCACTGAGTGAAAACGTAGATACGCTGGATTAAAATGCAGTTACACAGTCAGATGTTCCAGCGTTTTGAACCAAAGCCAAACGCGAGGTAAATCAGAGGGCTAAGTGAGTGCACCACAATACATGTGAGAGTCCTTTAATACCGGGAGAATAAAAGAGTCAGCCAGTGAAATAGCCTCTGCCTCTTTAAGTAGAAACTAATATAATTTCTCTCACGCCAGCAAACAGGAGTATTTTATTATTCCAAAATCGTTCTTCAGGGGAAAAGTGATTTATACCTCACTTTATCTGTCAGACAAATGTTTCTCTTTATGGGTATTACCATTCCGAACCGGCGGCAGGCAACACAAAACTAATATAGTGTGTGAAGTATTTAATTAAGTATCTGGGTAGGGATGGCTGAACGTCTTTCTTTATTGAACCAAAATTAAAAATAACTCCTCCATTTGAATAACGCCTGGGGCTTGCCTCTCATCCGCCTCATTTTAATATCACTCATGCCACTTTAACCTTTTCGAGCACCACGTCCACCGTTTGTTTGTCAATCGAGAGAAATCCGCAAAAAAACATACGCATGCGCAAACTTGAGTCGTTCTCAAACAGCTTTACAAAACTGTGTGTATTCGCAGCCTTGTAAACAAGGAACACAAATACCTCCAGGTTAGTCGGGCTGTTTTTCGACTGTGTTTTGCTTTGTTTTTGAAGTGGGGCAGAAGAAAAGACGAAGAAGAGCCGACGTATCAGCCCTAGATACAGTATGTTGATTTGAAATGCACACATGATGCAATGCTTACATAGTAAATGTAATTTGCACGAGCTTTGAAGTGTTTAGAGAGCAGCGGCCATTTCGGGGAGCATCTAGATACTGGGTTTAATTAAACACGACGAGAACACAAATAATGGAGGGAGAGAACTTATTCTGATTGTGAACACCGCCGAAAAACAAAATCAAATTACCACGAACTGGGCCGGGCTGCCAGAAAAGATGAAAGTTCGCTCTTCATTCAGGGTGAAAAGTGTGCAAGTGAGAAAGCGATAAAGAGAGAGAAAAAAATCCAGATGCAGGTTTTAAAATCACAGAGCAGATATTATCCATCTGTTTGGCACACCTCATTCTCTGCTGCATTGAGGAGACGGTCATGGACAAGGTGAACCCAGCATCACCATCTGGCTGTGTGCTGGCCTGGACAGAACTGAGGACAGTTACACACTCCAGAGAAACACACACACACACACATGCACACAGTTGCCAACATCTTCTCCGAATCTTCCCGAGCAGATTGCCGCATTTCAATCGTACGCAAGTTTCCTCTTTTCTTCCTGATGGGGCTTTGTTTGGAGGAACAGGTCGTACCAGAAGAGGGTACGGCTTGCCAATCAGAAATAGGTCGTTGGTTGCGGTCCCCGGAGAGGGATTGAGTCTTACTGCGAAGTTTGAAAGCGCATGTGTGAGAGGAAAGTTCGGGTTCCTGTTCGCTCAGGCGGGCTATGAGTGTACACAGCTGGGGTGAGTTTGACTTAATGAGAATCTGTTCAACAGTTCCGTTTGGAATCCAGGCCTGCAGGTGAAGACTTTATGTTTTGATTTACATTCCGTGGAAATTTGATGAATGCCACTCTTTTTTTCCTGCATTTTCAAATCAGCATCTCGTCTGGTGAGGCTCAAAGTTGCCAGAAAATCCCTGAGTGATGAGTGAGCTCAGACGTGAATGAGTAACAGTATGACAATGATAGAAAGCTGCCAAAGCTGGGAAAGAGAGAGGTCAAGCGTTTCTCCACGGCTGCCTCCAGATTGCAAACCTACACCCGCTGAACACAAACGCTCTTGTTTGTTAAACAGCAGAATGGATTTAATCTATGTACTCGGGCGGGCGGTTACGCTCAGATAGCGTATTGATTTATCGGAGGCCGGTCACTTGGGATCGTAGATTTAAACTGTAGCGCACTGTGGGGTTTGGGGTCATGTGATTTGTACACCATTAAATCCAGCGTGACTGAAGTAGACTGTTTGGTTTGCGCTGGCATACAGGTGCTGTGTGCTTATTAGTGGTTATAGAAGAAAACACGCTGTCAGAAGGTGACGCCACTATCCGTACAGTAAGAAATAGCAGAAAAAATCTGTTTCAGTCTACATTAGATATTCATTTTAGGATGTTTTGCTTTCAACGTGTTAATAATTAATTGTGCATATGAAATTATGCACAGGACACCAAGGAGAGCTGTGTTAACTGTCTGATGGTGCAAAACTATAAACTGAATCTTTAATTTGTTGTGTGATTATTGTTATCTAATAAAATTTAATTGTTTTATACTGGCTTAGCCATCTATTCTTATTGGAAGCAAAGCAATCATTTGCTTTTAATAAACTTATTATTAGTATGATTATGATTATTATTATTTCTTATACCATATTAATCATATTTATATTTTATATTTATATAAGAGTTTTACCATATTATCCCATCCCTAATGCTCGTGACCGCTGGTCACCAATGATCAATGCAAATTTGCGCGTGAAATAAAATAATAAAAATCTAATTTTATAAGGAAAATATCAACTCTATAAAAATAGAATACTTTTTTTTTTTTTTAATAAAAAATAAAAAATATTTTCGTTTTAGGTATCTATTTTGATAATTATATATTTTTAAAATGAAAATTTATTGTAGGATTAAAATGAATGCCTCAGATGTTGTGCATAAGGAGTAACATATTCTCATCACTGCGGCACAGCTTCCAACAAACGTTTTCCTTTTTTCTGGGGTGATAAAAGTGGCCAGAGTAATTTAGAGAGGAAATAGAAAATAAAAAAGATCTCAGAGAATGAATTTGATCAGACCGTTATTGCCACGAGTCAACATATTGATCCTGGTGCGGCCCTGGATTCAGGTTGTAGCGTATTTCATTTGTGTGGATGTGTTGATAAGTTCTGGAAGATCTGGTAAGTGATGTTAGCGGTGTCCTGTGAGATTTACACTCCTGTATAGTCTATTAGACCTTCGTCCCATCATGTGTGATGTATTGCGTTATTAAGAGGACAACAGCTGGGATCTCCTTTTCAGGACTGTTCCACACAAGTTCCCATATCACAAAAGAGCAGCATGGGGACGGTGCCACTTTCCAAGGAGGACAAACAGAGAGAACAGCTCCTGTCACGTCCTGTCAGAACGTGTGAGATTAAAAAAAGCTGCCACTCAATTAATAAATCACCTCCTCCCTTACAGCTGTGGGAGCAGCTGGTCTCTCTGGCACTAATAACAGAGAGTGAGGGGCTGAGGAAAATGACGAGGAGGCCCGAGGCCCTGTGGTGTGACAGCACCTCCTCAGCAGTCTGAGAGGAGCTAACAGAGCCCACATGCCTGTGGAGGACTTCATCACCCAGAGGAAAAATTGTACTGCTCAGACGTTGCTCTTACAAAGCTCAAGAGACATATTGTAGATCTCATTAATGTTTCATTAAAACTTTGTATCTCCAAATATAAAATAAAAAAATTAAAAGAGACAAAAATGCCCAGCGGGTCGACATACAGTAAGGCAAAAAAGGCAATAAATAAACAAATGAAACATAAATTACAAAATAATTATAGAAAGCTAAAATTATAAATATATCAAATATTTTATCATTTTATGATGTCACCATGTTTTTGGTAAGATGGTAAGAATGTCTGCTAGCCAGATAACGCCTGTAAAAAAAATAGAGAATGAATTTCTGTCTTCATTAAATGTAAAATAAATGTAAATGTAAATATAGTATTTGTATCAATCACAAATGAGATTCAATTTCATTATCAAAGCCTAAAGGTTTTTAGATTTAATTTACTGTTAAATGTAAAGAATAATAATGATTAGATATATATTATATATCTATTTTTTGTTTGACTCAAACAAATTAATACAATATTTGAAACAGTAAAAAGGCTAAATGTATGCATTAGAGTAATTTACTTTTTTTTTTTTTGAAATACATTTTAAAATGTTTAATTAAATTTAAAAATAAACAACAGTTTTAAAAAAAAAATATTGTGAATTGCATAGCTTAATTTGATGGAAAAGGTCCATACTAAAATTGCTGAAAGACCTGCAACTCATTTTTGGATCACAAAAACCACTCACTCTAGAAAATATTTTTTCACAGAAGAAAAAATCTGAGAAGCAGGACACTACAAAGTTGCTCTCCTGACTATTGTCTTTAAGAAACTATCGAGATATTAAGATCTCATTTGTGATTTTCCTTTCCTAAAAGAACAGCTGAGGAGGAAATAATTTCAATATTCAAATAATCAATGAAACACTAAGGAGGGAAAAGTTCTGCGTAAGTGGAACCGAACTGCTATAAAAACAACCAATATTTCAGCTTGGCAGCGTGCCGAGGGACAGAGCGGGATGGAGAGCAAAAAAGAACAGGAAGAAGGGGCCCAAAGAGAGTGGTGCAGGTGCGAAACTTGGACGTGTCCCAGCCTCACACACTCCATTCGCGCATACGCACTCAATCACACAGGTCACAAACCAACACACCCTCCACCGCACTGATCTCGCCAAATACCTCTCATGACAAAGGAATTATCTCAGCATCAGCTGCTGGGCGTGCTCATTCTCAAGATCTTCAGCCAGTCCAGTGTCATCTTAGCAACTGAGTTTGTGTATGTATAATATGGATACTGTATACAGCACAAAACAAACAGAGCCGTAACAAAGAGCAACAGGGGGCTGAGTCGAGATCAAAACGGTCAGCATAAACAAACACGCGCATGCTCGCACGCACAACACCAGAATTCCCTGGGAACGGGCTTATCGCCCGATCTGATTGGCTGAATTTGGAACTGATGAATGTGATGGTTGAAAAGCGTAGAGCGATTGAGGAAATTAACATTTCGGAATTTGGAGCCTTTCAGAGAGTAAATGAATTTTACTGCCATGGCATAATAAAAACGTTTTGTTTGTTTTTAAGATTTCTTGGTCTTCGGAATGGAATAAGTGACTCATCAGGGACTGCCGGCTATGGAAGCTTTCGACACAAAATAAAAAATAAATAAAAAAAATTGCGACTTATCTTACAATTCTGACATTTTTCTTGCAATTTAGAGTTCTGATTTAAAAAAAATAAATAAATTGCGAGATAAAAACAATCAATTCTGAGCAGAAAAGCTTGAATTGAGATATAAACTCATAATTGCAAGAAAAAAAAGTGTGCATTTCTAATCCCTTTGGTGACGGGATCCTAGGTAGGGTGCTGGCTAGCACCGAATGTGAGATAAAAAGTCACAATTACCAAGCATTTTAACAAACAAAATTGCAATTTTTTTATCTTACAATTCTGAATTTTCACTCTCACAAATCAGAACTGTTAGATATAAACAGATTTGTGAGATATAAACTCACAATTACAAGGAAAAAGTGAGAATTTTTTATCCCTTGGATGAAACAAGCTTGTTAATTGTAAACATAGCCAATGATATTTTAGGAATGTTGTGGAATGCTTTTAAAAGTTGCAAATTGTGCTTAGTGTGAATACAAACTAAAGTTGAAAGCTAAAGTTTTGGCCGCACCCCTCGTTCTGTTGTAAACACGTCACCTGGCCTTTTTCAGAGTTGAGCTGTTGTTGTTCAAGTCACCTGTTTCTCCTTATCACAGCGTTTTATGATGTCACCGTGTTCTTGCAGAGAAAGGAAACATGGCAAGGGAGCAGAAAGAGAGAGAGGGAAGTGCACGCACACACTTACACAGCCCTGATTTGTAGGGGAAGCCATGGCGCAATTGAAGCAATTTGTTCTTTGCCATCTACGACACATGGTCAGATGAAACGCAGCCCTACTAATTGCTCTGCCTGTAACACCCACCCTTTCCAAAGCCACCTCACACACACACACACACACACACACACACACACACACACACACAAACAAACACACATGCAAATGCACGCGCATTCGAGCCAGGCAGCCAGGTCAGAAAGGTCACGGGGGAACTGGACCAATTCTGGTTTTCTCTCTCCTCCGCTCCAGTCCGGATTCAGTCTCCATTCAGTCGGCCTGCTAAATGCCTCATCAACATGTTTAATCAAATTAGTAAGCAGCCAAAAATTGACGCTTTTCATTAATTATACAGGATAATTCTAATTGCAAATTCAAATGTATTCGCTCTGAACAGAAGGTGTTCAGTAATATTTCAGGGAATTTGCATATTAAATGGGGGTCGTTCTGCATTATGTATGATAATATATGCGCATTGTCTTTATTTTTAACTTGCGGGCCATATGTGCCGCTGCTTGCCAGAGCAGGTGAAAAAAGTCCGGAGTGTTTAATTTTGCTGAACAAACGCGTCGAGGCGGCTTGTCAAGGGCTGTATGGTCGGTGTCAGTCTTTGTTTTTTTTCTGTTTACCCAACCCTTCTTTTGATTACAGCCGGCAGCGCAGCCACCGGTAAACAAACTCCGACGTGTGCCCATACAGGAAACAGGAAGTCCCATGCGTCTGACTCTTCTCGTGTCATTCGTCTTTTGTTGTCGCTGGGTCCGATTCATCTCGTCTAGGCTGTATCAGAGCCACTCCGTCAGCAGTTCTGCCCTGCCAGCGGAGGACGTCTCCTGCCATGTGGCCATCGTGGTAGTCTGCATTATCCCAGACAATGAGCGGCGTCCACAAAATCTGAGCCAGACACAAACAGCACGCTCAAAGAATATTGCATTACCTAGCATAACAGCTTAGAGTTCTTCAGATCATGTCTAGCTATAATGAGCTACACTTCAAAACTGCATTCTCACAGTGAGTAACAGGCATTACTTTCTCAAAGAAGTAACACTATTTTCTATTGATTTACCTTCTTTACTAAAAATACAGTTGAAAACCTCATGCTGGGTCATATTTAACACTGAAACTCTGTGTTATTTAATAAATAACCCTACATACAATAGCGTTCAAAAGTTTTTTTTTGGTTTTTTTAAGAATCCTCTCATGTTTACCAAGGCTGTATTTATTTGATAAAAAATACAGCAAAAAATTTAAATAAATAGTAATAATCATTTGAAATATTATGACATTTTAAGATAACCGTTTTCTATTTTAATAATACATGAATGCAATTTTTCTAATACCCCCCCCCCCACTGGATTTGTGCTCATAAACATTCTAGTCTATCAATGATGGAAAACATAATTTTTGTGTAAGAAATTGATACTTGTTGGGACCAGGATTTTTTTTGATGAATAGAAAGTTCAAAGAAACAGCATTTACTTGAATTTCATTTCATTTAACTGTAAAGGTCTTTATTGTCAATTTAATGCACCCTTGCAGAATAAAAGAATTACTTACTTACCCTAAATTTTTTCCAGTAAAAATCTATTTTAAAAAGATGTCAAATACAATATAATACATTTATATAGTATATACAATTTAACTTGAGAAGCAATATTTCTCGATTTTTGCGATTTCAATTTTTCCTTTCTCTTATTAGTGTTACAAGCTCTTGGTGCATAAAAAAGATCTATAAAGTCCAGACTAAAGTTTCAAATCCAAAGATATATTCTTTATAAAATTTAAGAGTCAACCACGGCTACCTAAAATGGCTTGTTCTAACACCCCCCCCACATGTCTATGTCACGATGTGGGCAGATTTGCATAACGCCGCCCAAATGTTCACGCAAAGAAAAGAAGGCGTAACTTTTATTCTCCCTGTAGTATTGTTGCCGCCGCCATGTCGTAAAGACGCTGTGTGATTCGTTGTGAAAACGAAACTACTTTGACCTTCCAAAAGAGGACGATATCTGCTTTGTCATGCCTGGAGCTGATCCGTGCTGGTTGCTGAGGAAATACATCAACTTTGCGCTGTGGATCACCGGATCGGCTTTCACCGTGGACGAAGCAGAGTCCAGCCCGAAGTTGTCACATGTCCTTCCGGACGCTCCTTCGTCGAAATCGCCGGCTGCGCCGTTCTCAAGCCCACCCGCCTCTGCTCACTCTAACCCTCCGGCCGTTCCCCACTCTAGCCCCAGGCCTCTGCTCACTCTAGGCCGCCGTGTGTGACGCTGTGTGTTTTGTTGTGAAAGCGAAAATATTTTGTTTGGTCTTCCAAAAGAGGACACGTCTAGAAATTAGTGGTTAAGTTGTATTGACAACACTGTTCCAGAACACTTCAACCCAAATATTCAGATGTGTGCAGCACATTTTATGGAGGACTGTTTCCTGATCCTGGTAGAGAAACGTTAGACTACAATGCCGGCTGTTCTGACTCAAAGACTGTAAGTACGTTTTTTATATTTAAAGAGTTTTTATATTATATATATTTAAAGCAAGTTTTTTGGGCAGTGTAGAGTAACTTAGGGCTTGTTGTTTGTCATTTCTCCAATCAAAAAATGCAGACATGGTTTTATGTTTACGCGGCACGATGCAACGAAAGATGGTATTTAATATATAAAAACAAGCAGTCTAATCATTATATTCCATAATTATGTTCGCCACTGGATGCAAGAATGCCCGTTTAATGGGTTTTCATGTTTTGATGTCATCGCTGCGGCCTGACAGGGCCTATCCCTAATATGGTGATTGGCAAACAATTCGTGCTCAGTTGAGGTTATCGGCACTTCACAGTGCACTGGATAGTTTTGGCCAAATCCCACGCAACCCGCTTTCAGACCGAGAGTCTTGTAAAATCTACGCGTTCAGAAAGGCGGGGCATAGAAGGGAAACAATAATGTACAGTATGTGGAAAATTGTTTTTTTTGAACCTTAAACCGCATAAACAATTTCATTACACCAAAATACACAAATAATGTTCTTTTTAGCAACATCTAGACGCCTTTTAAGCACTTTTTTAGATAGAGGGTTTCTTTATATAGGTGTGTTTTGGCTTACAATTGTTTATTTATTTATTTATTTATTTTGCTTGTTTCTCCACTTACTTATTTATAGTGAAACATCTGCCAGTGCGTAAAAAAAAAAAAAAAAACACTAATAACTGGCATAAAACTCTGAAGCAAGTCCTAAATAGTATGTTGCTTCTCAAATATATTTTTATTGTTTATATGGACAATTCACTATTAAGCATGGTTAACAGCCTACATGTTATACTCTTTCGATTCCTTAAAACCACAAATACACTCAATGTAAAAAAAAAAATAGGCCCCCATGAGGAAGAAAAAACAAAAGTTACTTGTATTTTAATTACGATTATAATGGGTAATGCAACACTGTAACATGCTACTTTAAAAAATGGCATTCCCCTACTCTGCTAACTGCAGTGTGTAACTTATTCAGGTGGGTGATCCAAGTACAGGCAGAAGTGAAAACTGATGCTCCAGTTGAACCGAATACAAAGACTCCAGGAGCCCAAGTTGCATCTCAACTGTCATTAAATTTGCAAGCTGTTTTACTGGAATCATTTTAAAACAAGATAGACGTGTAAATGGGTATCAGCTTCTGTGTTACCACCTGGCCCGGTCCCAAGTCAGTTTTCTGACGGAAAAAAAGAGGTATTCTTCAAAAGGAGATGAAAGGAGCGTTTTTCACCATGGAGAGAGCAGAACAATGATGCAGTTCGGGAAATTGAACTTCGTTTATTTAAAATTACTCTATGCTGTTTGAACTTGACGCAGCATTACCCAGTTTCACGTACAGGGAGAGTTGGCCGAATTGCATCAGTGAGAATCACAAACTGCATCCCTGTCGTTTCAGGTACAAATCTCACTTTCCTTTCACTAAGAACACTCACCAACACTCACAGACAGATGAGAAATAGACTCGGACCCCATTCAAAGTGTTATTCTGAAGTCTCCTGTATAACGCTTGTTGATTTTTATGAAGTGTTATCTTCATCAAGCTGTTTTTTACCTTTTAAAACAGTTTGGCACAAGCTGACATGTACTTTAGAGCTGTTGCAGATGTGTTAAAGCACCTTGGAGTGGCAGAGGAGGGGCTCGTAAGACCCTTTAAAGGTAAAGATTAATTATAGGCTGAGGTGAGGTGACGAACAGCGCGTGTGCATGCCTGCGTGAGGGATGATGACAGCACACCTCACAGATGAAGGAGCGCTCTTAATGAGCTGAGATCACAGTTTCCAACGATCCATCTCCGTTATACAGGACGGGCCTTTATTAAGTGCCTTACACTACGCTGTCAAACGCTTTAAACATGTTCACACCAGCGCATATTCACCTGTCCAACACCGTGCGCACGCTGCTTTAAGAAACCAAGTTAATCTATCAATTCAGATACACCCTCATTTTGAAGAACAGATTGCATACATAAATTAAACATGCAAACAAAAGAAGACATAAGAAAGAACTATTTTAAAACTGTAGCTACACAAGCTAAAATCTTATGATAATTTTAAATAGTTAATAGCTAATGTCAAACTTAGTTAGCTACACTACTGTATAAAACTTTGGGGTTGGTTCTTCATTTCAAGACTCTTTGATGAAAAGAAACTTCAAGAGAACAGAATGTATTTGAAATAGACATATTTGGTTCCAATGTAAAAGTCTTTAGTTTAATGATTCAATGCTGAAAGTATTCATCTCTCTCACTCTCAAAAAAAAAAAAAATCTGGTGTACGTTACAAGCTTGCAAACTAAAATAGATAATTGAAGCTATTAAATGAAATTTTGCTACATAGAAGACAAAAAAAATGCAGCACAAAAACTAAAATTGCATGCACAAGAACAAACAGAATCATTTTTATGACCCATTTGATTTACTTGAATCGTCCAAATGTACTAGACTGACAGCTAAACAATATTAAAACAGTGATGTAGTATTTTTCTACATGGCTACTTGTTGCATAAAATAGTTTATTGCTGGAAAAAATACTGGTGTTGTCATGCTACTTGGAAATGCAGCTAACTTTTACTTGGGAAAGAGTTAGCATCATTTCCTTAAAAAAGGTATATGTATGTTGAACCTACTGTAAATCAAAAAATACATAAATCCTCTATACTGCATTTCCAATCATCTCATCACAGGACTTATTTCTATCTCTCCTCTATTAAAGCCAGTCGGGAGAGCTAGCAGTCCCTCAGGGTGCCACCGTCATGGCCGCCAGCAGCGTACTCAAGCCCAGCCATGGGTAAGTGTGAGCTGGCAGGCCCGAGAGAAGCTTTGGCTCCGCTAGTCTGTGAATACTGGAGTCCACTACCACAGCATGCCCAGGACGGGGGGTCCGTCCAAGGACACATTGCTCCTGGAGAAGGACCCTGGACAGATGGGCGGCTGGATCTCAGAAGTGTACATTAACCACTGATGTCAGGCCAGAACTGCTCTCTGGTTGCCAACGGTAACATTATGCTCACTTTCTAGTCAGTTATGACTGAGGACACTTGACATATATTGCTCGATTCTAAAAAGCCCTCACATGTAGTTCATTCGCCCATTCAAAACAAGTAAATATGAATTCAAATGCGCTCACAGCACATAACAGCTTCGCTTCATTGCCGTTAAGCTACCGATGTTTACCCGACACCCATTTGTTTGGTATTTTTCTGTACGTGTAGCCTGACCCGGTGATTTAGAGGCAGCTCTCAATAGCGTACAGCCTGCTTAATGACATTTATTTCTTCCCATAAGAGCAGCTCTGAATTAGTGCTCAAATATGATCCCTTATTACAGTCAATAAAACATGCCATTCTAATTATGAGCAAGTGATGCAGCTCAGGAAAAAAATAGATGGTTCTGTCAGAATGTTTGCTGCTAATGCTCAAGAATGGAAAATATCAGGTAAAAACAAGCCTGAAGATTTAATCAAAATCCCTTTTGATGGTTATATTTCAAATAAAGACATTACACTTTGCAGCCCATTTTCATGTTTTCCCCTAGCTGTAAAAAAATATGTGCTTGGATTTTTAATAATAATCATATATCACAGCATGCAACACATAATATTCTGTGCTGGTATGATATCTAATGATGCCCAGATGGATGTTGGTGTGTGTCTGTGGATGCACCTGAGCACTCAGTGCCAGTAAAACTCCTTTTTCTCCCCAGTGGCATTGCAACTTCACCACTGAAGGAAAACACAAAATGCTGCCAAGGCTCTTGTGCGCTGCCCAGTCGCTGCTCTGCTCTGCCAAAAGCATTTTCTCACTCGCTCACTGCCATTTCCATTTCTGCCAACTTCCAATGACAATGTTATGCTTGTTTGCACCATAAATACACTTAATAGGTATTATGACAACATTCATAAACAGACTGATCAGAATCTGATCTCCTCCACTGAATAATAAGGTTTTACATTTAATAGACTGTATCGTTTGAGACCGAAATTCATATGACTAGGGACTTAGTATGTTATTTGTTCAAAGGAACCTTTATTATTTAGTTATTGGTGGGGTTGAAAAGATGGTCAGAATTTACAAAGCTCAGATTTCTCAGCTTTCCCCTCCCCAATTTGATCTATTGTTTCACATTTCACATTCACAATTCACCTTGGTCCAAACTTATATCATTTTTTGGCGTCACGCATCCAGTTAAGCACGACCGCATGCTTTAACTTGCATTTTAGGTTTATTTACCCCCATTTTAAAAAACAGACAATATAATACATGATCATATATCATATAAGTTACTCTAATAACAAATGATAGAACTATTATATATTATTATATACTACTATCTTTTACACTTATAATCTTTACTGCCCACCTAAACGCACAATAATTAATAATAAATTGTTCTATAATATTTTATATTATTTACTTATATTAATTATTTGAATACAAAAAATGTGCAATTGATACTCTTGTTCAATAGACGTTTGCGTCCATGACTCTAGGGCAAGCTGCTCACTCAGGTACATGGACCCAAAGTGTGAACTTTTTTACAACACGAAAGGAGTTGGGTCTGCACCACAACTTAGTATGACGACCAATCTTAAGTTCAGTCAAGTAACACCATTTCTTTAAAGTAAAGTAAAAAAAAGAGAATCTCAAAAGCGATCTCCGAGGTAAACCTGACAGGGCTTTCTTTCGTTTGAATAATTTTTCTTTGATTTGTTTCTTTATCCTATTCATCAAATCCCCCCTCCACTTTTACACCGGATCTGCCACACCGTACCCACTCCTATTTCTCACATTTGGATTATTTATGTTGGGGAGGTAACTTTCAAGCAAAATGGTTCTTAAAGGCTTTAGAGCACAGCAGAATGCTGCAATCCTCATATTTCTGCCGTTCTCTCTTAATGTCTGTTTCATGCTGAATAAGTCTTACAAAAAAACAACAGGGTTGCAAGGTCTTGGTATCTGTTACTGATGACCACTCTCTGGGAATATTCTGTCCAATTCACAAACTTATTATTGTACTTACTACTTGATTAATTTGTGTTCACACCAAATGCTTTAATTTCCATCCTCGATTTCTGCTGTCTATGATTGCAGACCAACACATGGCGATTTAGACGTTTTGTTTGGGGGAGGAGCTCCCCTATATTGCTGGGCTTTTTCTTTCTCAGGGTGCTTCTTAAGAGGCGACGCCGTCGCGCAAGCCGACCCCTGATGTCCATGTTGTACGAGGTGCTTGTTAAAGTGCACAGCGAAGAGGTCAGAGGTTAGCTGAGTGTACCGGGATGAAAATCACTGCTGAATCAGACAGCGGCCTTGGCTCTGACTGTGTGAACGTCAGGGTGTCCATGAAACTCCACTAAAACTGTCCAGTCCTTCCCTTGGGAATGAACAGCCACTTCCTTCTTCTATTTCTCTGTTTGCATTTCCTCTGGGAATGGGAGTGTCTCTCGTCAGTTACAGTTACACATATAAACTTTTCCAACTACATAAAAAAAGGACATTACTAGGTCTGAGAATTTCTGAAAATGTATGCAAGTACCATATTGTCAACAAAATCTTGCTAATCTTAACAATCCTGTCAATGAAAATTACTGAAAAAGAAAGAAAATTAACAACAGTTTCTAATAAAGCATGAAGACTTACAGAAACATCAAATATTATATTTTCAAAATCAGATTTTTTTTTTTGTTTGAAAGTTTGGTCTGTTTGTACATTATCATCCAAAATAAAATACACTTTAGCAGAGACCTGAGACACTCACATAGAGACTTAAACATCTGGACATGCAATCTTATGCAAAGATGAGCAAAACACACCCACCCTTTATACTAACAATCTACAATGGCAACATGGAAAGGATTAGGGAGGTTAACACTATCAAACTGAAATGAATTTTGAAAGCATCTTTTTTCCAATCAAACAGGATATGGCTCATGATTTACAAAGATTGTGGGCGGACGAACCCCTGATGCAAAACTTCCAACTCCAGAGCCAAGAGTCACAAAGGCTATCGCTCCCATTTCTTTTGGAAAAACAAAATGTACAGAGACATCAGAGAAATGCGAAAAACTGTGGACTTGACGGTATTTGAATTTCAGAGAACCCAGAGGTCTGATGAAGAAGGTCTACAGTAATAACGGCCTGAGAATGTGTCTGTTTGTCAGAGAAATCGAGCATTAATTAATGACCAGCTGCCAAACTGCAAAATCGCTAATAAAACTTAAGCTTGTGCCTTGGGCCTGTCAGCTGCACATAAATCAATAGATCGACAGTTTCCACTGTACAACATAAGTCGACTTCCATTTACACACACACCACACACACACACACACACACACAGCTCGGCATTAGAGAGAGTTCTGGCTGAACCGGGCTGGACATCTCTGACTGCTGCCAGTCTCTTTCTCTTCCTCCAAGTCCATTTTCCCAGCACGCAGCCCGAGCAAGATTTGCTAATTAAGGGGGACTGAGGAAGATCTGTAGCTGGTGTGAAGGTGTGTTTTGACAGGTGGGCTTATCGAACTGTGATTAGGGGAGAGGCCACGGCGAAGCAGTTAAGCCCTCCGTAAACCCTTCGCCGACACGGGCATGCAGACCCCTGAAAACCCACTGCTGGTTTTGAGAAGGAGGAGGGGGTGGGCGATTCGTGATTGACACCTTGAAGAGCTGAGATTTTGCCCCATCCTCAACCTGTCCCGCCTGAAAGCTGTCATGGGAGGTGTTAAGAAAACACCTGACTTTTGACAAACAGGCTTTTAAAAGAATATTCTGGCATCAGTACAAGTTAAGCTCAGTTAACAGTATTTCTGGTATTATGTTTATCACAACATAATTTTAACTTTTAAAAAAAATCTTATAATGAAGGTGAATAGTGATCTTATAATGAAACTTTAATAAGTGATTATTTTCCCCACAATAAAAGCATATTAACATACTGTTTGGCTATATCTATACATCTCTGGCTATACTTTTGAAACAGTGAATATGTATTATCATTCACATATTGGCAGTGTTATTTTAATACCACTGAGATACCATTATAGTTTTTATTTGTTTTTATTACTATTGTAGTCCTGTTTTACTAGTTTTTATATTTTGAATCGGTTATTATTTTTATGTTCCTGTTTTATTTTAATTTTCGCTGAAGTTTTAGTAATTATGTTCTGTGTTTTTGTCATTTTTAGTATTTGTTTTTTTTTTAAATATATGTCTATATTTTTTATTCATTTTTATTTCCGTTTTAGTTTTAGTTGTTTTAGTACATCAAGAAATGTTGCCTTGGCAACTACCTGAAATAAACATGAATGAAAACAAAATCAAATATAAAAAAACTTATTTTATTTAGTTTCAGGTAAGAATTTTTATATGGTTTTAATTTTAGTTTCAGTTTTAATTTTAGATAAGTACTGTATAATAACCCTGCCGACTGACCCATTTACTTCCATTGTTAATGCCTTGCAATAATCCAGATTTTTGTTTTTTTTAAAGAACAGGAGGGACAAGCAGAAATGAATTTTTGTGGTAATCAGCATTATGCCATAATAACTGTCAGCTTGTTCAGAACCTGCAATATTTCTTAAAGGCCCTTTTATGTGACTGAACGAACCATTGAATGCTACTGAATGAAAAAAGTTACTGAAGTAAAAGCATAAAAAACAAACAGCTAACCTAAGATGAGAAAGTATTAAATTAAAAAAAGATAAATATAAATGAGTGAAAATAATTATTTCATTATGGCCTGTTGCTTTATTCTCAAGCAAAGACATGAGGATATCACTAACTTAGACACATGGTTTGACAAGTCATTTCAAAGACAAATATGAGCTGAATTTTTAAAAATGGCATATGAGTTAAAAGTCCTTGCACACCGGAGGTAAAGCTGTGGCTGACACTTCACTCCATAGAGTTCAATGCATTGGACAACGCTGATGTGGGGCATCGAAGGAGCCTTTACACTTAAAAAAGCAACAAACAGCACTTGCACAAACAATAACTGTTTTAATAAACTCTCTCCCCTTTACACCAGAAGCTCTTTGTTTTCTCTCGGGTTCACAAGCGTTTCTTTGTTTTTGCGTGTATGTGTGTGCGCGCGTGTAGCTCACGAGAGTGGGAACGCTGCGTGTGTGCGTATGTTTGTGCATTCAGCTATTTGTGAGCAATTCCTCATAGAGCTTTCTCAGCAGGTAAAGATGTGCTCGTGTGGGTGATGGGAGTAGGATTAGTATTATCTAAAACTCTCCAGCCACCCTGAGTATCATCCACCGTGCTTAAGTTAAGGTGCAAGACCGGGTGATTTGCATAAGTAATTAGCTAATGTGCTGTTCAATTTCACTCCCATCTGGCTGCCTGAGCAGGCCCTCATTTCTCAAATTGACAGGCTGGTCTCTATCACTACCCACACTGCAACAAGGCACACACCAAATTAATTTGTCAACCTTCTCCAGTAATGGGATGTTCACCTTGAAAACTCAATATTCTTGAGTCCGACTGAGAGAAAAGGTAGGAATTTGCTCTAAAATATATTGCAAAAAAATAACAAAAGCATGGATAGATGGTTTCTGATAGCTTTTCGGAAAGTGATAGTATAAAGCGCATGAAAGAGGCTTCACACACTGAACGCACACACAAGAGGCCACGGAAGTCTGTTGATCAGCTAAAATTAAGCAAAAATGTAAAATATTAAATATAAAAAGAAAGTAAAAAAGAAATTCAAATTAAAAAGGTCTAACATAGTTAAATATCTCCTGAGCAATAATAAAAATAAATTATTAATTTAAAATGTAATAATAAATAAATAAAATATAACAAAAATCAATTAAAAATATTAATACTACTGTATTTTATAATATAAAATATAAAAGGAAATAGTCCAAAATAGTTCCCTCAAGTGTGCTGAAATTTGGCACTATTCTGAACTTTGAATTAGCCAAATTATGCTGTTTATTTAATATATAACAAATACAACACAAAGGGTGAATTTTAAATTAGTATTAATTAACAGTGTAAACAGTTCAATGGGACATTTTAATACTTGTGTATCTCTGGAAATCTAAGCATCAACTTTTCCGTCATGCCTTTGTTGTGCACAGTGGGCCTGGTTATTCTCTAATGGGTGTAGTGCTGGGTGTTGGGGGCTGGTTTGGCACAGACGCCACTGATGCCAGGGTGTTCAGCTCAGGGACCACTCAGGGATATGAGCCAAAAAAGAATTTAATGAAACCCCCAGCCTGCCCAAAATTAATTTTCAGTCTCATCTCTGGCTGGGGGCACTGTGAGTTCTGGGACCCCCTGGCCCATTTGTGGAGGTATGGATGGAGGGTGAAGGAAAAACAGGCTCATATAAATAAAAACATTGCTCTGCTGAATACCTTTTCTTCTCTGTATTTCATTTCTGCTCGATGGTGACTGCATAGTTATTAAATTCCTTTGTGCGTTGTGCCCGTTCTTGTCTCACTGCTCTTAAAATGGCTATTCATTTTGCCAGCTGCCACCCACTACAACATAAAGAGTCCCTAAGAACCGCACGGGTGACGTGGGATTTCTGGAGTGGGCCCAGAACCCACTCACACATGCACAGATACCTAAATACACACACGTATGCACACAGCCCATAATGTGTGCCACTATATCACACTTTTATGGCAAAGTCTAATCCAAACGAAGACACTGATACAATCTTTAAGATTTTCAGTGACCTGAAACTTACATGGCGCATTCATCCAGCAACATTTTAACAACACTTCCGTGCTTAATTTTCAGCAAATTCCTCTTCCTGTCAATCCAATACCATCTTTAAGATTTTCTGACCTGTAACTTATATGCTGCAATCGTTCAGTGGCATTTAAACAACACTTCTGTGCTTTATTTTTGTCTAATAAAGCAGCAGTGGCCCTGATGTTCATTTAAGTCTGCTTCTGCTCACCAGGGCGTTGAACGTCTGTGCTGATGCATGCTGGGAGATGCATTCTGGGCCCTCAGATGCCTCGCTGACTGTCCAGCGCACCATCAAATGCTTTCCATGCCATTTAGCGCCGTGAATCCCACACCACAGCGCGTGCCTGACCTTGGCGTTTTCTAGTGGCTCTGCCCGTGCCATCTGCAGCCGGCAGGCTTGGGTAGTAAAGCATCTCGACCCTGCGATTCGGGCACATTATGCCCCCACAAGGGGCTCAGCCAGATGGCACTACCCACTAAGAGGGTTTTACTGCCGCTAAAGACGCCTGGGCAGCAGCGGTGCCCACTCTCTCTCTCTCTCTTCCTCGTTTGCCACTGCCAAATGCTCCTTCAGCAGACATGGCGGTCATGATTAGCAGGCAACAAACAATCCTTTAGCATCCACCAGGGCCTGCTGAACAGTTCCATGCAGCCAGAGCCTTTAGCGTAAAGACGGGGGAAAAAAGAGAGACAAACGACCTGCCTTTCATTACTCGGACTCGTCTATAGAGAATGATCTCTCTGCTCCTGTCATAAAGCTGCCGTTAACTGCCTACAGACTGCGCCTGATGAAAACCAAGTCCTGAATTTGCTTGATAAAGCTCTGGATTTGTTTTCCCACAATGGCTTATGGTCTGCACAGTTGGCCCACATGGTGAAGCTAAAAAGTGTTACTGGCCCTCCAATGCTAACTTATCAAAGTGATCACATTTAAATGATAAGGTATAATAGGGTAAATAATTAAAATAAGCAAAAACATCTGACAAAATCAAGTCACTCTCTAAAACATGAAAAATCTCCCACAGTGCATTGGTACCTAATGCTAGTGTGGATGGCTTTTAGCTGCTCGTTCCAGGGTCAAGGTTTGGCTCAGTAACTTCAGCAGTTAGACTCTACTGGTAGTAGGCAAAAAAACTAAAAATTTGGCTAAACATTTTTAAAAAGCCTTTTAGTTTTGAAGACAGTATTATAGATAGAAAGAATGATCAAGAGAATGATAGTGCTAACTACAAGGCCTGCACCAGTATTTTCAGAGCCAGCATGTATGGTCAGCCAGGCCATTACCCCACATCAGAGGACATATAGATTACTCAGCTCAGGTGAGAGGGGAAAATAGGAAAAATCATGCGTGTGGTCAGAAAGAAATCAATAAATTCATATTTTGTTGGGCGGTTTGCAAGAGTAGAGTACAGATGTGTGCTGGACATGCCATAGATGGTACCTGCTACAGCTCAAGCCGTGTTGCGAGAAAAACAGATGGTTTTACTTGGGCTTCTACGTGTATCCGTTATCATTAAGGAACTTTAAGAAAACCTGCCCTTAAATGAGGGATACAAAACAGCAGGTACATTTACCAAGCCTGGCTTAGATGTCTCTAAGGTCTAGCTTAACTCGTGTGGAGCTCTCTTAGTAAGCTTGTTAGTATTGCAGCGATGTCTGAAAGTCCAGTCAATCACACAGATGGTAAAGCCCTGATCGAGAAACTCTTATTCTCAGCAGACTAGGTCTTACCGGTAGAATCCGCAGCACGGTTAAGATGCGTGAGGGGTGAGCGGTGGCCCTTATGTAAAGTGTTGACAGGAGCAGAGGTGGAGGAAGGGATCTTTACTGGAATCTTGGCCCAATTAAGCGTCAGTCGCTGTGGTTGATTAAGGGATTAAAATGGGCCAGTTGATGAGCTCGGTATTGACTGCTAGAAGAGAACGAGCAAACCTAAATCCTCCTCTCTCTGGAGCCACTAGCCCTGCTACCTGGCTTCTGGTCTAGTGTGAGAGCATGTGTGCCTGTGGAAGCTGCATGTATCTGAATGCATGCAAGTAAGAATATGCAAATCTGTACGTTTTGTATGAACGTGCACAAGCCTTAAGCAGAAAGCTCATCCAAAAATTTTAATTCATCATTTGCGCATGTTGTTTCAAACCTGTGTAAGCTTCAAAATGGCCACACAAAAAAAACACATTAAATAATTGTAATACAATTATCAAAATGTTTCTATAATGTATCAAAAAACATTTTACATACAATATATGGAAAAAAATATATGTTTTTCCCTATTTATTTAAATAAATAAATTATTATTATTGAGAACTATCCATCAGTGCACGTTATTTTGAAGAACAAAAAATAGACTTTATAATCACTAATCAAAATGTTAAAACTTGCTTGTCTTTTAACATCCACTTTTCACCATCCAATTAATTCACACGAGAGAAATTTCCTGCCCTAATCTTTTTCTCTGAAATCGATCAAATTACAGAAGTAAATTGGGCTGCAAACAGCATGTCACACTGACTTAAATTTGTGTGTGCTTTATTTGAACTGTGTGTGTAGTGTGGCGCTGGGGTTTTATCAGGAAAGTTTATAGCTGCTGGTGGTTTTACTTGCAGAGGTAAAAACAGGTTTTTCTTTTTTTCTTTTCTCTCCTGTTTTATGACATGATTGATTTTCTTTCATCGGCCGAGACTCCCCAGGAGATGCGAGGTGGGGGTGGGTGGAGGGTTTAGGTCAGGAAAAACTGAAGCGTATATATGTGTGTGTGTGTGTGTGTGTGTGTGTGTGTGTGTGCATTTTCACCGGACTTAACCAACCAGCTCTTTCCGTGTATATTGGACAAGTTGAGCGCCTCACACTGTGTCTGGATACAACATGCCAGGGAACACAAGCAGAAGAGGGTTAAACATCATCTTCTCCACACACTCAGTCTATTGACCTTTATGGGCCTGACTGTTCTGTACCCCCCAACTGTTGAAAATGACTGCTGGAGACACTCCACTGGAGAAGAATCTTTTTTCATCAAAATTCACTTCAGATTGTCATTAAAAATGATTTATTATTATTTATAGTAGAAGTAGTACCTGCAATTATAAGAATTACAATAAAGCAAAAAGTTACAAGTGTATATAACAAGCCTTTTTTGTACCTAACCACCTAATCATACAGAATATTTAATCTGGCAGTCTATATAAAAGCATGCAAAAAGTCTCAATCTTACATTGAAGAAGGGAGCTATATCTAGAGATTTAGAGGTATGCTCAAGTAAGTAGCAACCACCCAGAAAAGCCTAGTAACCACACAGCAACCCCCTAAAAAGCTCTCAAAACACCTTAGCAACACATAGCAATACCTTTGCAAATCCTTACAACACCCTAGCAACATTGACGTTTTATGGCCAAGAATCACTAATAGTAAAAATCGGTAAACTATTGACATATTAAATTATTACAATTAAAATGCTGTAAAATATTAATGTTGTGCAGTATTAATATTAAATATATAAATGTTTTTTAATATATTTCATTATGGTAAATTCACTGTGACATACAACCTCAAGTGGCTTATTGCTTTCAGATATTGACAACATGAATGATTAAAGACATGCATTAATAGTAAAATTCTAAATACATTTGTCCACCAGTATAACTCATTAGCATAACTGTAGGCCATATATGGTTTGATTTTATTATGATACTCTTTTACATCACCTTTGAACATGGCTTGTCCAGTCAGATTTTAAAGTAAAACGTTACTGTAAACATTGTTTTTATCATTATGGTATAACAATATTTGTATCCTTGTCACAATCATTTCTGTAATTTCTAAAATGTTAGTTCTAAAAAAAAATTCTGTTTTCTTTATTATAAATTACATTCAAAGTGGTTAAAAATGTTGTGGCACTATGATTTTATATAAAATTTGTTTTACAAAGTAAAACAAGTTTTAAAAATAAATTACAGTTAACTGAAGTTATCAAAAAACAATCTGACTGGCCACTAACTCGCTCCATTCTGGCAGTCGAGACTGCACCCCTGGCTCCGGTCTGAGTGATCAATGTATTACAAGACAATGTGTTTTTACTTAGGGCATAAATCCATGTGAAAGTGCACCCCGGTTCTGGCTACCAGAAGGGACACGGCTCAGACAAATCGCCCCACTTATCCCAATCCCAGCACACGCTACATTACTCTCCACAAATTTGGGGGGGCATCCACTTCTGCCCACCATTACCCACTTTATTTCATTCCAGGGATCAAATTTGTTGTCCAGTTAGGCCTCTCATTTCCAACTCAAAGGGAATAAATAAAAGCAAGCTTTATTGCTCGGCACCCTGAAACAGCAGGGGGCAAAGGAGAGATGGCGAGTAGAATAAAAAAAATCTCCAATTCATTCGTATCCAGATCAATACACTGTAATATTTATAAGCTGGATGCTGCCTCCCTACAACCCAAACTCCCGCAATCCTGAATTATAAATTGGTATTGATTTGTGTTGTGTTTTGTGTGAGAGTGTGTGTGTGTGTGTGTGTGTGTGCATGCATGTGTTTGTTGGAGAGACTGAGAAATATAGAAACGGCGTGTGTTGTGGTGTATGTGTGTGTGTTGTGGTATGTGTGTGTGTGTGTGTGTGTGTGTGTGTGTGTGTGTTTGTTTTTTTGTGATGTGTGTGTGTGTGTGTGTGTGTGTGTAAGAAAGAAGACAGAGAAAGTGTGTCTATAATTGCGTGTAGAGGCAGTATTCATTTGGAAAGCGAGAGATGGTGTGTTTTTACGGGGCCGATAAAATTCTAACAAGAGGTTATAGCTTCAGGTGGGCAAACGAGTGTGTGCACAGGGTTGTGAGTGAGTATGAATGAGAATTGACATGCCTATGCAAGAATGTCTGTATATAATACTATAAATATAAGTAGGTGCATTTGTGACTATGTGCACATACATACTGTACATGTGTGTAAGGTTTAAACTATGGGGTCTTACTAACAACAACAAAAGCATCAAATATACATGATCCTCTGGCTCTAGAGATCTATGTCAGCTGCACATAACACAACAAAGGCCGACCCAGACAAACACCAACACAATAAACTACACCGCCACAACTCAGACACAAGCCAGGCTTCATCACAAGCAATTCCTGCACTGGGAAAAGCTCTCTATGTAATGGTGGACACTAATTAGTGGTGTTTACTAAGGCACTTAAGGCAAACATCACTATTACAATTGCTCATACTTAGGGTTTGTGATTTATCACACTTCAAACCAAGTAATAAATGTACTAGTTGTGCTACAAACACTTCAAATGATGTGTGGCTTTTTTGTTTTGTTTTGTTTTTTGAGGATGGGTGTGCTATTACTTTTCTAAGCATTTAGATTTACGGTTTTCATATGGCGTACTAAAAAAAAATCTCATAGACTTAGAGCAATATTTAGAGACTCAGAGGTGCGCTCTAGTAAGCATCCACCCATAACACCCTAGTAACTGCATAGCAATGCCTTGTAAATGCTTACAACACCAGTTTCATGACCATGAATCACTCACTGATTAAATATGTTAAATTTGTTTCTATAAAATATTAAATACACCACTGTTAAAAAGTTTGGGGTCAGTAAGATTTTTTAATTAATAATTTTTTTTTTTTGTCCAAAAATTTTTTTTATTTAACACTTTTATTTAGCAAGGATGCAATTGATTAAAAGTGACAGTAAAGAGTCTTGAATTGTTACAAACGATTTATATTCCAGAAAAATTATTTTGAACTTTCTATTCATCAAAGAATCTTTTCACAAAAAATATTAAGCAATGTTGTCAACATTGAAAATAAGAAAGCACCAAATCAGCATATTAGAATGATTTCTGAATGATCATGTGACACTGAAGACTGGAGTAATGGCTGATAAATTCAGCTTTGCCATCACAGGAATAATTGACATTTTAAAATATATTTAAATTGTATTAATATTTCACAATATCACTGTTTTTACTGTATTTTTCATCAAATAAATGCAGCTTTGGTGAACAAAAAAACTTCTTTCAAAAACATTTTAAAAAGTCTTACTGACCCCAAACGTTCGAATGATACTGAAACTGTGTTTTTGTTTTGTAATTTCATTGTAGTTGGCTGATTTTAAACGATATGAGAAAATTAATGTTTTGAATAACAATACAAGTCAACCTAGCAGTTCATTGAAACAATATAACATCTCAGTGGGAGGATCTGTATGTGTTTGTCTGTATGTTTGTGATTATGTAACGGTCAGTCCCTAAAGCAGTCTCCTGTGGCTGGCTACTACGCTGCCATGGTCGCCCACATCAGATTTATGGATCTTTATATAGAAATCAATACCCTCTTAATCTGCTCCTCTTTCTCTCTCCAATCTCCTCTGGCCTCCATCCCTCCCCCTATTCCATTCTGACTCCATTTCCATTTCTCCACCTGCCTCCATCCAGCCCCTGCCTTTCTCTCTCGTTTGCCCTCCACCCCACCTCTACCCTCATCCACACCATCACTTCTGTCCTCCACACCCCTCTTTCTTGGTCTCCGTTTCTTTCTCCGCTTATATGCTGGTCTGGGCATGTCGAGGCCAGATTGCACCCTGAGACAGTGAGAGACCCAGAGGACGTAGGGAGGAAAGAAAAAAGAAAGCATAGATGGAGTTGTAGAGGATAAATCGCACTCATTCAAAACCACATCAAGGACATTCTATACCACTGTGTTTTCCTGCTGTTCAGCTGTGTGGGATTTCAGAGGTGAGGTTGACTAGATTTGGATCTGCAGAGTTCAGCACACAAATCACTCCCTGATCCAGTTGGGAACTCTAGAGGTGGAATGATCTTTCTTCTTCTTTTGTTACTGTTTACTGTATGTTTATTGTGTTCAACTGCATAACACCGTTTCCTAATCATAGAGAACCTGACAAAACAAAAATCAATAAATAGAGAATCCCATCAACGTTAACTGAGGCTTTTGTCCTAACAAGAAGTGATAATATGTTCTGTCGGTCCATTGGTTTCTATTTTTGTCCCAATGCTCTGGTTAGGTTACAGTATATTCTCAATAGACTCAAATCCCACTCCACACAGTTCTATATTAGCATTAAACTGAGTTTACAAGACATTTTATTTCCACAATGTGACGTTTCAGAGTGAAACTCTATGTTCTATGAAAATTAAAAAAATATTCAGATATATAATGACAAAAAAAATGCAGAAAAAAAAGAGAAAAATTATGCCAAAAAAGGTATCAGGATATTATGAACAAAATATCCAGTTATTCACTAAGAACAAAAATGCAAGAAAAAAAATACAGAGAAAAAAAAAGAAGCAAATACTAAATGAGAAGAAAACAAAATAAAGAGAGCGTGAGAGAGAGAGAGAATACTTGAATATTGAATGAGGAAAAAATACTCAATATACTCAAATATTCCACATGAAATTAGGGGGGAATATCACTTTAAGTGTGGACAAAAAATAAATAAATAAATAAAAAAAGTTGCATCTGGTTAGGCAATGACATAAAACTAAAATGCTTACTAAAATGACAAGACCCTAAAAGAAAGGCAGAATATATACTATGATTTAGATTTAAGTCAGTACTAAATTTGATATGTTTAACCGCACAGGCATTCTGTATTCAAAACCCTTATATGTGAGCACCTCTCAAAAACATCTGCAGTTTGACCGGACCATGACCTGCACAGAGTCCCATGCTGATCTGGATCTCCATGGGGCGACAGGACTGCTCTACCCTTTCAGCAGCTTAAGGAAGAGCATGCAAACCCCCTTCACATCTGCTAGCCAGAATCAGCACCATGGATAGAGACACCTTAATGAAGCATGGCACCATACCCTCTGATGCAAAACAGCAGGGCC
The DNA here is from genome assembly GCA_018155175.1 of Sinocyclocheilus anophthalmus. NCBI lineage: Eukaryota > Metazoa > Chordata > Actinopteri > Cypriniformes > Cyprinidae > Sinocyclocheilus > Sinocyclocheilus anophthalmus. The sequence goes on from JADLZN010009952.1 coordinate 134,423, forward strand.
TCGTTAGGACTGTTTTTAATTGGACAGACGTTCGTGTAACTAAGGTAAGAGGGGGTAAAGTTATCAGAGAGTAGATAGAAAGTGGGGTGGACGTATTGGATATTGAAATTTACAAATTAGATCAATTATTTGTTGCTAGAGTTTGTAAAAAAAAAATCATAATTTTTACAGTAAAAGACTGTAAAAATGCTATGGCAATAACCTGTTAATTGGTTAACAGCTTCCCTTACAGTAAAAGCTAAAATAAATCTAATGCCATTTCATGTAATTGTGTTAATTTACAGTTAATTTCCAAAAGTTTCAAATTTAACAGAATTCCCTGTGTAACACTTCACATTTGATATTTTTTATTTAAATAATTATGATCCTTCTGAGTTTTTTTTTTTTTATCAGTTATGCACATTAGGGATTTGTTGCATCTTATGTTGTTAAATTAATGTTCCTTGCATTATTTTAGTGATAAGTTTGCTACCATGATCGTGTGTGGATGACACATGTCCATCTTCTACATATTAGTATTTTTTTTTTAAGATTTTTATTTTTAATTTTAAAGAGTACAAAATGCATAAAAAATTAATTGGAAAAATAAAAATGACATTCTATGAGAAAAACCTACAACAAAAATTTGGGTAAAGCTATCTGAGAGATCATAGAACATTAGCTGGATGTGTTAGATATTGAAATTTACAAATTGTATCTTTTTTTTTTTTTTTTTTTTTTGCTTAATACCTTGGACAAGTCAAATATCTGGACATTCAATGAGAACAAAAAGCTAAATAAAAATAATGCAAAATAAATACAGTAAATAAATCTGGGTAATTTTTTTAGACAGTATATAGAAAGCAGGCTGGACATATTGGATATTAAAACTTTCACCTTTTATCTACTATTTGTAGCTAGAGATATATGAATGTTATATGAATCATTACAGTGATTTTACCACAGTTATGGGACAGTTTTAGGCAAAATACAAAGCATAATTATGAGGATTTTAGTCTGAAATCATTTACAGTTACCCTCTGGCATCAGAATATGGGTTAGACTCTGAGTTCAGGCCCCGTTCACAATATCCCAGACAAGTCAACATGATCTTAGTCAATACTGGGGCGTGGCTAAGAGGGCCCCTGACTGTGTTTACTTTCCCAGATTACACAGCACCCAGCACTCTTTCTTTGAGACCCGCAGGAGGCAGCGATATGTCGACAGAGGGATAAGGAAGAAGCGATCGATAGCTTTTCCCTCACAGAGGGGTAGCAAGGGATAATGCTAGCATTAATGACAGGCACTGGAGGGGTGGATTTAGCTGCAACACTTCCACGCTTGCTGGAGGGGGGCGATCAGATTCCCATGACCCCAAGCACGCTCTGCCATTCAGTGGAAGGAGGCGATGCTCACCTGGCTGTTTGGAGAATCTCGCTCCGAGCATCTAACAGCATCCCTAAAGAAGCTGCACGAAACCCCGCATAATGGTGTAAGAACTGACAGATGCGTAGTTGTTGTTTTGTTTGAGCTCTTCCTCCTTCTATTCCTGCCTTTCTGCTTCTCTCTCTTCATCAGAGTGGACCCTCAGGAGCACATCCATCCCTGCAGGGCCCGGGGCCGTTCTGCAGGCTGTGACTAAGCCTGGGCCTAATGTTCTCGGCCCCACAGGCTCCCAGACACATCTCACCTCAGGCTCTGGATGCAAACACAACACTTTCCCCATAGAGAGCAGTAAACAGGCACTACAGATGCCCCTCACTCTGCTATAACTCCTGCCAGCCTCAACGACTGCTTCATCTGTTTTTAAGTGAATGTAAGTGCAGACCTTTTGCACAAAGCTCTTTGAATGTACGAAAAAATGTTAGCAGCAAAGAACCAAAATATGTATGTTTCACCACAACAAGGCACATTGAAATTTCAGGTGACCCTGGAGTGAGGAAAAAATTGTAGCTGGATGCACAAAATGACAACTTTATAAGTAAGGAGGTGGAATTTGTCAAGGCTTTTTCAGGCACTGGCTTAAGCCATGATAGCCACATTTTTAAGATGCTGTGTCAAGTTAAAAGTACTTTTAAAACACTTACTGTACCTTTCAGCAAATCATTAAGAACTGCTGAGTGGTTGTTAAACAATCTAATTAATATTCATGATCCATGTGTTAGCCAGGACGATATGGATTATAATGTGTTTATCATTTTTACACCCCTTATTCAGTCAAATAAAAAAAGAAAGAGAATTAAAACTTAAAAAATTTAAAATATATATATTTTAAATTCATTAATTAACTCATGAGCACGAGTTTAGCAAAAACTTGCATAATTGCTGAAATAAATCTGTGTGAAAAAAATATATGAGAAATTTTATGAAAAAATGCAACAACAAAAGAAAAACATATATATTTATTTATTTATTTGGATACTAAATAATAAATAAATCTGTAGTATTCTCTCTCTCGCTCTCTCTCTTCTCTATATATAATAACGCACACACCACACACAACACACACACACACACACACACAGAGTATATTTAAATATTATTATTGAATTATTATTATGATTTTAACTTGATTTAAACCAGTTCATTTCATGTTGCCCCATACAGGTCATGATCAGCATGGATCTATGTGCAGGATGCATTTGGATTGAACAAACTAACAATTCTGCAGCTTTAAAGGGAAAGCCTTCATATGTGGCACACATGGATGATACTGCAGCAATAAGATAGTAAACATCCAAGTCCATGAGGATGTTGGTGCTCCAGATAAGTTACAGTGAGTTAACCTTCTGTTGGAGGCTTCTGTGCGGCAGAGGGTGAGACTGTAACAACAGAGCGGAGAGGGAAGGTGCTTGTGGTTGTGTAGCTTTCTATTTGCAGGCCTGGCTGTGTAGCTGGTGTAGCTAGAGTTGAAACAGATAGCCTACATGAAAGAGGAGAGGTCTACAGCACAAACAGCGACTGCTGTGTTTCCTTTCAATCCTCTCAGTTGGCCACTCAAGGTCATCATCGTGTTACGATTAAGATAAAAACATGTTTGCATTAGGTTGTGGCTGCGAGATTAGTGGTGAAATTATTGTCAGATATGATATGTACCAGAGTCGTTGCCCAAGACATGCTGAGCTGTGGTGCTTCTGTGGGTAGTATGGGTTTGAATTAGGCCCGCAACACTTCATTCTCCCATTCTCCCATCATTTCCTGTCATCTCTCTACTTTCACTATATGAAAAAAAGCCCCAAAACACAATATCCTTTAGAGTGTAGGCTAAAAGCGCAGTAATGATTGTGTTCGCAATCACTTCTACAGTTGATGGGGCTGCTTTGGGTAAAAATGGCTCAATAGATTCAGGGTTAATGAGAGATGACCATTCTAAAATTGCTATGGGAACTTTACGCTTCACATCGTCATGGCGACTGGCCTCATTTCACCTGCATCTGTCACTGTTTTTATCAGAGTGCCACCACCAGGGCTACAGCCGTGCCACAGCAGAATGCTCAAAAATCGCTCTCTCTTTCTAGCATTCTTTTCATACTCTTGTTTCTTATTCTCTATTCCACATAAGTGTGTATGAGAATGGAATGGGGGGCAAGACGGGTCCCCCTGTGAGGGACAGGATATACTGAATTATTGAACCAGCCAAACAGGCAACCATTCATATTTCACACATAAAACACACACGCGCACACACAAAATACTATGGAAGTCAATGGCTACCGTCAGTGCACGTCTGAAAATTCTCCCGTTTGATGTGGTCATAAAGAGATACAGCGGTTCCACGTCTTAATAAATGAATTTCTTGTCAAGAAAAAACAAAAACTGCAGTTTTGAGTGGGGTGGCCAAAGGGGTGGCCAAGCTTTCATCAGTGGTGGCCACGGCTTTTGTGATGGCTAAAAGTGACTCCAAATTATTACTCTAAAAATGATTAATCAATAAAATATTTTCATCACTCCCCTTGATATTCCACATTAAAGCACATTAAAGACTTCCCAGTCCTGAGTGTATAATATCATACATGTACAGTATCCGTCTGTAATGTGTCTCTAACACACACTTACATAAAATCTGCCTCTTTAACACCCTTCTTCTTTTGCCTCTGACTCATCTCCACTTCCAAGAGCTCATCATTTTTTTCAATTTTACCCAGGCTATCCACTAATGTCCTTCTTTTATTGCAAATCTATACTCTTAATCTGGCCGGCACCGATGGGTGCGCAGCTCGATCAATAGAACGCGATTGCTGGGAAGAGTCCAGAGAGGCTGACCAAAAACCAGCAGCCACCCCCACTGGGTTAAGCTCTGACATAGACATGCACATATATGTACAACCAACCACACACAGCTCTAACGCATACAAACAGTCAAACAAAGGGTTAAGATTGAGTAGTACTCATGCACATTTGTATATACATGCAGACGAAATCCTATACAAACAGTCAACTATAGGGTTAAGTGTTCAGGATTATGGACCTGTTTTGCCCCTTTTTCTGTTTCAGTGTTCCCTTATTTGGTCATGTTCCTGTTCTCGTTGTCTCATTATTAGTTGGGGCCCGGCCAGTCCCACAAGCTCTCTAACACCCACCCGGACACAACCCAAACACACCTCCCCAGCTCGGCAGCGCACACACCCCCCCATCGCACAGACATCTGCCCCGCTCCGCAGCGCACGCTCATCCCACCTCCCCTAACCCACACCCGACCCCAGACGGCCAACCCCCCCCTCAACGCTCTGCCGCAAAAAAAAAAACAAAAAAAAAGAAAAAAAAACCAAATCGCCTCCCCAGACCACCAGCATCCCGGACGCTACCTGCCCATTGTCCCGCTACCAACGTCCCCCAGGCGAGCAGCGCCACCCACCCCCGCCGCCCGGGGTGCCCGACCCGCTCCTCGCCGGCTCACCCATTCCTCCGGCTCCGCCTTGGTCTTGGCAATCGCCATCCGGCGCCTCGGGACTCACTCCTCCATCTTCACCTCGTCCTTCGGCTCCTTCAGGCCTCCTTCATCCCCTCCGCTCCTCCTCCAGTCCTCTGTCGCTACCGGCTCCACCGGCGGCCTCCCATATACATGCTTCGCGCGGTCGTCGTGCCCATCTTCTCCGCCTAGGACCTCGGATCCTCCCCGCTCCCTGGCTCATCGGCCTCTCCGTTTTCCAACTCGGCTCCTCCACCACCTGCTTCCGCCGCCATGGGTCACCCCCTGGAGTCGGTGGCCATTTCCGCCTCCATGGCTCTCCCCCGTCGGCTCCACCGTTGGCCGCCATTATGGCTGAGGCCTGTGTCCTGCTGTGCTCCTCCTGCTCCGGACCCCTCCTGGCTCCTCCCTGGCTCCTCCCTCCTTCGTCGCCTCCCTGGTCTCTGTCTGCCATCTCCCTCCTGGGTGTCCGTCCTCCTCTCGAGCTGCCTCCTTAGTTCCCACCCATTCCTGACGATATGGAAGGATTATGGACCTGTTTTGCCCCTGTTTCTGTGTTCCCTTATTTGGTCATGTTCCTGTTCTCATTGTCTCATTATTAGTTGATTCCCCACACCTGTCTGTCCCTCGATAAGTTTAGTATAAATGTGTAGTCTGCTTTTCATGTTTCCTTGTCAGGTCTTGAATGTCATCCTTGTGTTCTGTGTCTCCATGTTGGATCATTAAAGACTCTCGTTCTGTGAAATCTCCACGTCTCCTCGTTTCCTCGTGCCCGTGCTCCAGCGAATTGTGACATTAAAGTTCTAACATAAGCACACATATAAATAATCAAGCAAAGGGAAGGACCGTTAGTAAAAAAAGCTTCTATTCTGTACTATCAGCATTTTTATTTATGTAAATAGAAATATATTTAATAATGTACATATTTATAAAAAGGTCTAAATAAAATGCTTTCAAAAAATAAATGTATAACATATAACAAATATTTTATTATTAACCTTGAATTAAATGTATTGTTTATTTATTTTAAAATGTCTTTTTACTCCCAGATCTTCAGTGTGGGCTCAGACTTTTGGGCCTCACTGTGTAAGAAAACAAACACTTAACGCAACATCACACATTTTATATAATGTGATGTGCGTGTGTAATATATAAAAAAAATTAAAATAAAACAAAAAAAAAACAGGTATATATATATATATATATATGATTTAGATATATATCGTAAAATGGTAAAAAAAAACTTTTTTTACCTTTTTTATTACAAATCATATTATCAGTGTACCATATCAATTTGTGTAAAACATTAAATTGTAAAATAAATTGACCAGTACAAAAGAGTTAATATGGTCAATGTCAAAAATTCTCATTATTACCCTTAAAATTAAAACCCAATACATTGTTTATTTCCTTTAAAATTATTTTTTACTCCAAGATTTACAATGTTGTCCCAGACCTTTGGCCGTCCCTGCACATAAAAACCATATTTCCCTTTAAAGGTGTCATATGATGCGATTTCAATTTTTCGCTTCTCTTTGGAGTGTTACAAGCTCTTGGTGCATAAAGAGATCTGTAAAGTTGCAAAGACTAAAGTCTCAAATAAAAAGTGATATTCTTTATAAAAGTTAAGAGTCCACCACGTCTACCTAAAACAGCTCGTTCTAACACGCCCCCACATGTCTACGTCACTGTGTGGGAAGATTTGCATAACGCCGCCCAAATCTTCACACAAAGAAAGAATGCGTAACTTTTATTCTCGCTGTAGTAATGTTGTTGCCGCCGCCGCCCAGCCGCCGCCATGACATGGTCCCGTGGCAGTCACTGTTGTGTTTCGTTGTGAAAGCGAAACTATTTGTTTGGCCTTCCAAAAGAGGACAAATATCTGCTTCGTCATGCCTGGAGCTGATCCGTGCTGGTCGCTGAGGAAATACATCAACTTCGCACTGTGGATCGCCGGAACAGCTTTCACCGTGGACGAAGCGGAGTCCAGCCCGGGGTCGTCACATGTGGTTGCCCAAAGGCCAGGCCCGCCGCTCACTCTGAGCCTCCAGAGCCACTCACTTAGGCCTCCGCTGTGTTTTTCGTTGTGAAAGCTAAATTACTTTGTTGGCCTTCCCAAAGAGGACACGACTAGAAATCAGTTAATTTTTATTTACAACACTGTTCCAGAACAATTCAACCCAAATATTCCGATGTGTCCAGCGCATTTTATGGAGGACTGTTTTCTGATCCTGGTAGAGTAGACTACAATGCCGGCTGTTCTGACTCACAGACTGTAAGTAAGTTTTTTATATTGAAAGAATTTGCCACTGACGATTCAAACGCGAGTTTTGAGCAGTGTAGAGTAGCACTTGTTTTTTGTCATTTCTCTGATAACTGCACGCAACACGTAAAAAGACAGTATAATCATTATAATCCATAATTATGTCACCACGGATGCTCCAAATGCCTCGTTTATAATGGTTTTTAATGTTTTTGTCTCGTCGCTCCGGCCTGACAGGGCATCACAATATGGTAAGGGGCGTAACATTTCCGTCACACGCTTGAGGTATTCAGCCAATCATAACGCACTGGATAGCTGGCCAATCAGAGCACACCTCGCTTTTCAGACCGATGAGCTTTGTAAAAATCGACGCGTTTCAGAAAGATGGGGCATAGAGGAGAAACAATAATGTATAGTATGTGGAAAATAATGTGTTTTTTTAACCTTAAACCGCATAAACACATTTTATTACACCAAATATACAAAATAATGTTATTTTTAGCAACATCATATGACCCCTTTAAAACGCACGTCTCAAGAAGTCTTTATCTTCACTTTCACACATCTACTGATCTGTGCCATACAGGACCTTTATGAAAACATGCCTTCCTGATAAAGACACAAGAGGAGAGACACTTTGTGAACACAGACATGGAGCAAAGGTCAGGAAGGTCACATGCAAATGGTTGTTAACCCTTATCTATGGTCTCATTTCAATGCTTCACTCCTTGTGCATGACTCAAAATGAAAAGCATAGAAGTGAATTATGACGATCATGCTTGAGGCTGGATGGGTGGGAGGCAAAAGGAGGTAATTAGACCAAACTCCCCCCATCTTGCTATAATCACTGACAGCACTGCACAATTTATTGCCCAACTAAGAGAACTCTCTGGACGATCTAATTGTAATATGAGCTTGTACTAACACCTGTTTTAAAGCTCGCACAGCAATATTTCACTTTACTCTTGCCTGAGCACTTCTTGATCTGCAAATGCATGTAATGCTTCCCAGTTTGTGTAAGTAAAGGGGTCATGAGATACAACCCCTGACCTTTCTGACCCATACTTAACCCCTAACTAAGTGGACTCGAGAATAGACATTTACGAAGCTGGAACAGGACAGGAAGTGACTGTGTTTCTTGCCTTATTTCCCATGACAGATAATAATGGGCCGAAATCAAAAAGAATCTAGTGAAGCTCTTTGTTTGTTGTTGTTTATCGTCCCCATTAGCGGTAAACATCACGATCAATGGGACAAAACTGATGAGACCAAACTAACGGAGAGGCAGGCGTGAAAAATGTTTCTTTCCAACGCCACCAGGTCTGGTTGTTTTAATGCAAGCGTGCGCGTGTGCGTGTGCGGGCTCTTATTTGTGATGCATGGGGCCACACAGCCATGCGCAGCAGGTCTTGATTTACAGATCAGATCTGTGCTTGAAACAAAGGTAGAGACTGTGGAGGGCAGGATGAATGGCCGTCATTAAGCCTTTTACAGTGACGGGCGCTACGGCTGATTTGCATGGTGGGCCGGCAGCCGTCCCTCGCACCAAACTGATTTATCTGTTAGTTTAAGGAGCTCAGGGCGGCGCTCCTATAAATACTGCCCATCTTAATAGGGCGCTAAAATGCAGTCGTATGGACCGGTCTGTCTTAAATCACATGCATCTGCTGTCATCCGTAAACACTTTAGAATGGGTTTTGGTCAGCGTAATGAGGAGTTCGGAAGTGGCTGGCACACACAAGCTAGACATCAGTGATTCAGCCCCCACGTAGCGCCATTCATTCCGACTACTCCCAGAGGAAACATTTTAGACGGCAATATCAGCCTCATTGTAGAGAGATGAAAAATCCAAACGATCTCGCGCACGCTTTTGTCGTATTTTGTCGCGCCTTTGATGGTTCTCTCGCCCCGTCGGTTGTTAGTAAATTGGCATTATTGGTAGTTTGTTTGCTCGTGCGGCTGCTATAATGGCTGCAGGGTTTTGTCATTTACTGAGCGGCTAAATAATGGTACATTCCATAAACAACACCGTGAGCATGAAAAGGTGACATCATCTCTGCAGGTTCGGACCTTACACCAATCAGATGCACTCCATGGCATCTAGAGGTGAGAAGATTTAGTGTGTGGTTGTGTGTACACGCTTTTGTAAGTGTGTGTGTGTGTGTGTGTGTGTGTGTGTGTGTGTGGTGTGTGTGTGTGTGGAGAAAGAGGGAGGGTCACTGATTTCCGGCTCCCTTCACTTCTGTCCGCTGGATACGCTCCAAGGCCAGTCTAACGAGCCAACATGGATTTGGTAATGACCCCTGTGCCCTAAGAGGACACTCTCACTGCTGTCCTGTTTGGAAGTGCACACTCTCACACACAATCACATCCACTTCATTTCAGTCATTACAAAACCTCCCTACAGACGCTTTTAGCGGGTAGAAGTCCAGTCAACAGGGTAAAGAGTTTGAGAGACGGTATTGAGAACAGAATAAGCAGTTAGCAATCCTAAAACTAAAAACATGTAGCATTAACCCATGGGAAAAAGCAAAATTGATGGGAATTATGCAATATATTCAATCTCTCTAAATGTTTCAGAATTCAAGATGTGATTGCTGTGAGAGCTGCATTTGTCAAGAGGAGCAAGTCTGCACACACTGTCTTTCGCTCACTTGGCGGCAAGGCTGATTATGTCCTGTTGTGGGATGCAGGATTTGAGCCCCAAAATGCACATTAATAAAATATCCAGATGCCTGTAGATGCAGACATCTTTCCATTTTGGAGGACAAGAGGAAGATAGAAGATGCTCTTACCTGTCGATGATGACAGGATCAGATGGCGTCTCGTTTCGGTTCCCGCAGCTCTTCTTGTCACAACACCGGCTGAAATGAATAAAAGACATAAGTTACATGTCTATCTAATAGGGTTGGATCGATATTGGAATGTTTTTGGGTTTGATATTGGCAACTGCTACCTCTAATCTATATATATATTAATTTATGTTTACTATTGTTTTAGAGAGCATCACAGTATTTGACTGTATCTTTAGTCAAGCAGCTTGATGTTCAGTTAGATTTTATAAATACAGAATTTGCTAGTGACTTGAATTGGAACCAAAGAAAAAGGACAACAAAAAATGCCCAATTACCACAGAATTATGTACAAAAAAAATAGTTCTGAGATTTGCTTTCATGCTTAGAAGAAAAGCTCTGCTGTGTTCTTTTAGAGATAGGGATGGAGCTATGTGGTGACCGGCAAGTCTTTCTCAAGCTGGTGGCTGCCTCACAGGCCGCCCTCTTTCTCCTCTCGCCCTGTGCTCCAGCTGGGCTGGGCCCCCGCCAAGGTCACTCAGCCAGCCTCTGACAGTTTGGACAGCACCCAGAGAAGTCCTGGTGCAGCGGCTCTCTCCCAAATGCTCCTCTCCAACACTGTCATCACCTCTGCCCTTGCCCATGCCCTCGCCCCAAGCTGGCATCTCATCTGGTGGCATGTGGTTCCTCTAAATACATCCCGCATAGCCCATTCACCCCTTGCCAACCAAACTGGTGTGACCACTGGTGCCGCCTGCTTTGTGAAAATGGTTCCAATTTAGTTTAATCTCATCAGCTTGAGATCATCAGTCAGAAGAGAAATATTTTTGCAATAGTTGTTTCCTGCAGGATTGAGTTCTCACAGCAAGAGACACGGATACCCATAAGAATTTAGGACTATCAATATAATAAATAATTCTAGTACATACTATATTATTACATGTAAACATTATAAACAATATAGTTAAATAAAAATATTTAAATACATATATAATTTACAGTATATTACTTTAATATAATATAATTTAAAGAGAAAAAAAGGTATTTTATGAATAATGACTAAGCATAATCAAAATTAATCATGAAGCAGTGTGGCTCATGAATAGCAGAGCTGGAGACACTGAGTTGCAGTATCTATTCCATTTTTCTCTACACAGTTTGATGAAATGATGAAGTAGATGCTGAAACAAAAAAATCATTACCCTCGACTAAGATTAGCTAAGCAATAACTTCAAATCATATTGTATGGATTTTTCCGACCACTAAGACTCCTGATATATTCATCCTACTTGCTTCATGCTGTCATGCATTAGATTGCCATTTGACAAATAATCCTCACTTAGAGCCACTGAATGCAAAACGATCTGACTTTATGAATCATTTATCACATTGTTTGATCTTTAAGAACCTGAAAAAACAAGAACCATTCGTTGTTTTCCTGTTCTTTGTGTGTGTGACTGTTGCCATAGAGCGTGCCACTATAATTTATTCCCCCAGCTACTTGGAACCATTAGCAAACTTCCAGGAGACCAATTAGCATTGGAAACCCAATGGTGAGGCTGTGGTGACAACCTCCTCAAACTGCGAAAGAAGTGTTATAAACAAACTGGACCCCAGGAGCACAGCCAGGTCCGGAGGGAGTCCCGGGCCCCCGTTCGCAAAAACAAACCTTGGCGGAGTGTCCGTAATGTGGCTTTAAAGGCGTTCCCTCCAGGGTCTGAGCAGGCTAGCCCTGGCTTGGCTAATGACGAAGGGCCAGAACCACGAAAACAAATGCGGCTCCTCCAACCTCAAACCCCTAAAATGAGCACAGGACAAGCAGTGCTCCTGTACAGAGGCACCGGCTCTGGTCGCTCCTACTGATTAGTCATAGATTGAGGAACAGATGCTTTAAGAGCTACCTACTCAGCTTGCTATCTCTACCGTGGCCCTTTCTAGTCCATCAGACAGACCTCTGGTATCCTGAAGTAGATTCACTCAAAAACTAGAAAGGTGGGTTTATCGGATGAGGGCACAATATCAGAGTGGAGCTTATATAAAAAACAGCCTTCAAAGCTTCCCTGGGGAATCTTAAGACTAACATCAGATAAAGTGGAACATGCTGAAGGAGTAAGATAAGACATGAAAAGATAGAGAAGGACAGAGAGAATGGATGTCAATAGAGGGCTTGTTTTCAAAGGGCAAGTGTTGTAATTACCCAGCCAGGCACAGAGAGGATGCGGCCAGGGCTAATCATATGCACCAGGCTGCCTGACTGGAGGGTGAGAGCCGATGGCAGAGCTCTCCAACACAACATCCTCATCCAGACTGGCGGACAGAGACCAGTCCGTGCCCACTATGCACCGTGCTCCATGATTCTGTAGATGTGCCATGCCAACTAACCGCTGTGATGCCTCATTTGGAGACTCTGAAGTGCCAGTTTCAAGTCATTGGGATGAGCAGGAAGGACCTTGAATGGTTAAAGGCAGACCAAGTCCTGTCCCATGATAAATTACTTCCTATAGTACATTATAGAGCACACATTACGGAGTTAAATATTTTTAATTAAATTGTAATTATTTTCATTTTTTATTATTTTTAAAGGGACAATTTTTTTTTTCAACCCATAAAAAATTGTAATAAATAATAATAATATAAATTAATTTAAAATTCTCTCAAAAATAATCAGACACTGGTAATCTACACTGGTATATATAATAATTTTGTATACATTTTTTATATAAATTATTTCTCCCGAATATAAGTTAATTTATTAAATGGTTTCCAATTGAGATGCCTGTTAGCAGATGGTGTAGTTACAATGTCTACCAGCAGGGGCAAAATGGGCCATGCTAACCAGCTAAATCTGAAAACAACACTCCTTAAAGTTCCTGGTGACTGTAAGTATGATGTTCACGTGGAAATATTGTAACTCTGCTTACAAGAGATACCAAATAATCTGTCAAAGTCGTTTGCTAAGCTCATTTACCACACAAAGGAAATGATCTCCAAAACAAGCACTATTTATTAAAACTGAAAAAGACCATAGGACACTCATCCTCACGTCTGGGACAAGAACATCAAGTTTGCCATGAACAGCTGCTGTGCTTTCAGTCTGTTGATGGGTGTTGCAGGTGAGGTAGACTCCGTCAGGGCCCTGATAAAGAGTTCTATCACCTGGGAGTGAGAGACAGGGGAAATATCTTTCATCTCGCTCTCATTAGCGAATGGAAACACACCATTCATCAGGGGAGGCAGTTAATAATCACACTCAATCACATAATGACCGACTCAAACTGAGCCATCATTATGGAAATGGAACCTGAATCGAAATCATCTCCGAGAAAGCCCAGTTCCTTGAAGGAGAAAATAGCACAGAGTACCCAGCACCCAGTGCTGTGTGGTGTAAACAGGTGAGTTTTCTGGAAGTGATCATGTCCACTTTACAGGGTGAAGCGTTTGTTAGATTTATGTAGTGCTGGTGGCAGCCAGATGGAATCACTTCTGTGATGAACATAATTAGCAAAGTCCATCTTAATGATTCAAAATGTGTTGAAATTCCCATCAACACTTGAATAACTCGACAGGCTCCACATAATAATTGACTGTCTCTGTTCTTAGCAAATCTCTGTCAGAGCAAAGCAAAGAACATTAACATTAAATATATAAAAAATATCGGACGTGAAGTGCATCGGTAGTCATTTTTCTTCTTCTAGCCAGATAGAGTGTTGCAGGGATGACGTATTTTTGTAAGCCAAAATCCGTAAAAGAGTTGCCATTTTAGTACTTCCGGGTCCATTGTTCAAAAGTCAGTGGGCTTTTTAAATGGGTTTTTGGTTAAATGCCTGAAATAAGGTCTGTGGTTAACACAAGCTCAAGATATTTTCAAGTTTTATTCTACAACATACAATATACCAGTATTACCCCTTGTGACTTTACTTGTGTTGAAAAAGGTGGATGCTAACAAGTGGCTAAATGGAACTACAGAGGTTGTTGGAGACAATAAACATCATCAAACCGAACATGAAAACTCATCTACACACTAGCCCATTTTTACAGCCTCACTGTTTATAATTGCACTCTTGCAAACTATTCTAACTCAAACTTTCAGGGAAAATGTGTTTTAAATAAAGACTAAAAATAGCTGTCAGCTTAATGATGGTGATGTTGAAGTCATGCAACCGTGGTGTAGTTCGTTTATAGTCTACGTTTGGCTTTTTACTTTTGGCAACTGTATTTAGCCTTCAAAATTCATAAAAGCTGTGTCCAATTGTGAAGATTATCATGACAAACAAAATGTGCAATAATCATAAACTTGTGTTGGTCACAGAGCTTATTTTCTGCAATCATCCAAAAGCCAATGGAAAACGTTTATTGGGTTTTTGTCGAGGGAGCCAGGGTGATGCTAACTTTAGGGTTGGCCTACAAAAATATATAATCACTTGCTACACTCTATTGGAGGATTTGCATCTCCCACCGGCCCTCGGGTGCCCAACGAAGCCCCATCATTTCCCCTCACTACATTATTAACTCTAAGTTAGCCCCCCGTTACCCAAGACACCAGCTTCTGAGCCCCCTTAACTTCCTCGACCCCCCAGCACCACTTCCCTACAGATCCTCAGCCCCCTCCAATGGCCATCAGGCAAAAATTCATGGACAATACACCTCTATCCAGGCCTCCAGCCATGCAAGCCCACTGTGAACCCATAATTACACTGCATTAAGGTCAATGTAATGAGGAAAGCCCTGTAGGACTTCACAGTGGAGCGGGAAGGATCATGTAGGCCCACCTATGCAACCCTGCGGTACACCCGTGAGCTGAACTCCCAAACCATATGTTAATGTTCTTCTAAAGCCTCTCTCACATAGTGATACTGAATCATGATCAGTAATATGAGGCGTAATACATTTTTTCATGTTAAATAATAAAAAAGGAATTAATAAGGCATTAAAAGATACTTCAAAAACTGCATGTTACGTTGTCTTCAATATGTTAGTGCTTCGAATATGAGTCAAGTCAAGTCAAGTCACCTTTATTTATATAGCGCTTTTAACAATACAGATTGTGACAAAGCAACTGAACAGCATTAATTAGGAAAATAGTGTCAATAATGAAAAATGACAATAGTAAACACAAATTTTTCAGTTAAAGACTGAAAAGACTTAACAGAGCTGAATATGAGCAGAGCTGTGTTTGTTATAGAAGTCTCAGTTTTTCTTATAAGAATGAGAGGTAATATGAAACTGACCTGCCATGATCCTCATGGGTGAGGAGACGCGCGAAAAAAAAAAAAAAAAAAAAAAAAACAAAACACATCTCTGGGTTTTTGTCTTGGCCTTCATAAAGGATTGCCTATAAGGAAGAAAGAGAGACAAATTCATGCTTTCCACAATTATTGTTTAGGGGGAAAAAAGTTAATTTAATGCAATGTGACAACTTGCCCCAGTAGTGCTTTGAATGTGTTTACCTCAAAATACACTACTGTTCAAAAGTCTGGGGTTGGTAAGATTTGTAAATGTTTTTGAAAGAAGTTTCACCAAGACTGCATTTATTTGATTAAAAATACAGTAAAAACATTTATATTGTGAAATATTATTACCATATAAAAACTAAAAACTTCTCTATTTTACTATAATTTAAAATGTAATTTATTTGTGTGATGGCAAAGCTACATTTTCAGTAGTCATTACTCCAATCTTCAGCGTCACATGATCCTGCAGAACTCAGTCTAATATGCTGATTTGGTGATCAAGAAACATTTATTATCATCAATATAAAACAGTTGAAACAGTTTTTGCCACTTAATATTTTTGTGGAAACCGTTTCAAAATACTTGATGAGGAGAAAATTCATAATGAGAACATTTATTTGAAATAGAAATCATTTGTAACATTATACATGTCTTTATTGTCACATTTGATCAATTTATTCAATCCTCTTGTTTTGTGACTTGGCCGAATTCCTCCTTTAGCTCATCCCGAAACCAGTGATTGCTCAAGATGTTCAGGATGCTGACACCTGGTCATTAGTCATGTTTTTGGTTCGAAGCATGCTGACAACTTTAACATATGCTAAAAGCTAAATCTGGTCAACGGTGGCTGGACGCATGCAGCAATCTGAGGGGGGTCCAGACTCTGCTGGGGCTCATGTAGAGTAACAATCTTCCCGTTCTCCCCATCAGCATCCACCCCGAGCAGCCAGATGGCCAGCCAGGCCCCAAAAGAGAGGCCTCCTCCCAGGCATCCGTCATCGGGCTGTCATGCCTGGCCTGAATGACGGATGATCGGTGCATATCAAGGAAGTTAAAGGACTCACCCCCCTTCCTTCCAGACCTCATCCCCATCACCAGTGAAGATGAATCCATCATAAACACACACACATAAGGAACGCACAACCCAATCCACCTTAAACTATCCTCCATCTTACCCGACTCTGGTCAGTCGGCCAGACAGGGTTGACCCAACGCCCTAGGGAACAATTCTTTTAGTATAACGACCACTTCTACATTATTGATCTTTCACTCTGCTGCCTATGAAAGTCTCTTCCTCTTCATCACCATCCTCCGTTTTTGTCGAAGGGGGAGGGGATTTGGGATCGGTGGGGGTCGGGAGGTGGATCGGGTCGATATTTATATATCATCGTTCTTGATTCACATTGCTGGCGCCAAGGTGGTGGACCCACCCTGGTTCTTTAAGCACATCTGACTCCAGCTATATGGAATAGTGTTACAACTCTTCCATGAACTCCAAACACGCTCTTTCCTGGTACCTTAATTAAGTCATCTCACCTTACAAGAAATATTTCGATTAGCAGTACAAAACTATTTCACTAAATTAATTTTGGGGAAACGTTCAAATTGGAGGCGGCTTAACTCAACTAAGATCCTTCTCTCTCATATTCTCAATTATAAGAAAAAAACGAGTTGTTCTCTATCGCTATTTGCAGCTTTGCTGTTGATGCACATATGTAAAGCCTGTGCGCGCGGGTAGGGGGGGAAGGATTTTACAGGCGCGCACAACAACAGCCCTTTTTTGTCGTCGGGAGGATTATTGTCTCCAGCGTGTCGGCTCTGCAGCTACATTAAGGCCTATTGATTGATCTCCAGGGTTGATGCTTTGTCGAGGAACTGGTTGCCATATTGATCTGAGAAAGGCTGACACACAGTGACAGTGGGACCTGCTGGGCTGAGGAAAGGATAGGCCATACGAAGACCGGGGGGGGTTGAAATCTGGTCCATTTCATGACGGAATGAAGAACGCAGGTGCAGGACTGAGTTGAGAGTATGAGAGGCATCTCTAATGGGACTTTTATTTGTGTGCAGTGTCCAGCACATGCACTTTTTTATTTTAATTTATTTATTATTTATTTATTCGTTTATTTATTATTTTTTTATGATCTCTTCATATCTATAGTCCTTTTAGCAGATTAGAGCTGGGCGATAATATAGTTTACATTTTGAATGATATAAGCTTTCAAGCAGTTTGAAATGTGTTTATAGTCTACAATGCTTTTACAGTGTAAGCTATCTATGCAGTAAAGTAGAAGTATCTACCGTGCATCTCAATAAATTAGAAGGTCGTGGAAAAGTTCATTTATTTCAGTAATTCAACTCAAATTGTGAAACTCGTGTATTAAATAAATTCTATGCACACAGACTGAAGTAGTTTAAGTCTTTGGTTCTTTTAATTGTGATGATTTTGGCTCACATTTAACAAAAACCCACCAATTCACTATCTCAACAAATTAGAATACTTCATAAGCCAATAAATAAACATTTTTAGTGAATTGTTGGCCTTCTGGAAAGTATGTTTATATACTGTACATGTACTCAATACTTGCTAGGGGCTCCTTTTGCATGAATTACTGCATCAGTGTGGCGTGTCATGGAGACACTCAGCCTGTGGCACTGCTCAGGTGTAATGGAAGCCCAGGTTGCTTTGATAGCGGCCTTCAGGTCATCTGCATTGTTGGGTCTGGTGTCTCTCATCTTCCTCTTGACAATACCCCATAGATTCTCTATGGGGTTCAGGTCAGGCGAGTTTGCAGGCCAATCAAGCACAGTAACACCATGGTTATTGAACCAGCTTTTGGTGCTTTTGGCAGTGTGGGCAGGTGCCAAGTCCTGCTGGAAAATGAAATCAGCATCTCCATAAAGCTTGTCAGCAGAAGGAAGCATGAAGTGCTCTAAAATGTCCTGGTAGATGGCTGCGTTGACTGCGTTGGCCACAGGCTGATTGTCTCCATTCCACACCGCACTGATGCAGTAATTCATGCAAAAGGAGGCCCAAGAATTTCAAAGAAAAAAACAAACAAACCGTACTTACCTGTTTAGTCATGGAGTCTATTAATCGAACATACAGATCCTGTTCTGTCCTGATACCTGAAGGTTTAAAATGGAATAAATTTACATTAGACACAAAAACATGCATCTCGTAAACAAAATGTTCTCCTATGCTCTGCATATAATAAAATCCTGCTCAGTTGCATGATAAAAAAAAAATCTAATGTGCCATATTTCAACACAAATACTAATAGAATCAAGTGTGTGTTCAAATTAAAAGGCTCTTTGAGCAAACAGAACAGAAAGCCTGTCCCAAACGCAAAGCCCAATTATTTTGAAAAGTCTACATAAAGGGACCCATTTCTTATGGAAAGTCTTGGAAATTAATTTGTTTTATTATTCTTTTCCCTACAGTATGTTTCTGCGCATTCTGTTATGCTTGTCATGCTGACTGAGCTATTCCGTTAACGCTTCTTAGCAAAAACAAACTTGGCTCAGCTTCTGAGTTTTTCTACTATTTATGATTTTCCCATCTTAAAGTGTGAGATTTCACTTTTCTCCTGCCCTGCTGTCTGGTGGATGACAGAGAATCCACATCTACAGACAAATCATTCACCACTAGCTGTAGTCATTAGAGCAGGAGAAGAGAACAGTCTTGTACTGAGACTTTGGTTCCAACTCTTCATATACCATATATGTTGAGTCACACTTTATGAAAACTTACATTTTAATTTTTAATTTTCAAGGTGGCAATTGTAACTATCTAAATGTATGTTAAAGGAAAAGCTCACTTCATTTATTCACCCTCATGTCGTTCCAAACCCTAATTGAATGCATCAGTCAGATTCATAAACAAATCAGTCTGGTTTTGTGAACAGGATGAACTGATTCATTGAAAGAATCCCACACAAAAGAATGATTTGTTTGTGAATTGGATATCGCTACATCTCTCATTAATGGCGTCCTACCTCACACAAAGTTATGAATTCAGAAGACATTAAACAGGCCCGGCACCACGGACATCACTGTGCCCCCCTTCGGACCGAGGGGGACAGTCGGACTTGAGTTTAGCGTATAATAGTCTTACTCATACAACTGCCTGCTGTTGCTTCTGATTGCTTTTGGAAAAGCTGCCCATAACCCCTGGTCTAGGATCTGTTTTCTTCGTAATAATAGCATAACTGAAATAGATTTGGCAAACAATACAGTGTATCTGCCCTTTTGCTTTGGAAAGCGTCAAATGATTTTACAATGCATTTTCTCAGAGCTGAGCAATGTAGCCAATCACAGACATGTTTGTTGATTTCTAAAACGCAGTGGCCAATCAGAGGTGTTTAGGTTGGAATCCATGCACTCACCGCTCCAGTCACCGTTTTTTGTCCAGTGCTGAGTTCTATCATGCTTGTAACTTCTTTCTAACAAAGACATTAAAAAAGTTTAATCGTGTAGGCACTTTCATTTGGTTGTTGTTTGGGTGGGTTTTTTTTTACTTTTTAAATAAATTTAAAGGGAGCACTGTTTGCATGCTGTATACGATAATATATTCAGAATTTAAATAAAACTTGTTTTTCATGCTTGACAAGCGGCCACGTATGACACAGAGATAGCTAACTACTACACTATATAGAAAAAAATGATAATTTCAGAAGCACAGACGTGATTCTGCAACCGAGCCTGGTCCAAACGCAGGATTTAAGTAGGAAACGGTTATTATTTGTATTGGCTGTCATGCCAAATCATTCACCTGCTTGCTTTTCTGTTTAATTTAAGTGTTTTTGTGAACATATATATGCTATAATTGTAATCCTTTACAATAAGGTTCTTAGTTACTGTTCGTTGTGTATAAAGTGTATTAAGTGATTAACGTGTTAGTTAGATTATTGTTAAAGTGTTCCCATCAATAATGAATTTCGATCGTTCACTTGAAAATATTACTCTCAATACCCCCCCCCCCCCCCCCCCCCCCGATTCGGCCCCCCTAAGAGATTCAGCCCCCCCAAGTCGTGTGTCTTGCGCCGGGCCTGCATTAAATAATATTGTCCAAGTCGTTGGACCACTTCTGATACTTTTATGGTGCCATTACATCCTTTCTGAAGCTTGGAAGCTTTTCCTCATTCACTGTAACTGTATGGAACAAAAAGCAACCAGCATTTCTTCTTTTGTAGTCAACAGAAGAAAAAGTCATACTGGTTGTGGATCAGTATGAGGGCAAGTAAATTACCACAAAATGTAAAAAATTTTCAAGATCTGTTCACCATTGAATAATTTAACAATGTTTAATATTGTTATTAATGAATTGTTTATCCGACAGCTTTATAGCTAATAACTTGCGCTTAAAAACATACATTTTATTATGGAGCATTTTTTGTGCTAAATGTACTGTATATAATATAAGTAAGGCTGTATTTATTTGATTCGTAATATTGTGAAAAATTGTTACAATTTTAAATGTTTTATATTTTCTATTTTAATATATTTTAATGTGTAACTTACTGTGATGGCAAAGCTGAATATTCAGCATCATTACTCCAGGCTTCAGTGTCGCATTATCCTTCAGAAATAATTCTAATATGCTGATTTGCTGCTCATTATCAATATTTAAAAAATACTGTAATATGAAAATATCTAACATTGTAAGTGTCTAAATGGTCTTCATTCCACACTTGATCAATTTATTGATCAATTGCTATTACTTTAATTTTAAAAATAATTATACGCAAACTTTTAAATGGTTTGCGTTTGTGTGTGTGTGTGTTGTTACCTATATTTATATATAAAAAATTTAACAATTTCTAAACAATTTATATATAAACAATTTAAATCATTAATAATGACAAGTGTAACATAGCACCTACTCTTAATGTAGCCAGTCTGTGCGTACTTTACTAAGAACTAAGAGCCCAAATGAGGCCTTGTTTAACGTGTCTGTGTGGGTGAGTAGCGTGGAATGACATTAGACATGAGCGTAAACTGTGAAAGGGTGGCAAATGTGTTCAACAGCATGAACTCCTCTCAGGGTAAACAGATGGAGCTCTCAAATACTCTCCCAGATGTGATGAGACAAGTTGCATGATTGTGGTTACATATCATTAACAGTTGGCCCCGCTCTGCCTTGCAATATGTCTTTGTTATTGATGGGATATGGAAAGGGTTTGCAGGGGCAGTATGGGTCTCACCGTTGCTGTAGAGAAGCTGTAACCTGTAGTGGATGCCATTATTGGTCTTCTCGCCATTGTATTCCTAAAAGAATGCACAAGCAAGTAGAACAATTTATGAAAATTGTATGAAAAGAAATGGTCATCTATTAAAACATTGACCATCAAGACAGGTAATCTCAGCATGTTTACCTTCAGATCTGAACTGTGACTCACTGCTGGTAATGACTCTGCTAATTATGGAACCAATGTCCTGGCTACAATGACAATAATTAGCAAAAACTACAACTAAAGACATTCACAACTATTTGTTTTATTTATTTGGGTTTGACTACCCATTTTTCTATATACTTGTTCTATACATCTTTACACCGGTCATCAGTTTGGGGTCGGTAATCATTTTTAATGTTTTTAAAAGAAGTCTCTAATGCCCACCAAGTCTGCATTTATTTAATCTAAAATACAATAAAATTGTACAGTAATACAGCAATATTGTTAATTTTTATTACAATTTAAAATAGCTGTTTTCTATCATAAAATATTATAAAATGCAATTTATTTCTGTAATCAAAGGTGAATTTTCAGCATCATTACTTCAGTCTTCAGTGTCACATGATCCTTCAGAAGTCATTCTAATACACTGATTTGCTGCTCATGAAACAATTCTTATTATTATCAATGTTAAAATGTGCTGCTAAATTTATTTGTGGAAACCATGTTACATTTTTTAGGATTCTTTGATACACGGAAAGTTCAAAAGAACATCATTTATTTGGAATAGAAATCCTTCAACTGACAGTCTTTACTGTCACTTTTGATCAATTTAATGCATCCTTGCTGAAAAAAAGAATTAATTCCCTACCAAAAAAAAATAAAAATCTTACTGACCCCTAACTTTCGAACAGTAATGTAAATTTCTATATAGTTACCAAAGGAGTGCTTTTATGAAACCAATAAAAATTAGAATTTTTAAAAATGTGAAAGTTTGTTTGAAGGCTTACTTAAAATCTCTGTTGAGAATTACAAAATCATTCACTTTCTAATAATTCCAGCAAAAGAACTGAAGTGCATCCAAATGTAAGCACAGTTTGGTTTCACTCTTTGGACTAAGTGTGAGGTTTACATTTAAACATCACATCCAGGCTTCAGGTGAGTTATTTTACCCTAATGTGACATCAATCCAATGAGACACAGGAACACGACACACCCACACTTGATGTCAGTTTTTCTCTATCTCCTCACTGCCAAGTTTAATGGTAGCGTCTTGGCAGCGACCCAGGGTGGAGTGGAGGAGTGTAGGGGGGTGGTGCTGCGCGGGGGTTATGGCGGAGGTGAGCGGACAGCGAGGACAGAGCACTGACTGTGCCAGCTGGACCTCGTCCCGTATGACTCGTGGGCGGAGCTGTTCTCTATAACCTTTTACTGAGAACAACCCCCCGACACACACACCACAGGGTGAGAAGGACTACCCTCCGAAACACACTGCAGGGCTATCAGGTACAAACACACGACTACACTCCAGAATGGAGTTTGCGGGACCTCGAAAAGGCCGATATTTAGAGTAGAATACACTCTTAAAAATAAAGCTGCTTCAAAAGGTTCTTCAAGCGATGCCATATAAGAACCATTTTTGGCTCCAAAAGAACCTTCATCAAAGTTTCTTTAAAGAACCATCTCTTTCTTGTGTTTTTGTAACCTTCTTTCGCCACAAAGTACCTTTTGGGAAACAGAAATGTTCTTCAGATGTTAAAGGTTCTTTATGGAACTATTTAGACAAAAAGGTTCTTCTATGGCATCGTGAAGCACCTTTATTTTTAAGAGTGTAGTAGATGCTTTGGGAAAGAGTGAGATTTATTCCCATGATGCTGATCCTGAGAATCACACTCAAACGATAAGCAAAAAATAAAATAACATGGAGCAAAAAATAAAAAAAAAAAAAAAGCCAATCAACAATCCTCTGTTAGAAAAGCTGGATATTTTATAATAAATTCAAATTAATAAAAGAACATTACATTTAATATTGTTCATGCAATTCTTATGACAAAAAGTGGTCTCATCGGTGCCCCCTAGACGTATTATTTGGTACTGAGAATCACAATACTGTGTGATAATGTGAGTTTGATACCCAATGCAACCGCATAAAGAAAGAGAAGATATAATGTAATATAGAATAGATTTAAAATATAGAATATCTTACCAATATTTCTAACCATATTTATTTTTTTATATTGATGAAATAAAGAAAAAAGAAAAAGAAGTAAGAAACCGCACACACACAGATCTTAAAAATTCAGAGGTTTTCAGAGGGTTTGGGGAATTTTTAGTAATATTTGATGTAGTTTTTTCAAATAATGTATGTGTGTATGATCAAAAAGAGGTATTAACTTTATTTTTTTTTACCTTTTTGACCTACAAAAACTACACTCAATATATTCTAAAATAATTGCTAATATAGATTATAATGTTTATATATATATATATTATATAATATATATATATATATTATATATAAATATCTCTATTAACACTAACCTTGTTGCAGAGGGTCTGGTAAACTTTTTTATTTACCAAAAATGCATCTAAAAAGTTATTATACCATTGCACAGTACATTCTTAGCTTGTTCTCCTAGTTCAATATGCAACACCCCAGCATATTACAAATCCTGTTGCGTTGTGTAGCGGCATCTATTAGTGACAGAGTGCTTACTTTGTCTTTTTCCACAAATTCCACATAGGAGGTTCTCTCGATCTCGACGGGCTGTCCCTGCCGGTCATACAGGGCCAGAACGAAGTGGAAGAAGTTTGACTTGCGCAGGTTCGAGGGAGGCTGTTTCTCATAATGGGCTCTTGCCAAACCCACTCCACTATGAGAGAGACGGAGAGAAAGAGACAGAGACAGAGAGATTAATGTACTGTAACCCTAATAATCGTTCAAAATATGAGCTTGCAGAAAGATGAAATGGCAGTTTCACATGAACCTTCACAAATAATATCACATTGCATATAAATTCATAACATTGAAAAGTCACCGCAGTGTCTAATTTGATAAGTTCTGCATGTGAATCACAACATTGGAATCTACATGGGAATACGAAGAGTGTATAATAATTCCAAATAAAATATGTAAAACGATAAAGACTACAGGAAACACAAACAGTAAATTAGAGCTGTTGCAAAGAGAGATGACAGGAAATAACTGAAAGGTGTTAGAAGAGAGATATTTGGCTTGTTTTCTCATGCCATGAACTCTATTGTCTGCCCCTCTCTGCTCTGCCACCTCAACAATTGGAATCTGGCACAGAGCGGGGGACCCCAGAAGGCACCGTCTGCTTTTGCGGCTACCAATCGCTACTGGGTACGGCTCGTCTTGGCAACTGCTGCGCTCCTCTTTCCCTGACCTGTCAGTCAAACCCGCTCTGGCCTCCCCAGGGTTCAGCCGATAGAAGCCTCCATCCTGACTCTCACACTTGAGCATCGATTAGAACGCGTGGCAAACGACGGACTGACAGAGACCGAGGAGCTGTGCGCAGCCCGAAAGGAGGAGGCCCGCACCTCTACGCCAACCCTGCACGTCCACCTATCAATCAAACCGTCAGCCCTGGTCCACTGACGCAAACGCTGATCATCTTTCCATGCCTGGATCAGTGGACACATGGGCCTCAGAGAGAGATGAAGGCCTGAAGTAAAGGACGGAAGATTAAAATGCAGGTGGTCTATTTTTAATAGGGTGGTAATGCATGCATTCCTTTCCTCAAGCAGAAACCAATGTCAAGCACTTAATCTGACACTTTATTTGACCACATTACAATTTAACAAAGGAATACTTTTATTTATATTCATTAAATTAAATGATTTAAACATAATCGATCATAATATTAAATAATACAATATAATTTTAAAAAATTATCTATTTATAAATAAATATTGATGTATTTAAAGGTGATGTTGGACCACAAGCATCACCAAAAATGACTCTTTCAAACAGGTTTGAAAGAGTCACGAACACATCTGTCATTGGTTGCCAAACAGATCCTGCTCCAAATGCACGCTATTGGTTGAGTCAATGTTGCTATTTCATTTTTTTATTTTTTATTTTTTTTGGAGAAATTAAATCACTTACAAATGGCTTACATACACTACCGTTCAAAAATTTGGGGTCAGTATGATTTTAAATTAATACCTTTATTCTGCAAAGATGCATTCAATTTATCAAAAGTGACAATAAAAACATTTATAATGTTACAAATATTTCTATTTCAAATAAATGCGTTTTTTGTTTATTGTTTATTTTTTACTTTTTCAATACTGAAAAAAGATATAATGTTTTCCACAAAAACATTAAGCCGCACAACTGTATTCAAGAAATGTTTCTTGAGCACTGAAGACTGGAGTAACGGCTGCTGAAAATTCAGATTTGCATCACATGAATAAATTACAGTTTAAAATATATTAACATAGAAACAGTTATTTTAAATTGTAATAATATTTCACAATATTCCTGTGTGTGTGTGTGTGTTTACTGTATTTTTGATCAAATAAATGCAGCCTATTAAGATAATGCCTTTTTCACATTACTAAAACATCTTACCAACCCCAAACTTACACATGGCAGTGTACTGCATGTACGTTTCTGCATATTAAGCTGGGACAGGAAAAGTTTTTTTTTTTTTTCAAATAATTAATAAAAGAATGACATCACCTTCAAGTCAAAACAAGTGCCTCGTAATATTTATAATTCCTTAAATCATTAAATTAAAAAGCGTGTAATGTTCACATACATAAATTGCAGCTGTCATTGTTAAGTCTGTTCATTATTTACTCGTTACTCTGATGAGGTGGGCTGAAATGCCTTTGAATCTCAAAAATATGCTCATACATAAATATTTATTCATTTGCGGAGCTCGGGGTGGGGAGCCAGTGTTTTGGAAAGCGGCCTGCTCTCTGTCTCCAATCATTGAGATATTCCCCTGATAGGACATTAATAAAGCCTGACCCCTCCCCAGTACTATTACCAGGGCTTAATGCTTCATTTGTATCTGAGCATGGTGAAATCTCATTCGTGAAGTTGAGGTTACTACACTGAAGGCAAAAACAGCTTTCACAGAAGAGGCTGTGGGAGGGGGGTTCAGGGAGGAGCACTTTTAAAGCGGATGACTTCAACTTAAATGGGAAATATGATCTTCTTCATCTATAGTAATTGATTTGCAGTGAAGATCTTTAGCAGTCTGACTGGTCTGGGCGGTGCTAAGTCTGACAGATGTCCTCTAAATGCAGTAAGAAAAAGGCATACAAAATAAGTAAAATCTGAGCTTTAAAGATTAGAATTATACTATATTCTATATAATTATATTATATTATGTCAAAAACATTACTTGTCCATTAACCGTTTTTTAAAATCAAAACATCAAGATTTTAGGGTCAAATTTAGATAATTTATATATATATACAGTCGTGTTCAGAATTATTGGCACCCTTGGTAAATATCAAAGAAGGCTGTGAAAATAAATCTGCACTGTTAATCATTTGGATCTTTTATTTAAAAAATCACAAAAATCTAACCTTTCAATGGATAATAAGAATTTAAAATGGGGGGAATTGTCCTCTGATCTCTTGTCAGGTACTCTCTAACCTCATCAGGCATTATAGGAGAAAACTCAGAGCTGTTGTTGTGCCAAATGGAGGTTTCAAAAAGCATTGTATAAAAGGGTGCCGTTAATTGTGTCCAATGTGTATAAGAGAAAAACATTTATCCCCCCCCCCCCCCCCTCCCATTTTAATTCTTATCTCCAATTAAATTAGATTTATGTGAATTTTTTAAATAAAAGATAAAAATGATTAACAATGCAGATTTATTTTCACATCCTTCTTTGATCATATTTACCAAGGGTGCCAATAATTCTGACCATGACGTATTTATATATTTATTTTTTTTTTTTTTGTTTTTTTCCATTTATACTTATTACTATTATTTCTGCACTACAAAAAATAGAATAAAACAATTAAATATTAAATATTTTGTATTAAATATAGCATGTTACACAGTAGGATACATCAACAGTCTGGGCCCAAATCCTGTGTCTGCACTGCATGAAATGCACAAGCACACGCAAACACAAATTATCACCTTCGCATAGGAAGACAGAATTACAAAATGACACATTTGCGGGGGAGCAAGAGAAGAAAAAAAACAGTATCACACTTAAACACACACGTATTGCATCATGAGCTTCTCTCCATTACCCCATCAGCTCAGTTACACAGCCAGGCGTCATGTTTCTGATGGAGTGAGGGAGAGAGACAGCGTTCCCGCATGCTCTCGCAAAGGCACGGATCTTTACACGCAGGAAACGATCGACTCAGAAAGCTTGTTAGTGTTATTATTTTAATTATGTTGATTGCTGCCATATCCACTCCAGCAGTTATGAGTCAGAGGCAGAGGCACGATTGGACGGCTCTCGCTCACTCCGTATTGAAATAACTGCTATCGAGGTGACAAACACACACACACATAGACAGCAGAGCTGTGTAAATCAGTCGCTAACGGATGGCTACAGCACACGGTCTCACAACGGTCTCCGTTAAACACACTGTTTGACATGTTCTCGCCACAGAGTGGAGAGAAATAAAAGGGAGAAAAAAAACATGCAAGCCAGAAACAACCCTAGTTCTGACAATTCTGGACGTAAAAACACCCTCCACTTTTATTTGAATCAATAAATACAGTCTCACAGAACGGCTTTAACAATAAACCACTCATAGCAGGAGCTGAAGGGTTTGTAATGATGACATTTCAGAATACGAGAGCGCTGTCTTTCTATGCAGCGGCAGTCGGTGGCTCAGTCTGCGGCCCTTTGCACACTGCAGGCTTAATGCGATACAGCAAAGTCTAATTATGTTAAATGAAAAAAGTAACCCCAGGCTAAAATCCTCACAGCTCAAGGGCCTGAACACTTGAGGGAAATGGATACTAAGACTCAAACTCTGAAATCATCTGCTAATGAACATGCAGAGGAGAAGAACTGCCAATACACAGGACACAGCAGGATCTGCTGAGTTATTGAGGAGTTAGTTGACGTGTGTGAGTAAAAAAGAGAGGTGAGTGATGCCTTTGCCTCTACATCTCAATAAAACAATCATCTTAGTGAAAAATAATAAGATCGATCATAATGATTGCATATGTTTAATCATTACATTTGACAGAAAACAATGCAAATATGTCAGTTACAACACATTTAACTGCCATAACTTGACATATTTCAGTGTAAAGCAGAATATTTAGTCTTCAAAAAATTAATATCAGCTATCAGGATTTGTTCATTACTGCATTAGTTACAACTACTTTTTCCCGCCCACATGGCCTAGGTTATGTCAGCAAAAAATGTTTCAGAGGTCTATAAAAGTTATTAACCATTGTTAAAAGATGCATACTTAACATCAAAGTATCAGGTTTATACTGCAAGTTTTTTGAGCTGATGCTAAACAAAATGTGATAATATGCATGCAAGTCCTGCAAAAAAATGTCATACTTTGAGTTCTGACGAATCCCAGCTATAAAATATATACATATACAGTATACAATATACAATATACAGTACTAGGATTTTCTAACTGGTATCCACACTGTAGGGGTTCACTCCTGCCAACTGTCTATTTAAATGTGTTTTATAATATATATTTTTTTACAATGTATTGGACAAGAAACATTATTCATTGCATTGTTGAAAAATATAATTAAACAAATGTAATACCTGTCAAATTTTGATTAGGTCAGGAGACCATATTAAATGAATTAGAAAGGATAAGATTAAGATTAATTCAAAAAAGGAATTACTATTATTATTTATATAATTTAGTGGGAGTCTCTGCAGCCCCCAAAATGAAGTCAAAGAGAGTAAAGAAAATGAACATTCATTTTTGGGTCATTCTGATTTCATGTTATCTTTAATGTACACTAGCGTTCAAGGGTTTGAGGTCGGTAAGATTTTTTAATGTTCTCAAAAGTATTCTCTCAAGCTTACCATGGCTGCTCTTATAAAATACAGTAAAAACAACTAGTTATTATAAATAAATTTTGTAGTTTATATTTTCGGTTTTAAATGTATTTATTCCTGTGATGCAAAGCTTCATTTTCAGGAGCCATTATTCCCGCTTCAGTTACACGATCCTTCAAAAATCTTTTTAACACGCTGATTTGGTGTTCAAGAAAATGTCCTATTATTATCAATGTTGAAAACAGTTGTGCTGCTTAATATATTTGTGGAAACCAAGATATATATATATTTTTTTTTTCAGTATTCTCTGATAAACAAAGTTCAAAATAACAACGTTCATTTGAAATAGAAATCTTTTGTAACATTATAAATGTCTTTACTGTCACGTTTGATCACTTGAATGCAACCTTGCTGAATAAAAGCATTGATTTCTTTCAAAAACAGTAGTGTATACATTTTGTATTAACTATATTAACCAATTCTAACTACTTTTCCATGAGGTGTCTGTTAAAATGCCTGTGAAACAGAGATATACGTATATGACACAAGTAGAGTGTGTGTGTGGCATATGGGTGGCATCACGGACTGAGCCCCACATCTCAGTGACATTAATCACGCCTGTGATGGACTGTGACAGAGGGAAGTCTTTAACTACAGCTCGCCTCTCTCTCTCTCACTATCGAACTAATGAGCCATACAGCAGCACTCTGTTTATACAAATGTGACGCGGAAAAATAATCTCTGCCCTGGCTGAGAGCCAACGTGCTGATCCAACAAGTAAATGTAAATCTCGTTCTCTCTCTCTTACCCTCTTCCTTCCTCATTTTCACTTTTTTAAGAATTTCTTATTCTCATTTGTTGCATCCATCCTGGCAGTTTCCCTCTCAGAAAAGTCTCGTCGAAAAGAAAGGTTACAAGGCTGGATGGTATCAGCTGAGATTTAGTCGATAAAGCCACCGCCTTCATCAGAAGTCTGCAACGGGAGATCATTCTCTAAATTAACCGACATAAGGGAATCATATTTAATTTGACCTTTACTCTAATACGACCAAATGAGAGAAGAGGAGGGGAGAAACGGAGCACGCTTGCCTTCCTGTGCTCATCAGGGTCCAAGTATTTTGAAGACGGTGGATACTAAGATAAGCACATACTCTGTGTTTACATAGGGAGTAATTTATGCAGAAAGATACAATTACTGTGGCATACATTTGCTCATGCTTACGAGTGTGTGTGTGTGTGTGTGTGTGTGCCGTGCAGTGTTGGGGGCGGCAGCGGGCAGTCAGCATGGCAGCGGTATGTTTGGTTAGCGCTTATTAGCTGTGTAATAAGATTTAATGAGTTGAGGACCAAAGCGCTGTAGGAGCACGGGCAGCATTTTGGAATAGAGGAGAGCAGACACAGAACGAGAAGAGGAAGAGAGAGAGAGAAGAGGAGGTTGTTTTGAAACCCAAATCCCACTTGTGGTCAAACCGGGTCTTTTTTTTTTTGGTTCACTTGGCCTGTTGCGATGTCATCTCTGTAGCTCTCATTCTCTCTCGACTCAAGTGTGTGGTGATTTAATTGTTCAACACAAGCCTTGTGCATTGTAAATTGTCAAAATGGGCAGTTAGATCCCCCTAAAGTATAAAAATGTGTATTTTACATGGTTGTTATCTGAGGTAAAAGCGCTGCGCCAGATGTGCTGATTGCGTTTATGGATAGCCGGCATCTTTGTTTCTTTATCGCTAATTGGATGTTACGATGTGGAATCATAGGAAAACCTTCCTGGAATGACGGAGTGCAGAGAGTAATAGAGGCATTTGTCACCACTGCACAGTAACGGGTGGCCGTAAGTCAAAGCGAATGTGTCGGAGAGGATCATTGCATAAAGAAAGGCCTGTCATTTCTCCATGATTTCTATTGCCACACAAACACAAACAGCCTGTCTGTCACGTCTCCCAGCGATAAGCTGGCACAGACATCACCAGCTGCCTGCATCACTGCCACCGCCTGCTCACCAGTTTTCACACACACACACACACAACACACACAAATATATACACATACTAACACTTTTACAGACATCCGAAAGTAGACAGTGTCTTTGCATGCCTCTCTGTTCATGACTGTGTTCCCTTAACCTCTGATGCATGAATTATTAAAGAAAAAAATAAATCAATGTTTCTTTTTACTTACAAAAAAAGTCTTCTATGCAATATAAACCCCAAATTATGTATTTTCATAGATATATGCATATGCAACACAACAAAAGTAAAAAAAAAACACAATGACATTCGAAGAAGACATGTTTAGGGGTAAGATTAGGTTCAAAAGTTATATCTTAAGGTGCTTTGTACATAACTTTACACATACAAAAAAATGGCTTGTTTTTACAGTAGTTGACATCATCCACCGGAGTGTTAATTTCTAAAAGTACAATGATGATAAGGGTTTCGCATTGGATGGTGATAAAAACTGGAGTTTGACTCTTTATAGTTTATTATTATATTTGTTCGTTTATTTATAATTAAGAAGTCAAAAAAAATGTTTAATTAAAATTAAAATTCAAATGTACAATGAAGTACAATATCTAAAAGTAAAAACTTAAAAGCTATACAAACTACGAAATTGTTTAAAATGTACAATGTCTTCCTGTACTTTTTTCCCCTTTTTTCTATATACCAATCACATGTTTGGTTATATGTACTTTTGTACATCATGCTTAGTTCTCAAAAAAAAAAAAATCTAAACGTACAAAAAAGCCCAGATATTTGTTTTTTAATCTCCCTAATCATCCATTTAATCATTTGGATATTTTAGCATTGTTCATTTGGGATAATCTCAATCTAAATGGAATCATGCAGTGGTTTAAAAAAACGCCAATTAATAGCACTTAATAGGATAGTTCACCTTCAGTTGCTGGTCCCCATTGACTTCCATAGTATGGAGGGGAAAAAACACTAAGTCAATGGGGGCCAGCAGCTGAAGGTGAACACTCCCTTTAAACATGTTTCAAACAAACACACGGAACAAAATCTGAAATTACACACACACACATAAAATGAACCACAGTAAAGACACTCTCTTTCACACACAAAATGCTGCTTTTGCCTTCAGTATTTAGCTTAACATCTCTATGATGTATTACTCCAAAAACAAGGTGCTCTGCTGAATGGCCTGTGTAGTCAGAGGGGTTGATGTGCCATCATTGCTCACTGTTTGAGACTCTCAGCACTAGAGGATCTGAGTCAATAGACCAGTGGCTCACTCACAGATTAGACATCTAATCAAATTCAGCCCTGTGTGTTTATCTCTCGCTGTCGTTGTCTATGTGGATGTCAGTGTGGAACGCTCCACAGCTGTGACAAAACGAGGACACATCACATAATGAACCTAGACTTTTTTTTTTAAAAAGCAAAGTAATGTTCTATACATGTGTATCATGTGATACAGGTTTAATCAGGTTTTCCTAGTTGTCAAATATCATGATCTATAATTCTGATTTCGTTTTAACAGGCACCTCATGCAAGTGTCTATAACTTAAAATTTGATTTTAGGAAAATGTATGTGTCTTCTTTGCAAAAAAAAAATGGTTTCATTATAATAGCTGGACGCAAAGAATAACGGTTCACACAATGATTGCTAATCATAATATAAGGCCATTTTAACTAACAATGAAGATTATCTCACACACAAAAACTAATTCAAACAGCTGACAGCACTGTCAGACACTGTGACACATACGACGTCGGAAACATAATACACTTCTTCTTTAATGGTAAAAGCCTATAACCAGCCAGTGCTAAACACTTCCAGCTAATTTCTAATTTGTTCGTAATTGCACCGAGACAAGTAAACCATTGCACAGTGAGAAGTTATTTCCTGGAGCTGGACGGCTAAATTACAGGCAAATGTTTCATGCGATTAGGACACTCTAATTGAACATGTGACAAAGAATAGAGCTGCCTGTCTAACGCAGAAGTGCATTAAGTGCATAAAGCATGAAGGAAACAGGTATTTACACTGGTTATGTCCTAATTATTGCATTATTTATGTTTAATCACAGTGAATTCCTTTTTGATTATTGCATCCCGCCAAATTGCAATATATTTGTTTTTCTTTCCATCATAAGAGAGTGAAAATTAGTCATGGCCCCATTGTAACTGATCTCCTTTGGATGCCTCGATCAATGCACTGGTCTCATGTCTCTCCTCAGCTGAGCTCTACATAAGAGTCAGAGCTGTGTGTGTGAAGTGCTGCCCCTGCACTGTGGCGTCTGTTTGTGTTTTATTAGTATTGCACTTGTGCATGTTTGCTGTAGGTTTAGCCCTGACGGCACCTGCACACACACACTACAAATTATAGCACTCGTTCCTTTCTCTCGCTCACACTCTCGCCGTTCTGTTCTAAAAAAAACTTACAGTCATTTCTAAAATCGTTAGTGGCCTACAGCTGAAATCATTAGCTGGTCACCTGTAAGTTTTTAATGGCGTCATTACCGAGGTGGCCCTGCAGCCGGCCGCTAATCGCTAGCATGTTACGGGGCAGCTGTTTCTAAAACACTTGTTTCTCTGTGTTACATTCCGGCATACAGGCATCAACTGAGAAAGAACAGAGCAAGACCCTATAAATCAGGTGTGTTTTGTGATTTGGTGAGTGTTTTAGTGTATTTAAGAAAGAAAGACATGTTTTAAACATGCACTTTTTTGAGTGACTGAGTCCAATTCTTGTATTGTCCAATGTCATTGTTGCATATTTGGTTGGATTTGCAACATGTAAAAATAAAATGTATCACGCGATTACACGCAAGGGATTTTGGGATAGTGTGGAGAGAAATTTCCTTTTTTTTTTTTTTTATCTAAAGCCTGGGTGTCTGGACTTCATTAGTCTGACCCCCTTCTCCTAGACCCCCCCTCCACCCCAATTGGACAAAACAGAGGCGACATAATTCACTTTGCCAGGTTTTACAGTGTAGGGGTACGGAATCGGTGAAAGGGTCAATCGAAATCTGTTCCCCAGCTGTGCGGCCCTCTCACTCACCCCTAGGCCCAGAGAGAACGACAGAAAGAGAGAGAGAGAGAAATGCTCGAGGGGAGATGGACCCCACAAACGTACCCCCGAGCTGCCTGAGCATCACAAACCTGTTCAGCCAACTCCAACAACATCAGTTTGTGTAGGAATGCAAACAAGTTTAAACTGAATAAAAATGTGCAGTGTTTCTGAACTGTAATTAGATATTAAAATAAAGTGGGAAATGAGGAGGGGATCATGCACGAATCCTAATTTCTGCAGAGCTAAAATTCAACGCATGTGTCCAAATAATGATTTTCCTTCTCTACTCTGACAGGACTAATCCAAAAAAAAGGTTGCACTTTCCACCAAGCTCACCTCTAGACACCCACCTATCACCACCACAGCCAACACATGGTATTATTTACAGGATCACATGAACGTTTCAAATCAAATTAAGCTCTCACTTTTGCTTCTTTCAGATTCACTCACTTTACTGTCTCTTAAGAGAACACCCTTTACTGCATCCCTACCCATAAAAGCCATATCCTGCCATCAGTGTATATTTGAGATTAAAATAGAACTAAAATGTGTTGAAAATGCACTAGGATGAATTAAAACGAGTGTGAAAGAGAGAGCAAGAAACTGAGGAAGAGGAGATATTTAAAGTAGCAGAAGATGTGCATGTATTTTGCCTGACAGTTAACTAAATTAACATACAGAAACGTAAAATACTAACAAATAAAGGATTATAAGAACTATTTGTTAGGCAAAATATTAAATAAATAAGAAAGGTTTTAATCATTTAAGTCACCTTTTAGTCTTAGTTTAAGATGACATGGTGCTTCGTGACACGTTCGCTTTGTTTGCTTTTGTAAGGAGCGCTGGAGAATTTTGTGTTGTGTATGAGGCTGATAATTGGCTAGAGCAAAATATTTATTATGAGGGAACCTGTTTTACAAATGACTTTTTATGCTGCTATATGACGAAAAAAACACTGCATTTATAACTATCTGCATGAGAAATGACTATGAAACGGGCGTGATATTTTGACCGATTTTTTTAATAATTAAATAAATCCACTTTATTTTCTTGTCATATTGCTTATGCTATGCACTATGCAGTGCAACTTATATGCAACACGACTTTTTTCTCCACAAAATAAATAATTCAGGATGTGAGTTTTTATCTCATGTAGGGTAATTAAATGCCCAAAGACTTTTCATTTTTGTCTCTAATTAATAGTAAAACAGTAAAACATCAGTAGTTTGGTTTGCAAATACTGGTGATCTACAAGGTGCTCGCCACTTTTCCATGTTAGCCATATGACAGGCTGCGGATGGGCAGGTGATTTCGACCACTTGCACATGGCAGCTGACCTCTGCTGCAAGTTTGAAACATCTCCTTTATCCAGCCTACACAATATGCAATATTAATATACCGCGGGGGTTTATCTCCGCAACGTATTTAAGCGAATCACGAAAACATGTAAACGCAGCAGATCTCTCTCTGTACATGCTTTAATGAAGTCTAAAATTGTTTGTACATTTAAAAACGCCTCGCAAGCTTATGTCCTGAAGAGGTTTTGATTTCAGGATGCATCCTTTTTCACACTAGCAGAAAATAACCTGTCTCATTAAGTGCGTTTTGCTCACTTTAGTATATACATATAAACATAAAATCGTAATTAATTATTAATTTATTTCAGACCACATGTTTGGCCATGCTTGATGCAGCAAATTAATGTATATAACAAATAGATACATCAAGTTTTAATTGAGCTTAAAAATCCGAAAATATCATCAAATACACTAAATTAGCAATTCCAATATTCCTCAAGTTCTCGCCCGTTCTCTCTGTGCGTTTATAAAGTGACAAAAAAATCTGAAATTTTAGCCCTAAGACACACACGTGTATTTTCTATAAAAAAATAAAAAATAAAAGTCTCTTACTTATTATTCCATTAATAAGCAATTCATTTTAAAGAATTAGTGTGATGCTCCCTGTTCTTCCCTCTCCCATTTTCTCCGCTTCTATATTTTTATAACAATTATAACATGATATCATGGCCTAGCCTATGTAATAATAATTTTGAGCTGTTTTTGGGGAAATTAAATGCTCAAACGAATTTTTGTCCCTCTGCGTAAAACTTTAGCAAGTCAACTTGAGCGTAACCGATACACGTATTTCTCAAAATCCCAGGTCTCTCTTTGAAGGGTGAGACAGAACAACATACATCTCCTCAGTGTTTCAATATCATTCTAAGAACCCAGGGGAGAGTAAATGCGGAGGAACTCCAGGTCCAAAAACTTTGTTTCAAGCGCTAATTGTTTATTTTGTATGCATTACACTAGTGAAATAGAAAGACATGCTGGGTACCTCGGTTTGACTTTTCTTGGTTTTATTTTATTTATTTGGGGGTTTTTTTTAAAACAGGCCTAATAGTTTTGTCTAGCGCAATAACCTCACAAACTCCACTTATCGCACTTTGAGCATTCTTTAAAATCATATAAATGATATAAATCAGAATAAATTATTTAGGATGATTTCGAATCACCTATAGGAAATTTCAAAAGCGCTCGATGTATTGCATATTTTATTTACAAACATAAACTATAAACTCGTGCTCGTTATTGATCCTCACTAGACCTCTCTGTCCCTGCGATGCACGTGAAAGATCATTAGATGAGTGCGATTTTTAAATCTCAATATTTTCAGGGTAAATAAAATGACACGAGCGGGAAATTCCTACACAAGACAATCTGAAAGATCTCCAGCTCTCTTTTAACCACAGAGAAATCAGGTAGAACAATGTTTTCTGTGTGACAGGAAGCGTAACTAAAGTACGCCTTTCTGGAGCGGCGCGAGCAGCTTTTTCTACAGCGCGTAACGATGCGCGATCAGTTTCAACACGTCTACAACTAAATAACAGCTGACAAACTGACTTAAAACGGCCTTGTTATGTGCGACGTCCCTGTACGAGCACTTCTAGATACAAAACAATTGATTTCGAAACACTTCTAACTGTGCCCAAGCGCTTCCTCTAACACGCATCGGACGCTCCGTCTCACACACCCAACTACTTGGAATATGAACAACTTGGAGCTTGTTGGTGATGTTTACCTTTGCGCAGCTGTGTTGGCATCCAGTATCCCCGCGCTCTGCATCCAAGAGCGCACCGGCGTCATGCCACTCGTAAGGGGCTCTTCTTTCATGGTCAAGGCTCCCCGTGGGAGACCGTCCTGGATGGAGAACATGAAAATAGCCTTCTGGGGGATGTCTCTCTACACCAGCTCGAGTGGAATAATCCTCCTGCACCACCTGGATTAACCAAAACCAACTGAAAGGGAAAATATCTTCCCCAAAGTGCAACAAGGGGAAAGAGGTCCTTATCCAAAGACGCGCTGCCGTATCCCTTTGGTTTGTTTTTCTTAGGCCTGTTCTCTTTACTTTTGATTCTCCAAACCCAGAGTTCAGTTCCAATCAAGATTACAAACCAGCAGTCTCTAGCTTAAAAGAGGGTGCGCGGAGCAAGGGTGAGGACGTAGAGCTGTGAGCATCGCAAGGGAAACGGTCAGCCGCGGATAAAGCAGACCTTCTCGTTCTATTGCCCCCCTCTCTTAGTCGCCAAGCGGGGAGAAAGAGGGGAGAACGCGAACTCGCTCTGAAGAAGAAGGCGAACAGACGCGCACGGGATTGTGAAATGAAAAGTGGGATAAAACGGGCGACTGCTTCAAAAAGGAGTAAAATGAAATGATTACCAAACAAGAGGGAGGGATGGACCAGGGAAGGCTTGCTGTCCCTGGGGAAAAGAGGGATTGGGTAGCAAGAAATCTCATTCCCTCCCTCCCCGTCTCTTTATGCCTCCTCTGTCCCAGCGGAGCGCACCTTCTCTCGGGTTCCGCGGCTCCAGCGCTCTCGGAGGGGACAAACGTGGACTTGACGAGGGTGGAGACTTGCCCTTAAAAGGCAAAGTCATTTACATGTCAATCTTCGTTTTGAGCTCTGATTGGTCGCGGTCATCCCTTGCGTCATTTTCAAAATTCGCCGCAAAAACTCAGCTGATGTCAGTGGGACTGAGCGCTCTGGCAGTGGAAGTGGTCTCATGCTTTCCCGATTTAACATGAAACATGCCCTTAATACCCAGGAACATTCACGATGCATTTCATACACCTAGCATGAGTATAATCGACTATAGAATAGCCTATCGTTTTCCAGAAGTCCAATTTGTCTAAAAGTTCAGCCGGGTATGATCTGAGATTATAAACAATGACTAAATGCGACCCCTAAGCATTTACAGTAAGTATACTTTACGTTCGCTGGTACTGGAGTTTCCACAGATGACAAAGCGCAGTAATATTCCATAACACTGTCGAACATCTCTTAATTTTGTATAACCGTCAGGAATGAACTTGTCCTCATGTGTTGTCCTCAGGGAATGTGTTGCCGATTTAACATACTCAATAGATGAATTAGAATAAATATTCAAATTTGATAAAGCACGGGGTTATTTGCAGCTGCATGAACTGATAAAAATAATATTATGATATAAATTTGTATTGTTGGTGTTGTTGTTATTAACAGTCTGTTTGCAATACAAATATAAAATAAATCAAATCAATTATATTAAGAACAATTATTCTATAATTTAGGTAAAATTATTTAAGTAGATAGAGTTTTTGCTCATACATAATAATAAGCCCCCAAAGAAATGTGAATTGTGCAAACTCGCATTGTATTAAGGATTTATAGTGTTCTTTGGCATTATTTTGAATTCCACCAAAATGACGCCTGATTCAATATTTTTTACAGATAGCCCTCCAGAGCTCACAAGCGGAAAACGACCCCATGAAATAAAAAAATTTAAAAATGAAATAAAACTCAATTTCATCTAAAAGAAAAAAAATGGACTAAAGCTGTTTTCTTCATTTCACACATTATTATTATTATTATTATTATGATCTATCAGTTATGGGCAGTCTGTGTTTGTAATAATTTCTTACTTGCTAAAGCATGCCTCACCAATCATTCTTCTTGCTTAAACAGTCTCATGCTCACAAATCATTCTTCTTGCTTAAACAGTCTGAAAACTCTTGATGACACGAAAATCTTGCGTATAGGCCTACACTTCACACTCAAAGACAAAATACTCGAAGCGGCACAAAAGCAGCCGGTGTTTATGAAAGACATGTCCAAAACAACACGACCCCTGTCTGCCCTGAACTGCCGCAAACGGATCATGACCTCAGTCCACTAATAAAATAGTCTATTCTATTCTGTATGTGAGAGGATGCTGGCGGTCAACAATCGGAGTAATCACAAACTTGTTACGTTGTGAAACATGCCGAAACTAAAACATATTAGACTATATTTGCGTCCATATGCCTATTAAAATATTTTCTATTCTATATATTTAGAGGAGGCTGCAGGGTCAAGACCCAAAGCATAGCATCTACAACATCATGTTACTTCCAAACGAACACAATATGTTACACACAAGACAAGGACATCAATAAAGACTCACTTCAGTGTCTCATGATATCATGCGCTTTTCGCAACTCTCCCGTGATATAATATTTCTGCGACGTCTGATGTCTCGGAAGCCCTAGATGTTTAAAACAGAAAAAGATCTAATGCCGCATTCGTCAGTTACTTTCGGTTGTTTGGCTCTCCTTTGTCAAATGTTCATGGCGACTCAAGAACATGCAACATTTTTACTCTTTTAGCCCTATAGTATTTTGTATTCCGCGGAAAGCAACGCTGTCAAATTGTAAAGCATGATGCAAGTTATTTTAAGAGCACAGGTAAGACTGTGTTTTGCTATTGGAGTAATATTCACTGATCCAATATAACACTTCTACAAACTCTTGCATATAGCCTACTTGCACAAATTATCACATATCCCTGAACATATTTAGGAAAAAACTAAATATATGATATTTTTAGGTCTAACGACGGAGTATGTTACAACTGAAATGTATCTTTAAAATAAAAATTTTAAAAACTGGGAAAC
This sequence comes from Sinocyclocheilus anophthalmus, assembly GCA_018155175.1. Lineage (NCBI taxonomy): Eukaryota > Metazoa > Chordata > Actinopteri > Cypriniformes > Cyprinidae > Sinocyclocheilus > Sinocyclocheilus anophthalmus. The sequence goes on from JADLZN010009952.1 coordinate 174,775, forward strand.
ACACACACACACACACACACACACGCTTTTTCCAAATTAGTTGAAGTTACAATATATCAATCCGTACTTTCTGTCAGATTAAAGCGGTTGTTTCCACCTAGTGGCCATCAAAAATAAAATTAATTAAAATAAATCAATTAAAATAAAAATCAAGCAATGTTTCTTGCCAGGAAATTCATCATATCAAATAATCATGAAATTAGTTTGAGCATAACGTTCTTGACGATGTTCTGCAAAAGCTCAAGAGAAAGTCTTTATCTCTCATTATCTCATTTTTTATCTCACTCGCTTCAAAAGATGGTCCCCTGCAATCTTTCGGATCACAGATCCATTAAATGTGAAATGATTGATTTATATTAAATTAGGACCTCAAGAGGTCAAATATAAATTACTGGTATTTTCTCAGATCGGAGATTAGGGGCTTGCACAAGCATTTTATATAAATTATATAAATATACCACAAAGTAAAGCACAACAGAAAATATGATCACAATACAAAAGCAGCTATGTGGTCATTCATAAAAGCACAAGAGACTGTCTGTTATCCTAACTGTTTAGAAACAGACTGAGTGCTCACAGTCTCTACTAGACATCAGAAATTAAAGTGCTAATGATAATTTGATTTATCATGAGGTTTAAATTAATATTGTAAAGTGTAAGTCATGACATCTGAACAGTAAATAAAATAAGTATATATAGAACAGCTGAACCGTATCAGGCTCATGCTATTGTTTGCAAGGTAAAGAGCTCCATCTAGTGTTCCAACAATGACCTGCAAGTCTGTGAATGACCTTAAAGAAGGGACAAGCACAACAACCTCACTGTTAAACTGACAACATATCTGAGGACCATTTCTTCATACTTGACTCGAGAACCTTTGATTGTCCTTTCAGATAGGGAACATCCGACCATCATTTTGCTACAAAACAAACAAACAAAAAAACTCTTGTATACTCTTTCTTTGCATTCCAATGGAGTGCACAAATCTTTAAATATTAATGTTAACTAACATAATTAATCTTAATTAACATATTTAGGGAAAAAAATATAAAAGTGCAACAACATTTTTGATATTTTTGTTAGAACTGAAAATAATCTTACAAATTTAAAACACACACACTCAATGTATCTCATTTTTTGTCCACAGTTGTAAAAGCTCAGTGTTTCAGGTTAATATAAGTTAATTTATCAACCCATACATCATTCTGTCAGATTCAAGCAGTCGTTTCCACCTAGTGGCCATCAAGATAAAAAAAAACAAAAAAACATCAAGCATTTTTTCTTGCTAGGAAATTCATAATTTCTGTGCTCTCTGTTGATATTATCATATTATTATGCAATATACTGTATTACTGTACTGTAACTGTTAGCTTACCACTACTTTACTTTAACAATTTTACTTTCTTTGTATGTATGCAATATCTGAACTTATCATAGACATTTAAAAAATAATAAAATTCTATATTCTATTAAGCATTTTCTATTTGTGCTTCAACTAACCAATCTCTTTAAAAATAAATCATAAAGTCTGCTTGAAATATATCTTCTACTGTATATACCAATGTAACCAAATTATAAAAACTGAGTGCATTCAAACCTGGAACCAACAACTGTGAAACATCATTGGTTTTCCTGTGTCTCGTCACCGACAGAAGCCCTACGATGGAGAAATTTGCCTGTAACCAGTAAAATATGTTGCAGTAGTCTGATAGGCAGTCTTCAGCTGCTATGAGTGGTTATAAATCTAACCTGAAATACATGAAAGAAAAAGTTACACAGATGTACCACACTATGTATAATGTAAATACAGTATGTAAGCATCTTGCTAGCATCCAATCTGCTTTGTGTAACAGATATTATGGGTAATTTTTTAAACAAACAAGTCAATATAAAGTCTATATATTTATAAACCAAGTAAATTGCCCATAAATTACATATGTAATTAGTCCCGCAACATTTTAACCTAATGATATTTTGGCTGTGTGTGTTCATATACGGCAGGGGTATCCAATCCTGCTCCTGAAGGGCCACTGTCCTGCAGAATTTAGCTCCAACCTCAATTAAACACATCTGAACAGGCTAACCAAGGTCGTACTAGGCACACTAGAAACTTCCAGGCAGGTGTGTTGAGACAAGTTGGAGTAAAACTCTGCAAGACAGTGGCCCTCCAGGACAGAGTTTGGACACCCCAGATTTACAGTACATATAAATGTTTGATGTAGATGGTAGTTTGCACCCTGGGTGAATAAACAGAAGCATCAATCTACCTGAGCAACAGTAGAAAGTAAAAACAAATGTTTTTTTTTTACAGACAGGGTCACAAGGGAATCCAAACTGGTTTAGCTGGTAAAGCCTTTCAAAACATTCAAAGCATTATACAAATGAAGACGGATGCAGTTTTTGTTTTATCCAGCTGTATTCACTCAGTGCAACTTATAACACCCAAGTGAAAAATATAAAACCAACATTTCATTAAAAAAAAAATAAATAACAGAATCACTGAGCTGGAAAAAGGACCACCCCCTTGTGTCAGTATTTTGTTGAACCACCTTTTGCTTTTATTACAGCCCTTAGTCTGTTGGGATATTTCTCTACTAACTTTGCACATCTAGACTTTGCAATATTTGCCCACTCTTCTTTGCAGAACTGCTCAAGTTCAATTAAATCTGATGGTGAGCGTTTGTGGACTGAAGTCTAAGAGTCATTCCACAGATTTTCAATGGGGCTTAAGTCTGGGCTCTGACTAGGCCATGCAAGGACAATCATTTTTCTCTCCTTCAACCACTGTGTGGTCAGTTCTGCTGTGTGCTTTGGGTCATTGTCATGTGGAAGGAAATCTTTTCCCATTGGCAACTTTCTGGCAGAGGGCAGCAGACTTTCCTCAAGAATTTGACGGTATTTTGTCCCATCCATTTTTCCTTCCATTCTGACAAGTGCTGCAGTCCCCTCTACAAAATAGTGGATTACTCAGTAAATATATATCCATGACTTTTAATATACTGCCTTTCATCACTATACATGTTTATCTTTTTTCAGAAAAAATATAAACAAAATCAATAATCTGAACCGGGGACCTTTGGTTGAGTTGACACGGAATAACACAAACAAATTTATACACAGCTTGTGTAGTTTTGTGCAGGATATTTATGATTACTTTGATAAGCATGATTAACTAAGTTTTGCAGTCAAAACATGATATATTCTTAATGACATCAAAAATGAACAATTATTAAAATAATTTAAGAAAGAAGATTTGACTGAGACAGATACTAGACTGATACTAGAACAGTTTTTGTGTAATAAGTTTATTTCTGCACTTTCTTTACTTTCTTTACTTCTTTCTATGCGATCAGCCTTAAAATGTACACTCTTCAAATTTCAATAAATTTTTCATTCAAAAATTATAAGGGAAATCATATTGTATTCTTATTTTAAAAAGCTTTGTACAAATGTTTACTACAGTTAATGCCAAAATCTTTTTTTTCCTGTTTTTTTTTTCTGCTGCAAACGCATACTGACTTTTTTCCTTGGCCTAAAAGAAAATCAAACAAATGACTTGATTTCTCTCTGATCACAAAACAGGACAGCTGTCATGTTTAAACCTAAAAGATTTAAACCTAAAATGACAGCATTGACTGCAATCATGTAATATACTACAATACACAACAAACCCTACAAATTAGAAATTTTTTGTGGTACAAAAGAAATTAAACCAAAGTTTTTAGACCAAAACATCTGTATAACAGGTCTGAATATAGGTGTGATCTGTCCAAACACCTCCTTCCTGCAGCCTATGATTTTATAATCAGCACATAAATCTACAGGTGGCCTACAGACTGTCCCTTCAGAGGACTTTCTTTCACTGTCTGAGCCTGATAACTCAAGTTTGAGGGGGTCTGGTCCGTACTTGAAAGGAAGTCAAAACAAAGGCTGTGAATCTTTAAAGTAGATCTTTTTTATATATTTATTGTAGGCTTGTTTTAATAGGGGTATAAGTTACAAAGCAATACGTTACAAATTTAGCCATTCAGTGCACAGCATAAATGAGTAGACTCTGAATAATTACAAAAAACGTATTTTCTTAATGATCACTAATACAATCATTTCAAAGATGGCAAAATTGAAATGTATTAAACATACTTAAAGGGGTCCTATTATGCTTTTTCACTTTTTCAACTTTAGTTAGTCTGTAATGTTGCTGTTTGTGTCAGGGTTTAGGGTAGAGGATGGAGCGAGGACTCAGTACTGCAGAAAAAGGGTTTTTAATTGGTAATAAAAATAAACAAAACGGTAACACAAACTACCCCGTGGGGGAAAAACAGGCTGGCAAGGCAAGGCAAGGCAAGACAAGGCAAGGCAGGATCTGGACACATCCAGGGATTGACGAAGACATCCAGGGGGAAACAACGACAACGAACGGACGCAGGACTGCAAACACAAGGAGAATAAACGGAGAGCAAATGAGGAGGGTAACGAGTGAGCACATGTGGGGCAAATTAACTAAAAATCAGGTAACAAGATGGGAGGGGTCAAAACAATTGACATGAGCACATGGCACACAGAATCAAAGACAAAAAGCCATGTGCTCACAAAAAACAAAACACAAGCACATGGCCAGCAAAACAAATCACAAGCCATGTGCTAGAACAGGAGACACGAACACGCAGCTAATGAGAAAACTCATAAGCCGCGTGTTCACACAAGACAACAAGAAAAGCACGCGGCTGAACACAAACCGCGTGCTTCACAAAACACAACACACGTGGACAGAAAAGCGCACGGCCGAGCGAACTCGAGACAGCACGCTCCCACAACAGACAGAACATTGAGCGCGAGTGTCCGGACCCCGACACGAAACCGAAACTCAAGACATGACTGACGGGATCTGAACACCACGCTCCAACATGAAACAGTACACGCAGACGGGAGCGCACGGCTCGAGCACACTCGAAGCCGCTAGCTCACATGAAAACAATGACATGACGCGAGGGTCAGGGCTCTGTCACAAAACCATGAATTACACTAGACCGAAGTGACAGAACCCTGACACTAGCCCCCCTCAAAAGGGACGCCACCTGGCGTCCCTAACGAGACACAACAAAAACAAGACAGGAACATGACAGAACAAACATAACACAAGACCGCTACATAACAGGCAACAAAAGACAGGAAAACTCAAAACACGGGGACAAAGAGGGGAGGGAGGGAGGGAGGGGAGCCAAGCCAGTGCCAGCAGTACAACCCAGAAAGTCATTACAGGAACCGGGGAGGGGCGGGAGGGTTGAGCCAGGAAGGCTCAGGCAGACCAGGAATCCCGGGGAACCAGGGCGGGACCGGGGGAACAGACCAGGGAGGCTCCGGCCTAACAAGAACCAGGAACCAGGGAGGGGCGGGAGGGTTGAGCCAGGGAGGCTCAGGCAGACCAGGAATCTGGGGGAGCCAGGGCGGGACCGGAGGAACAGACCAGGGAGGCTCCGGCCTAACAAGAACCCCAGTAGGGAGCCTGGGCGGGGCCGGCAGGGCAAGGAGCCTGGGCGGGGCCGGCAGGGCCAGGAGCCTGGGCGGGGCCGGCAGGGCAAGGAGCTTGGGCGGGCAAGGGAGCTTGGGCTGGGCCGGCAGGGCAAGGAGCCCGGGCGCGGCCGGCAGGGCAAGGAGCTTGGGCGGGGCAAGGAGCTTGGGCAGGGCAAGGAGCTTGGGCGGCGCCGGCAGGGCAAGGAGCTTGGGCGGGGCAAGGAGCTTGGGCGGGGCCGGCAGGGCAAGGTGCTTGGGCGGGGCCGGCAGGGCAAGGAGGTTGGGCGGGGCCGGCAGGGCAAGGAGCGCGGGCGGGGCCGGCAGGGCAAGGAGCTCGGGCGGGGCCGGCAGGGCAAGGAGCCCGGGAGGGGCCGGCAGGGCAAAGAGCCCGGGCGGGGCCGGCAGGGCAAGGAGCCCGGGTGGGGCCGGCAGGGCAAGGAGCCTGGGCGGGGCCGGCAGGGCAAGGAGCTTGGGCGGGGCCGGTAGGGCAAGGAGCTTGGGCGGGGCAAGAAGCTTGGGCTGGGCCGCAGGGCAAGGAGCTTGGGCGGGGCCGGCAGGGCAAGGAGCTTGGGCGGGGCCGGCAGGGCAAGGAGCTTGGGCGGGGCCGGCAGGGCAAGGAGCCTGGGCGGGGCCGGCAGGGCAAGGAGCCCGGGCGGGGCCGGCAGGGCAAGGAGCCCGGGCGGGGCCGGCAGGGCAAGGAGCCCGGGAGGGTCTGGGACGGCCTCCAGGCCATGTGGGATGGAGGAAACCCTTCTCCTCCTCCTCCGTCTCCGAGAACGGAACACTGCCACTTCATCGGCCACCTCTTGGGACGCAGCCGCCTCTTCGGCCGTCACTGGGACCGCTGCAGCTTCTCCGGCCATCACTGGGGCGCTGCAGCTTCTACGGCCGCTTCCGGGGCCGCTGCAGCCTCATCAGCCACCCTCGGGGGCATTGCGGCCTCCTCGGCCGCCACACGGGGAGCTGCAGCCTCATCAGCCACCTCTAGGGGCACAGCAGCCTCTTCAGCTGCCTCTAGGGGTGGTGAGGCGTACCCATTCCTCCTCATCCGTCTCCGAGAGCGGGGCACTGCCACATCATCGGCCACCTCTTGGGGCGCAGCAGCCTCTTCGGCCGTCACTGGGACCGCTGCAGATTCTCCGGCCATCACTGGGGGCGCTGCAGCCTCTTCGGCCAGAGGATTCCCCTGACGGGCTAGGAATCTGACGAACCCCTCAAAAGACAGGTGATCCAGCCCTCTCATCCTCCACCAGTTGAGGGGCTCATCCAGGGCGTACTTAAAGAGGTCTTGAGGGCCGCATGATTAAACCCCAACCCCTCTGCCGCACCGCTGAACTCCAGGGCAAAACTCCTAACGTCAGCCCCCTGTTGACGGAGGGAGCTCAAGGTCCTAAATGGAGCAGGCGCTGGTAGTGGGGGCTGGAGAGAGAGGAGGCTGGTGGATGGCGCAAACCATTCTTCCGCTGAGTCCTCATTTGGTCCGTTCGTACTGTCACGCTCTTGGGTAGAGGATGGAGCGAGGACTCAGTATTGCAGAAAAAAGGGTTTTATTGGTAATAAAAATAAACAAAACAGCAACAAAAACTACCCCGTGGGGGGAAAAAAAACAGGCTGGCAAGGCAAGGCAAGACAAGGCAAGGCAAGGCAGGATCTGGACAAATCCAGGGATTGACGAAAGACATCCAGGGGGAAATAACGACAACGAACGGAAGCAGGACTGCAAACACAAGGAGAATAAAAAGGGAGCAAATGAGGGTAACCGAGAGAAGCCACATGTGGGCAAATTAACAATAACAGGTAACAAGATGGGAGGGAGTCAAGACCATGGAAATGAGCACATGGCACACCGAATCAAATACAAAAAGCCATGTGCTCACACAAAATAAAAACACAAGCACATGGCCAGCAAAACTAATCACAAGCCATGTGCTTGAACAAAACAAGACGCGAACACGCAGCTAATTAGAATACTCATAAGCCGTGTGTTCACACAAGACAACAAGAAAAGCTCGCGGCTGAACACAAACCGCGTGCTTAACAAAACACAACACACGTGGACAGAATAGCGCACGGCCGAGCGAACTCGAGACAGCACGCTCCCACAACAGACAGAACATTGAGCGCGAGTGTCCGGACCCCGACACAAAACCGAAACTCAAGACATGAGTGCCGGGATCTGAACACCACGCTCCAACATGAAACAGTACACGCAGACGAGAGCGCACGGCTCGAGCACTCTCAAAGCCGCACGCTCCCATGAAAACAATGACATGACGCGAGTGTCAGGGCTCTGTCACAAAACAACGAATAAACTAGACTGAAGTGACAGAACCCTGACATTTATATTACAAACAGATCTGCCCAAAGTTACAAAGATCTTCAAAGTCCACTTCAAAAGGAGATATGTAATTTAACAGAAATCACTTTTCAAAAAACTACAACGAACGACTCGTTTGAACTACAACACATATTTTCCGGGATTTATGATATCACAAATACCCACGAATGGGACGAGACCTGGTTGATCTGCACTAGAGAAGGCAACGAGTGTTATCACTATGTCAGAGACACGCTAGCTTTCCCAAAGCAGACGAACTTAGAGTGGTTACCATCATCCAGGTTTAAATCGCGCTCAAAATAATTTTTGACACAATATTTACACTGAAGCAGCAGGCGGCTATGGTAAGGGGCATGACATTTCCCGACCAGGCACTGAGTGCTGCCAATCACAACACACACTGGCCCAGCTAACCAATCACAGCACATTTCAGAAGGCTGGCCGTCATTTGATACAGGAACTATTCGAGCCGTTCATGCCAGACTGGGGAGAGAGGTGTTGTAATAATGGAAAAATTTGTGAAAAAAATAATGTGTTTTTCGAACAACCTAGTATGAGAGCCTGTTCTAGTACACCCCCAAAACAAAATCAAGACTTTGTAAAAGAGCATAATAGGACCCCTTTAATAAATACAGAGAAATATATGTCATTAATATCTGTAAAATTAAAGTCAATTAGACAATTTTGTTTAAATGATGCATTGCAGAAATGAGTACAGCCTAGTTAATTTAACCAAATATATAATATTCTAGTATTTAGTATGTCCTTCATAATTTTAAGTATAGTGCTCCTCTGACCCTTCTTGGCACTGAGTGTACAAGTTCATGACAAATTGTCACATCTGTCCTGTTTAACTCCTGGAGGATGACCCGACCTCCTTAAATGCCCTGGTCAACTCGTCTCCACAGCATCCCCCACAGGTGCTCAAGAGTGTTAAGACTGGGTGAAATACACGTCCACTGAAGGATTTTCACCTTGGGAGAATGTATATAGTCATTGTCATGTTGAAAAAATGCTCAATAACGCAGGGAATGAGGACAGGGTAGCATCTTCTGTTTCAAGTTTTTGTATTACATCACATCACATGTCATGTGAATTCATGCCAGCGTTGATAAAGTACAACTCCCTCACACCTTCAGCACTCATACATCCCTATAGAAGAGCTTTACTACCACTGAATGCCACTGTGGGAACCAGGCACTCCTCACAGTACTCCTCCTCTGGCAACACCATAACATTTTGGATGCTTTTAGATCTGAAATTATTGACTTGGTCTCATGAGACCATATGGATTCACAGAAGTCTATACTTTGTAAATATGGACCTTGGAAAAGGTTAGTTGAGTTTATTGTGCTACAGTATAGTTCCAGTGTGGACAACAACCATGCATGTCACTTCAGCAGGCTGCATCTTACTCTGTGAGATAAACAGTCACTCTTTTCATAGCTTTTGCCGGCTCTGAGACACTTGTTTGTTATTTCTCCTGCTATTTTTCTAGCCAAAAAAAAAATCACAGTAACCGCAGTTAGTGTTGAAGCAGCCATGTCAGGGAGACGCTGGGTGTTTCTAGGCGAAAGCAAAAGCACTTTATTTGGTCTTCCGAAAGTAGATGCATTTAGGAATCTTGAAGATTACTTACAACAAAACAGCAATGCATTTTATGGACGACCGTTTCATGAACCTGGGAGAGGAGGGAATTCTGACTTTGCTATGACAATCTGGCGCTTCTGAATCAGCTACTGTTTTGTTATTAGTTTAAGTAATTGCTATTGACTGTTCAAATGCAGAGTTTGCACATCGTGTGTGTGGTGTGTGTGTGTGTGTGCGAGTGGCGACGAGAGTTGAGGAGAGATGAGAGATGAGAGAGAAGACAAGAAACACAGTGGAGTCAGCTGTCTTAGCCGTGGCTTGTGTACTGCAAACAAATATTCATCACTGTGTCTGTCACGAGACTCTGTTCCCCTCTCGGGCTCTGTCTTTATATTTATTTTGAAAGATGAAGCTGCAATTATGGTAAGGGGCGTTACATTTCCGATGAGTGCTTGCGGTGTTCGGCCAATCACAATGCACTGGGTCAGCTGGCCAATCAGAGCAGACTGCGCTTGTCGGAAGGAGGGACTTTGTATAAAACTAAGTGTTTGAGAGAGGCGGGGCATAGAGGACATACAATAATGTACAGGATTTGAAAAATAATGTGTTTTTTGAACATTAAAGCATGTCAACATATTCTGTTACACCAAATACACAAAATAATGATATTTAAAAAAGCATGATATGACACCTTTAAAAACGCGACGCTTCCGCGTTTCTTCGCTTCTTTTCACTCGATTTAGGGACCGTCTCTATTTGTGTCTCTTTTTCAGAAACGAACAATAAACAATTTTAAAATGTAAATAACACTAAGATAAGAGTGAAAACGGGCTATCAACATACATTAATTATTGAACGTGCATGTCATCCTTTGAGTGCAGTAATGAAGGTTGTTTTTTTTTTTTTAAATCTAGCCTCTTATGAAGACTTCATATGACCCAGCACCTGTGAATTGAGGACTCCAGATACAAAACGATGACACTTTCATTGCTTTAAAATGTACACAAAGTTTGCTTAAATGCATATATGGTATTTGTAAATACTATAATTTGTACTATACTTCAACTGTTCTTTCTGATACCCACTCCTATAAAGACTATTCTGGTTTTGTAACAGAAAAACATGCATTTTCTGTAAAGCTGCTCTGAAACAATGTGTTGTGAAATGCATTATACAAATAAATATGACTTAACTGAATGAGCCATTGCATTGTTGGTTACTGTACCATGTTGTCTCCGAGGGTGTGTTGAGAGTTTGACAGGGTGCTTATACCCAGTGTGCTTATCCATTATAAAAAATAAATAAATGAAAAATAAATGAAAATAAATCTTCTATATATTAAATATGATATATATCAGACATGTTGACTGTACCATTTAGAAGATGGACCTATAAATATGACATATGTGACTATACATTTGAATAGGCCATTGCACTGATTGCCCAATTGGAGGCGCAAAATCTCAGCTGTCCTTGACGGTGCATTAAAAGTTTCATTAGAGGCTTTAATGTCTGAAAAGATTCAGACATCTTTACGGTACAATTTTGAAATTATGGACCTATACATTTTACATATATGACAATATAGACTTGAGCTATTGCATTCATGACATTTTTAAGCATTTTTAAGTTATGGACCTATTGCATTGAAATTGCATTATTGGCTCAATTGGTGGCGCTATATCTCAGCTTCCTTTGAGGGTGCGTTAAAATTTCTACTGTGGTCTTATTCCCAATGCACTTGACTGTCACCACGCAAATTTGCAGACATTTTTACAGTAGCATTTTGAAGTTATGGACCCATAAATTAGGCTTTTATGACAATACAATAAGATGAGAAATTGCATTATTGGCCAAATTGGTGGCGCTATATCTCAGCTTCCTTTGAGGTGCGTTAAAAGTTCCAATGAGGTCATATTCCAAGTGCACTTGCCTGTTACCATGCACATTTTCAGACCTTTTTTACTGTAGCATTTTAAAGATATGGACCAATGGATTTGGCAGATATGACTATACAGTAACAGGAGAACATTGCATTACTGGCCCAGTTGGAGGAGCTATATCTCAGTGGCCTGTAAGGGGCTTACAATTCCACGGAAAGCTAATTTCCCCGTGTCCTGACTGGAAAATGCATCGATTCAGACCTTTTTACTATAGCATTTTAAAGATATGGACCCATGAATTTGGCAGATATGACTATACAGTAACAGGAGAACATTGCATTACTGGCCCAGTTGGAGGCGCTATATCTCAGTTGCCTTTGAGGGTGCGTTAGAATTTCCACTGAGGCCTTATTCCCAGTGTCCTTGACTGGTAACATGCACATTTTCAGACATTTTTACTGTAGCATTTTTAAGATATGGACCCATAAATTTCAGAGATGGCAATAAAGCAACAGAAGAACATTCCATTATTGGCCCAATTGGAGGCGCTATATCTCAACTGCCTTTGAGGGTGCGTTAAAAGTTCCAATGAGGTCATATTCCANTTTACTGTAGCATTTTAAAGATATGGACCAATGGATTTGGCAGATATGACAATACAGAAACAGGAGAACATTGCATTACTGGCCCAATTGGTGGCGCTATATCTCAGCTTCCTTTGAGGGTGCGTTAGAAGTTCCAATGGGGCCTTATTTCCAGGACCCTTGATTGTGACCATGCAAATTGTCTGGTATTTTTATTGTAGCATTTTGAAGTTATGGACCCATACTTTTGGCAGATGTGACAATACAACTACAGGAGAAATTGCATTATTGACCCAAATGGTGGCGCTATATCTCAGCTTCCTTTGAGGGTGCGTTACAAGTTCTACTGGGGCCTTATTCCCAGGGCCCTTGACTGTTACCATGCAAATTTTCAGATATTTTTACTGTAGCATTTTGAAGTTATGGACCCATAAATTAGGTTGATACGACAATACAATAACAGGAGAAATTGCATTATTGTCCCAATTGGTGGCGCTATATCTCAGCTTCCTTTGAGGGTGCGTTAAAAGTTCTAACGGGGCCTTATTTCCAGGACCCTTGACTGTGACCATGCAAATTTTCTGATATTTGTACTGTAGCATTTTGAAGTTATGGACCCATACATTTGGCAGATATGACAATACAATAACAGGAGAAATTGCATTATTGGCCCAATTGGATGCGCTATATCTCAGCTGCCTTTGAGGGTGCGTTAAAATTTCCACTGTGGTCTTATTTCCAAGGCACTTGACTGTCACCATGCAATTTGTCATATATTTTTACTGTAGCATTTTGAAGTTATGGACCCATACATTTGGCAGATGTGACAATACAATTACAGGAGAAATTGCATTATTGGCCCAATTGGTAGTGTTATATCTCAACTTCCTTTGAGGGTGCGTTAACATTTCTACTGGGGCCTTATTTCCAGGGACCTTGCCTGTGACCATGCAAATTTTTAGATATTGTTACTGTAGCATTTTTAAGTTATGGGCCCATAAATTAGGCTGATATGACAATACAATAAGAGAAATTGCATTATTGGCCAAATTGGTGGCGCTATATCTTAGCTTCCTTTGAGGGTGCGTTAAAAGTTCCACTGTGGTCTTATTTCCAAGGCACTTGAATGTAACCACGCACATTGTCAGACATTTTTACTGTAGCATGTTTAAATAAAAATGCACCCTCAAAGGAAGCTGAGATATAGCACCACCATTTGGGACAATAATGCTTTGTCCTGTTATTGTATCGTCATATCAGCTAAGTTTATGGGTCCATAACATAAAAATGCTATAGTACAAATATCTGAAAGTTTGCATGGTCACAGTCAAGTGCACTGGAAATATGACCTCAGTAGAACTTTTAACGCACCCTCAAAGGAAGCTGTGATATAGCGCCACCAATTGGGCCAATAATGCAATTTATCCTGTTATTGTATTGTCATATCTGCCAAACCTATGGGTCCATATCTTCAAAATGCTACAGTAAAAATGTCTGAAAATGTGCGTGGTTGCAGTCAAGTGCACTGAGAATATGACCTCAGTCGAACTTTTAAAGCACCCTCAAAGGCAGCTGAGATATAGCGCCTCCGATTGGGCCAATAATGCAATGTTCTCCAGTTACTGTATTGTCATATCAGCCAAGTTTATGGGTCCATAACATAAAAATGCTATAGTAAAAATATCTGAAAGTTTGCGTGGTCACAGTCAAGTGCACTGGAAATAAGGCCCCAATGGAACCTTTAATGCACCCTCAAAGGAAGTTGAGATATTGCGCCAACAATTTGGCCAATAATGCAATTTCTCCTCTTATTGTATTGTCATAAAAGCCTAATTTATGGGTCCATAACTTCAAAATTCTACAGTACAAATGCATGCAAATTTGCATGGTGACAGTCAAGTGCATTGGGAATAAGACCAAAGTAGACATTTTAACACACCTTCAAAGGAAGCTGAGATATAGCGCCCCCAATAGGGCCATGAATGCAATAGCTCAAGTCTGTATTGTCATATATGTCAAATTTATAGGTCCATAACTTCAAAATGGTACCGTAAAGATGTTTGAATCTTTTCAGACATTAAAGCCTCTAATGAAACTTTTAACACACCCTCAAGGACAGCTGAGATGTTGCGCCTCCAATTGGGCAATCAGTGCAATGGCCTATTCAACTGTATAGTCATATTTATAAGTCCATCTTCTAAATGCAATACAACAACAATGCAATGGCTCATTCAGTTTAATTCATATTTATTTGTATAACGCATTTCACAACACATATTGTTTCAGAGCAGCTTTACAGAAAATGCATGTTTTTCTGTTACAAAACCAGAATAGTCTTTATAGGAGTGGGTATCAGAAAGAACAGTTGAAGTATAGTACAAATTATAGTATTTACAAATACCATATATGCATTTAAGCAAACTTTGTGTACATTTTAAAGCAATGAAAATGTCATCGTTTTGTATCTGGAGTCCTCTATTCACAGGTGCTGGGTCATATGAAGTCTTCATAAGAGGCTAGATTAAAAAAAAAAAAAATCATTACTGCACCCAAAGGATGACATGCACGTCTAATAATTAACGTATAATGTAATTAGATTTAATGTTGACAGACCGTTTTCGCTCTTATCTCAGTGTTATTTACATTTTAAAATAGTTCATTGTTTCTGAAAAAGAGACCCAAATAGAGACGGTCCCTAAATTGAGCGTGAATAAGAAGCTAAGAAACGCGGAAGCGTCGCGTTTTTAAGGTGGAACGGATAGCGTCAATAAGAAGCTGAATTCAGCCTCGTGAATCATTCAGTGGGCTATTTAACACTTCATTTTCAAGAAATTACTTCTCTTTAATGGGGTCATATGACGTTGCTAAAAAGAACATTATTTTGTGTATTTGGTGTAATGAAATGTGTTTATGCGGTTTAAGGTTCAAAAAATATTATTTTCCACGTACTATACATTATTGTTTCTCCTCTATGCCCCGCCTTTTTGAAATGCGTCGATTTTCAAGAGGTCCGCTGCAGCCTGTGGCATGACGTAGCTGGACTATATCCACTACGTAGTGGATATTTTACGCGCGTGCGCTGTAGTAGGTCTCGAATAAATTCATATTTTTATTTACATTTGATCATTTTGCAGATGCTTTTATCCACAGCGACTTAGTCTAACGACTTGGTCTAAGTTAAGTCTAACGGCCTACATTACATATCTACACGATGACCTACATTACATTACAATGTAAAAACTTGAATGTCTAAATTCATCCGCGATGTTTTCGTCTATACCGGCAACTTCAAATCTTCACTTATTTAATTATTTATTTTTTGAATAGCCTGCAATTCATATGTTATTGCCAGGATGCACATCAATGCTGTAGGCTATCCATTATTATAAGGATACAACAAGCACTGACTGATATGCAGACGTTGCACTGTAAATAGCTAATTATTAAGATGTACTTCTGTCATGAAAACAAATTCCTCGTATGTGAAAACGTACCTGGCAATAAAGCTCATTCTGATCTGATCATCACCTCTTCAGAGGAGACCTAAACGTCTTTTGATTCTATCGTCTGTTTATTTAAATTTAATTGGGGGTATTAGATTAATGCCGATCCATTTTGTTTATTTAGATTTTATATTATTCTAATATAGCGAGAGAGAGAGAGAGAGAGAGAGAGAGAGAGGGAGAGAGAGAGAGAGAGAGAGAGAGAGAGCGCTCTCCTAACGGAATGGATGGTTTATGTCTTTAGCCATTTATAATTGGTATATCTATCTCCAGGGATTTTACTTGCATATAGGCCTAACACACAAAAAAGAAATGGTCATCTTTGTGTTAATATGCCTTGTCCCGACCGTGTGTGTATTTATTTGCTGGACATGGGATTAACTGTAAAAACCCGGTATAACCCGGGATAACGGTCTATCGGCTATACGGAACCCCGACTGACAGGATTGTTTTTCTTCTTTTTATTTTTATATGGTATAAAAATTATGTCCGCATATTTTAGTAGGCCTATAACTTTTTTATACTCTGTCACGTATAGCACAGAGAGTGAGAACGAAAAATAATATTTGATTCATGAACGAATTTTTGACAGAACTATCTAACTATCTTGACTATCAGAGGAAAAAATAAAGACAATAGTTACACCCCATTTTTTTCATAAAGAACAAACAAAATTGTAGTTAGTAGAGTTTTATTTCTAAAACGAATCAAACTAAAAAATAAACAGCTTACATACCCTTTCATTCAAAACTACGCCATCGTTGCTTAAATAAAGTTTGAATACACTACTAGTTTAAAATCACAGTATACTATAATTTGTGTAAGCCTATGAAACACACCTATATCTCGTAATTACAGTTTAATTTACATTAAATACTAGCTTCAATGACAGCCCCACTTTGCACATGAAGATCCAATACTGCGCATGCTCGTCAAACATCCAATACGTATTTGATCTGATCCAGCTATGTCATCGTGCTACAGGCTGCAGCGAGGACCTCTTGGTAGATTTTTACAAAGCTCATCGTTCAAAAAAGCGAGGTGTGCTCTGATTGGCCAGCTATCCAGTGCGTTGTGATTGGCCGAATACCTCAAGCGTGTGACAGAAATGTTACGCCCCTTACCATATTGTGATGCCCTGTCAGGCCGGAGCAACGAGACAAAAACATTAAAACCCATTATAAACGAGGCATTAGTTGCATCCAGTGGGGACATAATTACGGATTATAATGATTTATACTGTCTTTGTACTCGTTCATTGCATTGCACCGCGTAACAAAACCATGTCTGCATTTGTGATCGGAGAAATGACAAACAACAAGCCCTACTCTACAATGCCCAAAACTCGCGTTTGAATCATTCAGGGCAACATCTTTAAATATAAAAAAACGTACTTACAGTCTGTGAGTCAGAACAGCCGGCATTGTAGTCTACTCTACCAGGATCAGGAAACAGTCCTCCGTAAAATGTGCTGCACACATCTGAATATTTGGGTTGAACTGTTCTGGAACAGTGTTGTAAATACAACTTAACCACTGATTTCTAGTCATGTCCTCTTTTGGAAGACCAAACAAAGTAGTTTCCCCTCAGCTTTTTTACCCCTAAAGAATTCATAATATAGTGTAGTAATAGTAAGGTAGTAATTATTATGGTAGATACTATTATGAATCCTATAGGGGATCCTATAAAGATTATTTTTGAGGTTACTACCCCAGTGACAAGCTGTTGTACCCCTGATGGTCCCATTTTTGCACTTTTTTTCTGACGGGGTACCCACAACATTTGTAGCTTTTATGATATGTTAAAAAAATGATGAGCGTGTTAAATATTCCCTCCCTAAAAGTCATAGGCTAATTCACACCCTGTTCTCTACTTCACCTGAATCTGTATCATCATTTACCTGTTTGTCCGGTGTTGCTCTATTCCTGCCCATCCACTTCTGCGGACAACCTGATCACTACACCGACACTCAACACCGAGGAGCTCTTCACACCTATACAGGGAGGCTGCAGATCTACGGCCCAGGCAGTTTTACGCCCCTGTTGTTCCTGATGCGTCCAGTAGGGGCAGGAGGATACACGGCGAAATTATTAAACCGACGCTCGAAACTTCATTAATAACCGGGACTCCCCATAGACATTGACTAATTGAGTTTTTGTTTTTTGTTAATTTAAATATAAACATTACATTAAGATATCAGATGATCTGCACTACGAATTAAAATATCTGTAAATATTCACTACACATACATAGCCTACAGAAGACAACTGAATTAGTGTTTTTGAAAATAAATACATTAACATTACACATTTAATTAGTGAATTAAAAACATTAATAATACACATATTTGGATCAAATGGACAGTGTAATGATACATGATCTACTGTAGCCTAATTATATTCACTGTAGGTTTTCATATATACAGGAGATGGAGTGATATATATGTTGTTGTGAATTTATATATAAAGATACATTCAGATATTAACCATATTTAGCCCATCAGACATACAGTGTAATCATATGGACCATCAATGAAATATTTATTTAATATTGATTTATGCTTTAGTATTCTGGTTGTCATACAGCAACAGAATAGTGTCCTATATAGCATTTTATAAAGACAAACACAATTCACCCTTTTCTAAAATTCCAAGGGCCATTTAGCCATCTGAAAAGAAAGAGACAACTTTTTTGTGTACAAAAATATTATTTATTAACACCATTTATTGAAAACATGAACTAGGGTGACTCCCGTTGATAACTCTCTATTAATTGTTGTCCAGTCCTGTCAAAAGGCTCCCGCCCACTGATAAAAAAAACTAAAGTTGGATAGTTGTAGAAAGAAATGGTTATTTGTGTATAATGGCAGGATGTCATGTTTGACCATGTTTTCCTTTATAGTATCCTTACAGTAGTATTACATTATGACCTTATGTGAATGACAGGTCCTCGCAGAAATTTCTACTCAGCCTTTAGGATGCACAGATTTTCCACGAAAGCCAGGGCACAGATAATGGACTACCAGAGAAAGAATTGAGATTGATCACACCCCCCAAGTAGCCAAGTATCATTTCACATGTTTAGCTTTTTCCAACAAAATGAAAAGTGTCTATTCTATAATAACCACAAAAACAATTATTTTTAGAGCAATGGTCTCACATTATGGATAAACTATTTGACATTTAAAACAATGTGAATCTGACATCATGCAGAGCACAGCTAACACATGAGACCTACCTCTGTAAAAAGTACATCCATGATGAATTTGATCTGGTCACTGTGGGTGTGCTGTCCAGAATTGAAGTCAGGTGAGAGTGGATTGCATCAATCTGCTCCTGATCTTCAATGTATACCGGCACAGGTGCTGACTTAGCAGAATGCAAAGTGTAAAGCCACTTTGAATTCTTTTGGCCACTGCCTTGCCTTTCAAAAGAAAGAAAACATTTTAATTTGCTGACCCCCCAATACAACAACTCTAGTAAGTGACAATAAACAGGCAGATTCATAATACAAATGTTTTAATTTCATTTAAATTGTTCAAATGTAGGTTATCAAGAATAGACATGTGAATATTGCCATGTGGGAATTTTACTGAGGTGATTATGAAAACAATGACAAGGCATGATTGATTGATGCCTTATGACTATATGCTGATGATTTATTGCATTTTTTTCATCTGTGCTGTGTTGCCTCAGTTTGGTCAGTTATTTCCACTGGCAAGGAAGGGACTTCAAGAATGAAACAAACTAAGAAACTCATACCTCTCTGTCTCAAACTGCTCACCAATCTGATCGCAGGAATGTCAAGCTAACAGAAATGTTACAGGATTAGTATTCAGATCTTATTGGTAGAACTCAATGACCAGCAATCAAGTACAACAACTTTATAGCAACCTTTTAATGAAGAAAATAGAATATTTCTGAGGGAAATTAAATGGAGTGTTCAGCACGGTGTAGAGGGAATACTCTCAACGTTATATGCCATAGGAACATGGCAATCGTTTCTTAGCTGTGGACCTAAAGATGTCTCTGTGCTGGTCATCTCCAAAACCAGGCTTTGATTAATATAGAGCGAGACTAGAAGAAGGATCTCTCTTCAGAGTGGCTTCAGTACCTATAGGGATACATAAGCAATGGTTATGGCCAGGGAGTATAAAAAAAGTGTTATGACAATCCATTTCACATTTGCATTATCACAATCCCTCCAAACCACAAAGTTGAATAATTACTATATTCTTATGAGCTACACCATGTAAATCTTACACATAACAGATAATGATCTGGGCCGGTGGCTTGTGTTCATGCAGTGAACACAAGGGCATCCTAAAAACACAAATAACACCAGTAATTTCACACTTGTCTACACTGTAAAAAGTCATTCTGTAGGTTTGTAGATTTCATTAAATTTAATGTGTAAACTTTATTTAACAAAATTAATTTTTGTTTTTTTCAATATTTTTTTAATTAGAATTAATTAAAAACGACTGGAATAAAACCTACTCAATTATGTTGTTAAGGATTTAGCTATTATTTTTGAATCATTCCAAATAGAGAGAATATTGAATGAATCCAACATGATGGAAATGAGCTGTTTTCAATTTACAAGCACTTCCTGTTACAACGCGCGGTTTAAATCAGCTCGTGAGCACGAGGCACGCATGCGCTGGAGTTTCCCGCTGACAACCTGGGAGCAAAGCTGATCACCGCTCTTTTTCAGTTCATTTCACAAAGGTAAGGAATATTATTTTATTTATATATGAAAAAAACTGTTGTTTAAATGGTCTACTTTATCTAATATAGGCGTCAATAAACAAAAAAATATTAGTTAAGGTCTTCTATTTAAAAATATATTGGTGATAGTGCTCTTGAAAAATAAAGATGCTAATTCGTTCATGTAACATGAACGGTTTGCCAATATTTTTGTAGATTAACGTTACTATCTTAAGTGACCTTTCGTGGCCTAATATCCACATCACGTATTGCTACGTTTGAACTAGGGTGTTGCTCATAAAGTATGGAAAATCACGTTTTACACCGATGAATGGCTGAAGGGGTTCATTTTAAAACCATTTAACGTTAGCGCTGCCGTTGAACCGCGCGCACGTCGCTTCCATCACTCCAGTGCACCTCTTCTTTTCAATCCATCACGTTGGCATATTACGAAAAATAATCCATAAACAAGTGCATTTTGTTGCACAACATCGTAAGGTTAGAAATCGAGCATCGAATTTTTTTATACGTTACATTTGTGAGGACCTGCCCTGGCGATCTGCCGGGACGTTACGCGCTAATCTACAGTAAACACGGGCACACGAGGAACAGTGAAAGCTTGTATGTATTTTATTTAAATAAAATCCCTCGAATCCATTAATTCCTCAGTTACATGCTGTTAGGAGCTAGCAATTAGAGTAAACGGTCATTCTGCACGATCGCGATTGTACGGAAGCCCTGAACTTGGTTTATTTGGTGTTTCAGGAAAAACAAAATCGCTATAAATGTTAGATATTTTGGTATACAGTGTTATTAACATTACCACATTTCTATTAACATTATTTTTGCAGACATATAGAAGAGAATTTTAGAAGAAGAACAATGAAAAGATGATAAAGGAGATGAGCAAAGATGAACAAAACATTTGCACATTGAAGACACGAAATCATTATGATCAATGTCCATGTGTGCAAGACATAAAGGAACGATGGACAGCCCTGTTTCAACCTTCTCAAGTAAGTTAACAATACTCAAGAGACAAAAAGGAACATAATGTATCTGAAAACACCCTCTCAAACTCAAACTGTTAAATTATTTGCCTCTCATTCCATATTTCAGGTGAATACAGAATTTCAAAGAATAACCACTGTGCAGCTGGAACCTAAATTGGTCCTCACTGGATCGTCACACTCCCAAGCTGCTGACAGCTGTTTCTTGCCGAAGGAGGAGCACTTGGAGAAAGACTGAAAACTGAGATGGAACTACTGAAGGTACAGTTTAAAATGCAAGCCATTTGGCTACTTGTTGTTTTATGTAAGTGTGAGAGGAATTGTTTATTCTTGTATTTTTCTTCATGATCAGCAGGTAGTACTTCCCCTTCTACTGTAAATTAAATATTAAACGTGATGATATTTAGGTTCTCAAACAAAAAAAGCTGACATGCATTTATGTGTGACAACAGTTCAGTGAGGTTATGTTTTTTTGCCTTCAGTTAATTTCATGGACTTTCACAGAAAATATTAAATAAGTTGTGTATTTATATATGTTCAATTTCAGTTGTACAGAGGACAATACAGTGTCGGTAGGTTTTTATTCAACAACCTCTGTTGATAGATTCAAGCACTGTTTAATTTATAAAATTTACAAAAAATTTACTTCATCTGTTTTTTAGCCCATGTGATTAAGCCAAATAGTGAAAGTAGCAAGGAACAAAATATTGTGGAGGCAAAAAACACCTTGGGAGTGGCTTATACAGTTTGTTGCTCACCTGTTGACATTTTTTGCACCCCTGTTTTACACCACTAAATGAACCTCTGCTATTTTTTATTTTTTAGGGTGAGCAGTGTTCTGTTTATGACGAGAGGTGGTCATCAGCTGCATTATAGAATTTCTTGGGGAACATGCAGGAGACCTCATCAAAGAATTGCAAGTATGCAATCTTAATTTCAATACACCAGAAGTGTGAATATATCAAAATTGTTGTTGACTTCCTGAAGAGTATATATTGTAATATTGTTGATTGGACTTTCTGATTAAACAAATTGTTGAGTTTCAGATCTTCTCTGTTGATCAATATTTCATAGGTTTTGAGTGTCACTGCTGTTTAATGTTACAGGACAATGAGGACCAGAAAGGAATTGAACAGCTTGTGATGGCAGTAATTGTGACCAAGAAGGGAACTTTGATTATTATCAAGGGGGAGAAAGTTGTTACAAGCCTTGAAGGTGTTCCCAGGGCTTGCTATGTCCTCCTTGGTTTGACGTATGCACTGAATCTCCATTATCCCAGGCATCTAAAGTATACTTCAAGGTATTTCAGAAACTTATCTTGGAGCTGGATGTTTCAATACTGTCAAACAGAGTCTAGACACTCAGGTCTAAGCTGCTAACTTAAAATAAGATGGTTTTATCTGTTCTGTAGTTCCATGTTGCCAAACAAAGACCTCACATATTTGAACATTTTGTCTAGAAAGAGAAAAGTGACAAAAAAAAGCAACTTCGTTGTGTATTAAACTATTTGTACCTAAAAAGAAACACAAAAAGAGACTTTGTTCTGCAGACCTGAATGTATATGCCTTAGAAAGTAATTGTGGATTAAAAAAAAAACGTTGGTTCTGTTGAGCGACTAGTGAATGTTCACTCTGTCTGAGAATACTAATAGATGCTATTGTAACTGTTGTTGGCAATAAAGCAGAAGTTTTAATTCATCTTCAACGTCTTGTGTCTGTTATTCATACCTGAAATCATTAATTATTTTAATTCATTAAAATTAATAATACTAAATTATTTTTTTGTGTTAAATCAAAACAATTCCTTTAAGTAGTATTCATTAAAATAGTACTCTGATGAAACCAATATTTTTGTTTAAATTTTACTTTAATTTTTTGTGTGTGCTATTTGCATCTACTTAATTTGAATGGCTATTTTTTAAGGAACACATTTGATTATTTCTAACTCAATTCTCAATAGTTGTTGAATTTAATATTATTGCTTGTAATCTGTTGCCACAATTTTATTGAGTAGATGTAGGGTATTATTTTTACAGTTCGTACAAAATGTCGCTTTGGTTCATAATTACAGTGTATACGTTTTTTCTTTATTTACCCTCAAAAAATTGGAAGTGAAATGTGACAACATGTCCCGTAGGTGGAACACATTGTAACATTTGAGGGGCACGTTGTAACTTGACCATATAACAGCTTAAAATCTTATCTGATTGAATGAAAAAAATACACAAGACAAACTAAAATATTTTGTCAATAAAATAAAATATTTTTTTTTCAAATAAAATAATGGCGTTTTTTTAAGAATGAAAAATAATCTGATTTTGGAGTTTGGCAAAAAAAAATTGAAAAAAAAAAAAAAAAACCCAACAAAATTTGCACCATCTTGGTGAAAGAACAATAAACGAGCGCCAACATGCTTTACCGGTCTTGACATAATAATTCTTAACCTTAAACTTGACCTGTCAGTCTTTATTTCACCTGTCTTCCTCGTCGTTTATAATAAAATGTATAAAGTAAATATGTGAATTCGAAAAAAAAAAAAAAAAAAAAAAAACATCGCTAATGTCATAGAATAGCACGGCAGTGCACATTGTAACGCAGTGTTACAACGTGCCCCATCTGCGCAACTTGAGTTTAAAACCAGTTGCTGTCTTCTGATAGTTAGCGAAGCATAAAAAAAATAATCTAAACTGATATATAACAGATTGGAGATTAAAATAATATCAGATTTGTCTCATTTTAAATAAATGCAAAAACTGAGATGAAACATTTACTTCAGCCAGAAATGTTCTTTTGCTATGGTTAAATAAATGTTCAGTGATATCTTCAAAAGACATTTGAATTTTGGCGCACTTGTTCTCTATATAATGGTGATATGGTAACTAGTAAATGCTGTAAATTTGATTATGCTAGCATGTGTGGAAATATTCAAACCAAGTGTGTTACAACTAACCCCGCGTTACTTTGTGCCCCGCGCTCCCCCTACCTGCAACGTTGCTTTTTCCTACCACTTATATTGGGCACTTTTTGCATTTAAATTGGATTATTCTGACTGCTGACATTGAAAATGATGTATTTCTTGATTGCCGTTTTGACAGTGTCAGCTTGAATATTTTATTCATGTTAAATCCGTGTATCATTCGATCATTCGTTTTTGATTTAATATTGAAAGTAGAAAAATGAGAAAACGGCTCCTTTTTCGTTTTTTTGTTTTTTTCCAAAAGACGAAAAACGAGAATTCAGCTTAATTTTTTTTTTTCGTTCATGGGTGGAAAAATGAATACACAGCTTGAATATTGGATTTCTACACATGGGCAGGAATTAAACACGATTCTTTCCGGGGATTGTTCATCCCCGCAGAGCAAACGTGCCGACCTCATTCTTCGCAGTACATCAGCAAATATAGTCCTGCCACTGCTAAAAAGACAGATTTTATAGTAAGATTCAACATTAACGCATTTATTGCAGCTACATTTCATATTTTTCTCATCAAACAGACTATAGCTCGACACAACTCGTACTGGGGCAGAGTTTAGACAGGGCTTTCTTCTGTGTAGATGTAAATTCTATTCTTTGCATCAGCTGGGTATGGCAGGGTATGATATGATAGCTGTCTTAGCCTACCCTGCTCACCCACTAAGTCTGTTTGTTTAATTAAGAAATTAATTAATTTTTTTTTCAAAATAAATATTTTTTTTTTTTTTTTTTTAACCACTACGAAGAAAGGAATAATAATAATTGGCTTGGGTATACAGTATAAAAAAGAGGGCCCTATGATTGACAAGAACTGTCATTCTGACTGACAACCGGAGAACAACAGATATTAAATAGCCTACTGTCAGAGTTATATAATGTAGTCTTGTGTTTTATTAAAATTTATTATAATTGATATCTTAAAAGGATATGCACTTGTGCGCAGCGTGAGCTGGCATGCAAGATTTTCGTAAAATATAATAACTTGCCATTTCGTTTTTTCTCACCAAACCCTCAGTATAAATTCAGAATGCTTGGAATATACGCCACAAGATGCATACGATTATTTTATGACAGATATGTATCCGCTTAAAAAAAATTTTAGAATCTGTGTATCATTCGATCATTCGTTTTTTGATTTAATATTGAAAGTAGAAAAATGAGAAAACGGCTCTTTTTTCGTTTTTTTGTTTTTTTCCAAAAAACGAAAAACGAGAATTCAGCTTAAATTTTCGTTTTTCGTTCATGGGTGGAAAAATGAATAAATTAGTTTGAATATTCGATTTCTACATGTGGGCGGGAATTAAACGCCCCTTTCTGCTGATTGGTCAGCCGAATATCAAACCGTGCCATCATCAGTTCTTCCGCAGTATCACGCAGCAGAATAATAGTCCTCCCCTGCTGCAGTTGTATGGATTCTTAACACATTTTATCAATTTCATATTTTTCTCATCAAACAGACTAATGAATAGCTCGACACAACTCGTACCGGGGCTTTCTTCTGTGTAGACCAGCGGTTCTTAAAGTGATAGGGGGTCCGAGAAATAATTAGCTATAGCCTAAAGTATTTCCAGACTGTAAAGTCGCTTTTTTTATCATGATGCATAGGCCTACTGTGATTTATTCCAAAGTGAATTATGATGCATTTAACGCTTATATGAAGCCTTTTAAAAGACGAGTATTCCCTGTGGTTCATGTTTGTGGCATGCGCCAGAAAGATGCTCAAGGAGACCGAGATGCGCTAAAGCAGCGCATTCTGTTGTTATCTTTATTTTTCAAAGGCATGACATTCTGTAGTTATTTTGAACGTAAATGTTACACATTTAAAAATATAAATTTGACCATACGACTATAAATGACAGAGTATTAAGTTATTTCCCCTCGATGGGGAAAAATCCAAGTGAACATCAATCAGTACTCAATATTAATTTAAACTGCTTTAAATATGACTGCTGCTTATTTCCTGTGCACTTCAATACTGGTCTGTGCTTGACTGTAGTCTGTCTGCTTATTGAGTTTATTTAACCCATCGCAATTTATTGGAACTGTGTGAACTAGAGTGACTACTCGCCTTAATGTTGTTCTAAAGGCTTATTACTTAATAACACAAAAATGTCCTGCTGGCACTTGCCAATTTAATGGCAGAGAATGGTGACTTTTTTTTTTTTTTAGCGGATGCATATCTGTCGTAAAATAATCCTATGCATCTCGTGGAGTATATTCCAAGCATTCTGAAGGTATTCTGAGGGTTTGGTGAGAAAAAAATGGAAATGGCAAGTTATTATATTTTATGAAAATCTTGCGTTGCAGTGCGAGTGCGCAGTAGCTCATGCTGCGCACAAGTGCATATCCTTTTGAGATATAAATTATAATCAATTTTAATAAAACACAAGACTACATTATATAACTCTAACAGTAGGCTATTTAATATCTGTTGTTCTCCGGTTGTCAGTCAGAATGACAGTTCTTGCATGAACATAGGCATATACTGTATATACCCAAGCCAATTTATTATTCTTTCCTTTTTGTCTTAGTGTTTAAAATATTTATTTTGAAACGAATTAATTAATTTCTTAATTAAACAAACAAACAGACTTACTGGGTGAGCAGGGTAGGCTATGACAGCTGTCATATCATACCCTGCCATGCCCAGCTGATGCAAAGAATAGAATTTATATCTACACAGAAGAAAGCCCTGTCTAGACTCTGCCCTGGTATGAGTTGTGTTGAGTTATTCATAAGCCTGTTTGTTTGATGAAAAAAGATTAAATGTAGTTGCAATAAATGCGTTAAGAATCCATACAACTGCAGCAGTTGAGGACTATTATTCTGCTGCGTGATAGTGCGGAAGAACTGATGATGGCACGGTTGGATCTTCAGCTGACCAATCAGCAGAAAAGGGCGTTTAATTCCCGCCCACGTGTAAAAATCGAATATTCAAGCTGTTTATTCATTTTTCCACCCATTAACGAAAAACGAAAATTTAAGCTGAATTCTCGTTTTTTCGTTTTTTGGAAAAAAACAAAAAAACAAAAAGGGAGCCGTTTTCTCATTTTTCTACTTTCAATATTAAATCAAAAAATGAATGATCGCTTCCGTCCAATCAATTTTTTTTTTAATATTGAAATCTGAAAAATGAAAAACGCACATATACACTACTGAATCATGTGTTGAAAAACCCTGGTAGAGACCAATTTCAATTATCCCCCAATTAGTAACAGACAGCCGCTTGATTTTATCCTAATGAATGAATTAATCATTTTGAACCATTGTATTGTAATAAAAGGATCCTTTATAACACAATGACTTACAGCCACCGAGTGGCGATATACTTTCATTCATTAAGTATTTTTAATTTTATCATATTTCTATGAAAATGTTTTATAAAACCTTAATTTTTTCATTATCCATTGTAAATGCACATATACGCCATCTTATCAGCATTTAAACTGTAAATAATTTTAAAAGCATCTTCACAGACCCGTTATATATCATTGATACTGATTTGTATGAGACTTAATTGGTAACAGCCTATTGTCAATTATCGAAGTTATTAATGTAAGAATTTGTACACATAAAATTCCATAAACGGTAAAAGGTAAAAAATTAAATTCAATAATAAATAAATAAATAAAAACTGAAAATCAGTTGCCCCTTATGTGGAAGTTAATTTCTGATACTGCTGACACTGGCTTATTTTTCGAAGTGTTATTTCAGGGTTTGGATATGTTCTTATGACTCAAACGAGTTCACCTTCAAATCATGACTTCAAATTCACATTTCACTAAATTCAATCACTGAAACAAGCACTGTGAGGAACAAATAGTCCCATGCCAGTGGGATAATAACAGATGATTTCCTAAATTTGTATAAAGTGCTCTATGAATAAAACTCAAAATAGAAAAATAATAGATGTGCTGTGAATGTAAATTACACAAAGTCATTTATTTTTATATCTGTAATATTATTTAAGTTCCTCCTTTGTCTAAAATGCAGCGTATTGTCTAAAACAAAAGTTATGACTGTATGTTCACATAAATTGATAGTGGTCAATACATTCTCCCCGTGCTGCAGTGCGTCTCGCAGCTTTTCCACACATATTTTAATGGGTGGATAACTATAATAAAACAGGCATGCCTAGGGCCAAAAGGCTCTGCTTCAGTATGGTTTGTGTCAAGCCATTCATTAATCTGGCTGTTTGATGAAGAGATAAAATGTAGTAGAAATAAACATGTTAAGAATCAATAGAAGCGGAGGACTATTATTAAGTTTTTTTTTAGGACTATTATTATGTTGTAATGTTTGGTTGACCAATTAGCAGAGAGGGGCGTTTCATTCCCGCCCACATGTAGAGATCGAATATTCAAGTTTTTTATTCGTTTTCTATCCCTGAATGTAAAACGAAAAATTAAGCCGGATTCTTGATTTTTTCGTTTTGTTTGAATAATTGAAAAACGAAATATGTGCCCGTTTTTCATTTTTCAGATTTCAATATTAAAACAAAAATTGATTGGACGGAAGATACCCTGATTTACACGGATTATTATGTTCGGTAGCCTAATTCCCTTTAATGTAAGCTATTTGCCCCGATTCGATCCATTTACCTGGGAAATTTATCTAACGTTATATTTATTTATATTATTTTCTCGTCATTGTTTTGCTTTAAGGAGTTAAAATGGCCCTTTTCAACCTTGATTTATATATTCCATCACATTATTTTGACAGTTAAGGTTTTGGGCGGTTTTTGGGCGGGTTTTTGTGAGCTTTTGGGCTGGAAATCGTCCATCCAATCTGGCAACACTGGGCCTCCCCCTATGAAGGTATTTTTGGTGCAAAACAACTGAGTGACCGTGACAGCGGAATTTGTAGTTGTAGAGAATAGCCACACATGTGTATCAGTAAATCTGAAGTCACAGACAAAAGTTGCAAACTTGTAGATATTTTTCTCTCTCCCACAAACACATCACAACAGTTACACGTTCTTGAATCCCTCACTGCAGGTGCACAAATCCTAGTCTACGAATCACAAATCAAGAAACTCGTACGCTCACAAGTTTTGCTACTATTGCTGCTGTGAATATGGTGCAAAACACATTCACACACGTGCATCAAAAAATGTGAAGTCACGGACGAGTTTTGTGCATCCGCAAATCAGTTTGTGAATTTTTGCAATTAGATTTGCACGCTTGTAGAATGTTTTCTTACATATATATTTTTTCCTTGGATGCTTTTTCTAGCACAAACACAAGTGCATAACTACAACGGCGTGAATCTGCTGCTATACGAGTCTCAAACACTGTTTTTCGCTTTTCCCTTTTTTTTTTTCGCTTGCAAATGACAAGTTTCACGCTCTCTCCCTTATGCACCGCCTATCTGTGTGATAAATGGTGCAAAAGTGATTTGTGCATCTGTAGAGGCAATGGCGTGCACTGTTCAAAGAGCAGAGAATTTCAGCCAATCAGAAGAGCTCATTTGGGCGCCTGAAACACGCCCCCTATTTTTAGCCACAACCCCGAAAAATCGCTAGCTGCGAGCATCTTGACAGCGACAAGTATCAAAAAGTACTTGGCTATTTTTTCTTCTTTCTGAAATCATTTTTTTAGCTTACAGACAGCTACGTGGTCAACAGTGTTTTTTCTTATTTAGTTTAGCAAATCTTATTTCACACGAAAGGAAGAACTTTAGGGCCACCTGCATGTTAATTTGCTATTCAATTCGTCTCGTATTAAATTACAACTGTCTAATAGAACGTTTATTTCCTTGTATTCTGTTTATGCTTTACCTTAATAGAAAACTAAAGGTAAACAAAGGTCTTTACAAGCGGCAATCTTAGTAGGTAATATCTATCGTATCGATCTTGAGCCAACTCACAAACAAGGCTTATCAAATGAAGGAAAACGAAGATACGAAAGTAATTAGTAGCCTCCCAACACTGAGATAATAAATTACTAGCAAATACCTACTATAGATGGCCCTTCTGTAATACGTTGTTACTTATAGGGGCTATCCCAATAAAATTACTATTCCCAAAGAAAAAACCTGGTACCCTTGGTTTTACTCACTCACCTTCGAAGATGCACCCTGATCTGTATTTTTTCTATAAGGTAAAGCAAAAAAAAAAAAAAAAAAAAAAACCCGATACAGGAATAAATCGTTATATTAGACGTGTAATTAAATACATACGATTGAATAGCACACGTAATCCAGTGCAGGTAGGCTAACGTTTAGCATTTACCTTCGTGAATAAATTTGCTAACCTAACTAAGAACACTGTATAACCAACGTAGCTGTATTTAAGCTATACACAAATGATTTTTCATAAAGAAATACCCACGGTACCTTTTTTGATACTTGTCCGCTTCAAGATGCTCGCAGCTCGCGATTTTTCGGGGTTGTGGCTAAAACTAGGGGGCGTGTTTCAGGCGCCCAAATGAGCTCTTCTGATTGGCTGAAATTCTCTGCTCTCTGAACAGTGCGCGCCGTTGCCTCTACAGATGCACAGATCACTTTTGCACCATTTATCACACAGTTAGGCGGTGCATAAGGGAGAGAGCGTGAATCTTGTCATTTGCAAGCGAAAAACAGTTTTTGAGACTCGTAGCAGCAGATTCACGCCTTTGTAGTTATGCACTTGTGTTTGTGCTAGAAAAGCATCCAAGAAAAAAATATATATGTAAGAAAACATTCTACAAGCGTGCAAATCTAATTGCAAGAATTCACAAACTGATTTGCGGATGTACAAAATTCGTCTGTGACTTCACATTTTTGATGCAGGTGTGTGAATGTGTTTTGCACCATATTCACTGCAGCAATAGTAGCAAAACATGTGAGCCTAAGGGTTTCTTGATTTGTGATTCACTGAATATGATTTGTGCACTTGCAGTGAAGGATTCGAGAAGGTGTAACTGTTGTGTTGTGTTTTTTGGGAGAGAAAAAAAAAATCTACAAGTTTGCAAATTTTGTCTGTGACTTCAGATTTACTGATACACATGTGTGGCTATTCTCTACAACTACAAATTCCGCTGTCACGGTCACTCAGTTGTTTTGCACCAAAAATACCTTCATACTCCCCCGACTCCATTACACCCGTGGCGCTAGGCGAGCCTCTCTGAAACAACACACGTAGCTGGCCGGTACAAAACAGCTTAACAACCCACAAAACCGTAACAAAATACATAGGCCTATAGCACTTTGAAAGCGCGCAAACAATCAGAAACACATCGACTAACCGTTAAAGTTAAGAATAAGAAGACCCATCAGCCGCGCAGCTGACGCTAACGCATGCGCACATCAGAGCGAAGGAATTACGGCACCATAGCCTACTAAAAACTGCAGAAACAGCAAATAAAGTGGCCACAAATGCTGCTACCGAAATAAAACTATAAACACTATAATTCATTTAGTCTTTAATTAGTTGTGTGTTCTTGTGAACACCTAAATACCCTGCAAAAATCAGTCATTTTTCATTTATGTTGAGGCATAGCTCACTACTTAAGGAGATATTTAAAGAAATGTCATAATTCTGAAAGATAGCAAGATACTAAGATACATGGTACTGTTGTGATATTGTACAATTTCCACTGGTAATAAAAATTATGTTGATATAATGTATGATGAAAGCATGCAAAATGCTTAAAATCATGTATCAAGATTAATGCAATTTTCATTTAAACCCAAAGATAACTGAAGAGGAGAATGTTATAATTCTACTGGTATTAAAGGAATAGTTCACTTAAAAATTTGCTGAAAATTGACTCACCCTCAGTACAACCTAATGAGTTGGTTTCTTTATCTGAACAGGTTTGGAGAAATGTGCATTACATCACTTGCTCACCAGTGGATCCTCTGCAGTGAATGGGTGCCGTCAGAGTCCAAACAGCTGATAAAAACATCACAATAATCCACACCACTCTAGTCCATCGATTAATGTCTTGTGATGTTAAAGCGCAGTTTTAAGCAACAAAACGTTTAATATAACCGTAAACTGGCGCCCAAAAAAACTAATAGTCCATAATCCGTAATAACTTGCAGTTGCAAAAGTCATCTCTGGGTCCTTCCCATCAAAACCATTCGACATATTTGTTTAGAACTGTTTTCATTTGTGAAGGGTGGTGGATCTGTGTATGAGTCTCTCCGGATTCAGCGATGGATGAGACACACTTTACTGGAGGGAAAGAAAAAGAATATATGAATAGGGAAACTGTATTTTGTGGTAGTAGCAATGGTTTGAAGTTAAAATAGTCTTAATAATGGATTCATTTCTTACAAACACACAGCTTTTCACTTTACAAGACATTAATTGATGGACTGGAGTCATGTGGATTACTTGTGCTGTTTTTCATCAGCTGTTTGGACCACTGATCTATAATATATAATTATGTAGGTTTGGACTCACATTCTGATGGCACCCATTCACTGTAGAGGATCCACTGATGAGCAAGTGATGTAATGCTAAATTTCTTCAAATGTGTTCCAATAAAGAAACAAGCTCACTGGATGGCTAAGGGTAAGT
Source organism: Sinocyclocheilus anophthalmus (assembly GCA_018155175.1). Classification (NCBI taxonomy): domain Eukaryota; kingdom Metazoa; phylum Chordata; class Actinopteri; order Cypriniformes; family Cyprinidae; genus Sinocyclocheilus; species Sinocyclocheilus anophthalmus. Next base: position 207,384 of record JADLZN010009952.1, read on the forward strand.
CACTTTCTACCAAATTTTTTTTGGGTGAACTATTCCTTTAAGAATGTGTAGATTTTTTTTATAGCTCTGAAGAGTTACAGCACAGCATTTAGGTTAATATACATTTAAATTCCTAAGATGAAATTGTTCCTGCGGTGGAACAATACATTATTTTGACTTGCTGTCTAGGTCGGATCTATAGGCAGCTCAATAGGTTTTGAGAGACAGAAAAATAAAAAGTAACCATGGCACAAATCCTCTTATTTTGTAAGACTGATTCGTAATGCTTTTTCCTCTGTGTTAGTCACTGCTTCCAGCATTTTCCGTAAACGGATGCTGTGCATAGACGTCAGGACAGATAGAGGGAGTGAGAAAGAGGACATTTTGTAAAGAGAGAGAGGAAGATGAGGAGGAGAGAGAGAGAGAGAGAGGGGAGAGAGAGAGAGAGAGATCAGAGGAGGAGGAGGAGACACACACACAAATACCTATACAAGTGTCCAGTGTTGAAACGCAGGCCTTCTCGTTCATATTCAATATAACTTTCTTTCTCGTCAGGTTTATTATCTGTCGGACAGCTGGGATTCTGTTGGTCTATTTTAACTGCTTGTTTTGTTCGTTTCCGTTTCTGTCTCGTCGGATTTCTGGTGGATTTTCAGTGTCTGGCTAGCGAGCACAGCTAACCGCAGCTAGCCGGATCAATCTGTTTCCTCGGCCTCAGGAGCCCATTACACACACAAAATGGCATTAAAACGAATTCACAAGGTAAAATATTATATTTTGTTATTTATTTTACATTCACTACCAAAGCCATTTGGGTTTTTGCTTGGTATGTAAAAGATATAACGTCAGACGTTAGCAAATGCTACGAGGATAGCAGGCTTGGTTGTGAAGCTTGGCTGTTTTTGTTTTATAATAATAATTTTATTGATTATGATTATGTTAATGTTGTTTGTTGTATTATTGTTTCCTTAAAATGCCAATGCTGACATTGTTATTATCTATCTATCTAATCTATCATGTATCTATCTATCTATCTATCTATCTACATGGCTATCTATCATCTATGTTTTTATCTATCTATCTACATGTAACACCCATAATAGCAGGTGCTTCATTGTAATGCATAGTTTTACATCATTTCAATCTAAAATAACTATTTACAACATGTCTTGTATTAAAAAGGTGGAAATACTGGAATCAGATTTTACAAGGTGGATAAGGAGGATTTTATGCGGATGTGTTTCCTCTATGAATCACATCTAGTTAAACAGAACCTTATGTGATTTCTGGTGGTGTGGATTCAGATGAATAATATTTCTGAATCATCTCAGCCACAGACATTACTTGTTGGGAGAGGATTTGCCTTAACTGGTTTAGAGCTAACACTGGCTTCTTATTAGTTCTTATGGGTTACTATTATTATCCTTTGTATTAGTGACATTCTTTCATTTTGGTAAATGCAAGAACTTTGCGTCATTGCTGTAAGTTCTTCCTGGAAAGCTACGAGTGCTCAATACTCCAGTTAGAAATATCCGGCCCATACCAGTGTTAAGTAGGCTAGTTGCGCAATAGTTGCTGAACTTGGTGACAGGATGGTTTTTCCCTTTTCTGCTGACTTTGAGAGCTTCTATGAACTAGATTGACACAGCAGATTGTTTGTGGGCTGACAGCCAAATACTTAGTTGGTCCCATATTCTGTGGCTTGTTACTCCCATATCAAGCAGTTTTCAGGGCTTTGGCTTGTTTAATAGGGATATGTGAAGTATGGCAGCAACTGAAAATTGAGCTGAGAAGTTTAGGACAGCAAATGCCAAGTGGGCGCACACAGATGTCTGGTTGAAAATACCAGCCATGTATCTCTCAAGTGATGGCAGGGCTGGTTTATTCCCGACACCTTCATCTGAAGTATGCAGGCGTAAAAATAGCTGCCACTGTTAGTGCTGATGTTCACACTGTCCTATATTGGTTAGCTGAATTGGTGTCATATATTGATTCTCGCGAAGGCTCACCTCCACCTGCGTCATCCATTCTGCTTTGATTAATTATGACAGAGAATGAAATTAACTGTACTTCTTGAGACACTTGCAATTTGGTTGTTTGAGTGTTATTTGTTTATTGATTTGTCTGCAATATAACAATTAGCTGAAATATTATTTACGAATTAAGAATGGCCTCCCTTGATTTAACTTTCCAACCTTGTTGTTCTTCTCGTGTGGACTGTGACACTGTTTAGTTCCTAGTTTGGTTTGGTTAGTTCCTCATTAGTAGCTCAGAGATCAATCTAAGCAAATCTCAGCTTTTCATACAGATTTTTCACTTTATAATAAAGCTACAATTTGGACATTATGTTGGATTGTTGAATTAGATTTCGTTTTTTAAACTAAGGAACGAGACATCTAATCTATATATATATATTATTTTATTTATATTACAGGTATTCATGGTTTATTTAATTGTTATATTAAAATAAATAATAAAGTGTTTAATGTTATTATTGTTGCAGTCTAATGTGTCAAAAATAAGAAATACATTTAGTTCTTCGTTTGGTTGTTGGAGGAAAATATAAAAAAATATTGATCTGTGGATTAATTTTTAATAATGCCTCAGGTTCGAGCGATTGATGTTTTCTTAAGTCAAGTCACCTTTATGTATCAAAATCAATGATGCAATCAAAATATGAGAGACATCCAAATTCTGATCCAAATCAGCTCTAACAAAACAGTAGTGTCATTAATCAGCTCAAGCCTGTTTAGTATTGTTTCAGTTCAGTTCAATAACTGTGTGAAGTTAATCAATTATGAAACAAGGTTAATTTAGCTATAAGCAACTCTACAGAAGACAATGTTGTTGTTCTTCAGCTTGAGTCAGTTCAGTAACAGTATTGATGTTGCAAAATTGGTCAATCATGAAACAAATTCGATTCAGCTATTTAGAATAGAAATTTGCAGTGTCAAATGGTTTTCTATTCAGAGATGTGCAGCCTGTCAACAATATTATGAACTAAATAGTCAACCTGTGTTTGTTTTGATGTTTTCACCTTAGACACCCTCATCATCAAAGAAACCTCTGACCTCTATTTCCTGTCTGCTAACATGCTTACATGCACAGGCAAGCGCCGCCAGAAGGTTGTATGCACTTCGCATACGTGAATTCTCAGAAATGTGCTATTTTCTCAGAAGTGGTTTATATAGTCACTGTATTTTCCCATAAAGAGAGACCGAAAGCTCTAGAATGGCAGTTATTTCCTTATTGTCTTAATGGCTAGGTGTGGCTAGAGATCAGTTTATTATGGTAACATTTGTCATTATTACCTAAACCAGTGCTAACCTTTGTTACAACCACCTGGCTCTGAGTGAAGTAACATTACCAAAAGGGGGAGGCCACACCGAAGACTAAGTTTAACAAATAAACATTTAATCAAGAATAAATCAAACAATACAAAAATTAAGTATAAGTATAGAGAAAGAAGCAAACAAAAAGAAAACAATCCAGGGCTGGAGAGGGAAGATGAACGGCGGCCCAGTCCAGAACACCCACTGCTCTCTGAGGCCATGTTTTAAAGTTTTAAAAGTTTAAAAACGGGTAGTTTTTCCTTCTTCTGTTTTAAAAAAAATCTCCGTCCACATGAAACCGCAAACGCATGCTGAGGAAGCATGCACGAGCATGCCGAACCACAGGTGGCGACTATAAATCCAACCGTAAGCCATGTTGGCCAATCGAAGCCTGCAAGTTTCCTGAGGCGGGAGATACGCGCGGCTCCGACGTCACAAGCAAAAACTCCGTTTTTCGTGTTCACGATAACACTGCAAACCGGAGTTTTTGAAAAATTTCACACTGGCAGGCGTTTTTCAAAAATGTTGGTTTCAGTAACCCTGGTGCTGCTGTGTGCGTGTGGGGACGACCGGCAAAACGCGTAGAAAAAGCTGCGGTTTTAAAAATAACTGCGTTCGTGTGGACAGGGTCGAATCTCCATCTTTTAACCCAAAAGCAATCCAGTAAACTCACACCTCTACTGACGCTTGCTCTGAAAGTAAGTTGTTTAAGTGTAAAAAGGAGGTGTCGCTTCTCACAGGACTGCATTTATTTGATCAAAAATACAGTAAAACAGTAATGTTGTGAACTATTCTTTCTTTTTAAAATAACTTTTTTATTTTAATATATTTTAAAATTTAATTTATTTCTGTGATCAAAACTGAATTTTCAGCAGTCTTCAGTTTAAAATGATCCTTCAAAAATCATTGTAATATGATAATTTGCTACTCAAGAAACATTTATTATCAATGCTGAAAACAGTTGTGCCACTTAATATTTTGTGACACCATAACACATTTTCAGGTTTCTTTGATGTTCAACAGAACAGCATTTATTTGAAAAAGAAATCTTTTGTAACAATTTAAATGTCTTTACTTTCACTTTCGATCAATTTAATGCATCCACGCTGAATAAAAGTATTAATTTCTTTAAAAAAGCTTAATGACCCTAAAACTTTGAACTATAGTATAAACACTTTATAATTGAATTGTCTAACGGTTAGCTACATATTTAAAATTTAATGAATGGCTGTAATAAAAAAAAACATCCAAACAAACATTAAATAAGTTACATTGTGAATCCGTTTTTGAGAAACCCTTTAGAAACCCTCCATGAATGCTTTTAATCATATTGAAGAACCAATAAACAGAAAAGTGAATATTAGTAAAAGCTCTTTGTCTCTCTGGTCGCATCAACCAAGGCTTCATCCAAAACTACTACTTTTTCATTTGTTGATTTTAACGGTGAACAGAGATGACAACTGTACAAAAAGTCAAATCTTGAATGTTATTAAAAAAAAAAAAAAAAAAATGTTTGCTGCGAGAGTGTGAACTTGAGTTTTGTTTTCCAAAATTTTTAATCTTACAACTAACTACAGTTCAGACATTTATTTGGGCAGCGTGAACTAGCTTTCAGACAAGCTCTTAGAGGCTCCAATAATCATGATAACACACTGTATCATTTGGTTGTTGTTTGGCTGAGTTAGCACAATAACTTAAATTGGTTTGACTTTAAAATGACCTGTGATTTATTATTGCTGGGCCATAACGTCTATAAACTAGGTACAAATAGATGATCGCAACAGACTTTTTTGAATATGACCCTCATTCTGACACCAAAATCAAAAGTCTGAATTGATCCTTTCCTGGTGTTTGTGGCTTTTAGGTGACTGTGAGGAAACCAAAAGAACATTTTGCTCAATCAACCTCTGTTGATGTTCTTCGTAAAGTTGCATTAAGAAAATGACAGTACTGTCATTTCCTGCCTGTGGTTTTTCCAGAGTGGAGAAAGCTGTCAGTATTCACATCAGTGAGAGTGAGTGAAATTAAAGGATAATCTGTCCACTGTTCCCATCTAATCCTGATGGCACATGACATGAGTCTCCGCTTTGATTGTTCTCCAGAATCAACAGTTTGGGCCTCTGGGACAGAAGAGCCATGTAGTTGTGACAGTTCATAAATTGCGTTATCTGTCTGGGAGAGGAATACATCAGTGTGAAATCTGGATTAAAATGAAAGGGCTCATCAAGTCTATTTCCTGCAGAGACATCTTAGATTTCAGCTGCTTAAGTGTCTAAATGTGGATTTTAATAGAACCAATTAAATGACACAATGACTGACAATGTACTTGGAGTCAAATTTGCTCACCCAGCAAATTTAAAGAGTCTATCAATCAGAGTACAAATTGGGGCATTATAACTGATGTCATGTCCTCACTTATTGCTCTTATTGTAAAAACCTACATTTTTAAATGAATCATTCTCTACATAACATTATGAACCAGCTGTTTAACTATGTCAATACCCACCTTGATGACTGAATGTTTGTACTGTGTCTTGTATAGAAGCCTGTTTAATATATAGATATATATATATATACATATCTAGATATTATATATATATATATATATATATATGAATCATACCTCAAGTTGGTCAAACCTTATGAAGTTTATCTGTTGCCAAAGACAGATATTGTAAATTGGAATCAAACCGTTGACAGTAGACATTGGCTTCTATAGTATGGGAACCCAAAAGATGTGGAAAGTCCATTGTTCTGTCAACGGGTGAGTAAATGATGACAGACCTTTAATTTTTGGGAGAACTATCTCTTTAAAATAGTTTTACAGTATAGCATGTCATAGAGCAAAGAGTTTTTCATTTTGACCTCAGGAATGAAATGTATAGGAGCTGTATGGATGGATAAAAGATGACATAGTTGATTGGATTCCCAATCTGTGCAGTACTGATACATCGTTACTCTCTCTTTAGGAACTGACTGATCTGGGCCGGGACCCTCCAGCGCAGTGCTCAGCAGGACCGGTTGGAGATGACTGTGAGTTATTTTGCTCTTTGTTTTCATTACTTGCCTCAGAGCATGTCACAGAGCTCACCTTAATGAGACATTTTTTTTTATTCTTTATTTGCAGTGTTTCACTGGCAAGCAACAATTATGGGACCTGTAAGTGGATGGATATATGTTCTTATTTGCATATGCATATTAATGATGAATTGTGACATTTATTTGCATGTGATATCTGCATTATTTTACCACTGCATTCACTGTCAAGTAACTTTGCTCTGTTGTTTGGTCTTTATTTCCTTACAGAATGACAGTCCATATCAAGGGGGTGTGTTTTTCTTGACCATTCATTTTCCTACAGACTACCCTTTCAAACCACCTAAGGCAAGAATAATTAACTATTTAAACAACCTACAGGTTAATCTGGCTGTAAAGAGCAGGTTTTTTTTTTTAATTGTTTCATGATATTTTGCATTCCTAGCAGCTTTTTAGCGCATACTATAGTCAGACGACACCAATGTTCCCTCTAATTGTTTTTTCTTGCTTGAGCAAAACTTTTCTCTAATCTTCTTCGTGTCCTACGATCTTATATTACATCTTTCCAGTGTGTAGCACAACTGATGGCGTGGTAGCTGGTCTCTGCTAGATCATGATCTGAGCATTGCGGTGCTAGGCTGCACTGCATGAGGTGTTGCATATTTTGCTCGATACCGCACTTGCTGGTTGGTGAGAGACCCCAAGCATGTAACGTTTGTAGGCATCTTCCATGGCCTACTCGTAGCCTGTTGAGGGACCTCCAGATAGGCCATGGTTGATTGTTGCCACTGGCTAGACACTCAAAGGGATGATGAGATTTTCTCTAATGGGCGGACATTTCGACCGTCTGAGGAAAAAACATTCTTTATACCATTCCTGTACAGCACACACACAAAAATATATATATATATACATATTTAATATAAAAACAAACCTGAAACATTTATCTGATAGAATAGACTAACAAAAGAATAGAATAGTAGAAAACAACTGAGATCTGTCAGTACATTTTCAAAAAAGTCAACATGTGAATGTTATCTAGTTATGACTTCCTAATGTAGTAGATTTTGCACACTACTACACCTGTGTGTGACTGTAAATGTATTTTGTGTTTTTTACCGGACAAATGTGTTTTTTACCATTCTGTGCCCATCATTCACTATTTCCACCACTCTTCTTTACAACACAACGTTGTATTTCACATGTCATTGCGTTTGTGTTGGTTCTTGTGTTGAGCTATTTAGTCCGCAACCATTAAAGTATTTGATTCTACAGGGACTAATTTGGCGTGCACATACTCTTTCTATGAAACCTGTAAACCGCATTCACCGGTTTTAACTCTATAGTGACACCAACTCTATAGCGGTTTGCCCGAGCATTGAATTATTTACTAGAATTCAATCAAATGGCTTTCCCAACTCATTTTTGTGTGCAGCTTAGAGGAAACATTGGAACATTCTAAGGATGTACAGTAAAATTTCAATGGTAGGTTTGAAATGTATGTGGTCTGATTGTCTGTTTCACCCTCTAATTTGTAGGTTGCATTCACCACAAGAATTTATCACCCAAATATTAACAGTAATGGCAGCATCTGTTTGGATATTCTAAGGTCGCAGTGGTCTCCTGCGTTAACTATCTCTAAAGGTGAGCCAACAAAAAATAGGAAAACAAAAGCGTTGAATTTAATAGAGTACCTTTTTCTTAAGAGTGTTTTTATGGGATAGTCAAGATGCACACTATGCTATGTGCCAACCTCTCTCTTCTTTCTGTTGCAGTTCTATTGTCCATCTGCTCACTGTTATGTGATCCAAACCCAGATGATCCATTAGTGCCAGAGATAGCACGTATCTATAAAACAGACAATGAAAAGTAAGTATATTTGTGTCTGAAGCCTCATAAATAAAATGTTTACAATTATATACAGTATCTCACAGAAGTGAGTACACCCCTCACATTTTTGTAAATATTTGATTGTCTTTTCATGTGACAACACTGAAGAAGTTACACTTTGCTACAATGTAAAGTAGTTTGTAAATTTGCTGTCCCCTCAAAATAGCTCAACACACAGTCATTAATGTCTAAACTGCTGGCCACAAAAGTGAGTACACCCCTAAGTGAAAATGTCCAAATTGGGCCCAATTAGCCATTTTCTCACCCCGGTGTCATGTGACTCATTAGTGTTACAAGGTCTCAGGTGTGAATGGGGAGCATGTGTGTTAAATTTGGTGTTATCGCTCTCACTCTCTCATACTGGTCACTGAAAGTTCAACATGGCACCTCATGGCAAAGAAATCTCTGAGGATCTGAAAAAAATAATTGTTGCTCTACATAAAGATGGCGTAGGCTATAAGAAGATTGCCAAGACCCTGAAACTGAGCTGCAGCACAGTGGCCAAGATCATACAGCGGTTTAACAGGACAGGTTCCACTCAGAACAGGCCTCGCCATAGTCGACCAAAGAAGTTGAGTGCAAGTGCTCAGAGTCATATCCAGAGGTTGTGTTAGGGAAAAAGACGTATGAGTGCTGCCAGCATTGCTGCAGAGGTTGAAGGGGTGGGGGGTCAGCCTGTCGGTGCTCAGACCATACGCCGCACACTGAATCAAATTGGTCTGCATGGCTGTCGTCCCAGACGGAAGCCTCTTCTAAAGATGATGCACAAAAAAAGCACACAAATATTTTGCTGAAGACAAGCAGACTAAGGAAATGGATTACTGGAACCATGTCCTGTGATCTGACGAGACCAAGATAAACTTATTTGGTTCAAATGGTGTCAAGCGTGTGTGGCAGCAACCAGGCGAGGAGTACAAAGACAAGTGTGTCTTGCCTACAGTCAAGCTTGGTGGTGGGAGTGTCATGGTCTGGGGCTGCATGAGTGCTGCCGGCACTGTGGAGCTACAGTTCATTGAAGGAAACCATGAATGCCAACATGTACTGTGACATACTGAAGCAGAGCATGATCCCCTCCATATTCCAACATAACGACCCCAAACACAGCTCCAAGATGACCACTGCCTTGCTAAAGAAGCTGAGGGTAAAGGTGATAGAATGGCCAAGCATGTCTCCAGACCTAAACCCTATTGTGCATCTGTGGGGCATCAAACGGAAGGTGGAGGAGCGCAAGATCTCTAACATCCACCAGCTCCGTGATATCGTCATGGAGGAGTGGAAGAGTGGAAGAGGACTCTAGTGGCAACCTGTGAAGCTCTGGTGAACTCCATGCCCAAGAGGGTTAAGGCAGTGCTGGAAAATAATGATGGCCACACAAAATATTGACACTTTGGGCCCAATTTGGACATTTTCACTTTGTACTCACTTTTGTGGCCAGCGGTTTAGACATTAATGGCTAAGTTATAGAGAAACTCAACTAATGGTTGAGTTATTTTGAGGGGACAGCAAATTTGCACTGTTATACAAGCTGTACAGTCACTACTTTACATTGTAGCAAAGTGTCATTTCTTCAGTGTTGTCACATGAAAAGATATAATAAAATATTTACAAAAATGTGAGGGGTGTACTCACTTCTGTGAGATACTGTATTAAAAAAGAAGCTTATTTTAATAAAAGACATTTTTACTGTTTTCATCCAGGGTGATTGTTTTTTTTAGCTGCTTTGTATAATAGAGATCCCTTTTAGGTAGTGTGAATTGCTAGTTTGATGTCTCCCCTCAGGTATAATAAACTAGCCAGGGATTGGACAGAGAAATATGCGATGTTATAGGGATTAAGGTGAGCAAGGCATCATGGGAGAGTGTCTTTGTGTGAGCATGAAAAGATCTTACTAATCTCTGGACATCACCAAGGTTGCAGTACTGTTGGTCACTAGTTAGCATTCCTACTACTGGATGTGCTAATGTTATTGATGGCCTTCATAACTGGATGCAGCTTTTGAAAATTGTATTACATAGTAGACAAGCACTCAGAAATCATTCAGAAATTTGGGTTCATTAAGATTTTTTCAATACTTTTATTCAGCAAAGATGCATTAAATTGATCGAAAGTGACGATAAAGAAGACATTTATAGAAAAATTATATTTCAAATGGTGTTCTTTAGAACATTCTTTGCATCAAAGTATGTTGAAAAAAATCTACAGTTTCCATCCACAGTTTCCACAAAAAAATATTTATCAGCACAACTGTTTTCAACATTGATAATAATAATAATAATAAATGTTTCTTGAGCAGCAAATCAGCATATTAAAATGATTTCTGAAGGATCATGTGACACTGAAGACTGGAGTAATGACTGCTGAAAATTCAGCTTTGCCGTCAATAAATAAAATTTTTAAATAAATGAATTAGAAATCAGTTATTTTAAATTGTAATTATTTCTCAATCTTTACTTTTCTAATTCATACATTATCTTAGTAAGCATGGCAGTGGGAAATAAGAAATGTTTGTGCATAATTTGGTGTGGTTCATAACTCACCTAGGATGGTGAAAATGTCTTATGTGGTTTTCCTGCATCATTTTTATTTATGCATTATTAATTTGGTTGGGGTTTAATTCATTTCCATAACTGGAAAAGTCTACTTGAAAAATTATATAGAAATTCTGTGTATGAAAAAAAGAAGTGGCTCACACACATGCCAGCCAGTTATGGCCCATTTATGTTTTGTTTTGTATTTTTTTTATAGAGAGTGACCCCGAATAGTAAATAATATTCATTTCAATAATATAGTATATATTATACTGTTATAGTAGTATAATAAATATCTTTAACGTGCGTGAATAAATCCAACTACCCTTGTGACAGATTTGAGTTTCACTTTCCATTATCCGTGACCAACAGAGGAGCATCTTGGCAGCAGGGATTTAAATCTTTAACAATGTCTGGGATAAGATTTCTTTATTTTCATTTTATTTATTGATCACTCAGGGTTATCTAATTTAACTCTTCGTGGCTTGTGTTTTGAATACACATTCGTTTGTACACATTCGTTCTGCACCTTGTGACTTGATTCTGACTTTTGTTTTAGAAAGGTATATTCTGTTCTAATTTAATTCTGTAAATTCATTCTTGATTGTTTTTCAGTGCATCGATGTTGCGCTGTACTTAGAGTGTGCTTGCACAGGCAATTTAACCAATTTAATTGGATTTACCGACATGTGAAATGCAAATCCTGTCTGCAGTGTGGCCTTTCTGAAGTTACTTGTTATTTTTTAGGTTTATTGATCCAAAATGTATTTATTCATTTTCTTCTATATCTTTGTGTGATGTTTCTGTACATTGTGGCTTTAAAATGTTATGAGGAATCGTTTTATGAATGTTTATACACCTTGCCTTTCATTTAAACTTAAAAAAGATAAAAAGGCATTGTCAGTTTTGTTTATCACTTGAGAGGCAGTTTTGGTGGCTTTATTAGAGAGTTGTTTTTGTGTGCTGTGTGTGAAGGAAACCCCCCACACACACACGATTCAACTATCAGTTGATTATGGGCAAGACTTGACAATTCTGATTCGACTATGTAAATCCTTAGTCGGGGACACCCCTAGCTTTATCATAGGATTAATGACAGAAGGTTTAGTTGAGGTAAACATTTCAGGCTTTTACTAGCACCAAAGTAAACAACAGAAGGAATGTTTAGAGTTCCAGTGAAGAGGATGCCACTGTGTTTGACCTTGAGTCGTTTCTGCACTCTGTGTTTATGTTGGTGTGAGCCAAGTTGGCAGATGGTCCGCTTACCCAGCATGTGTGACACTGCATCTGCAACAGCGTTTGCACCAATGCCACACTTCATTTCTCTTTTTTTCTTTTGCACAGGTACAACAGAATAGCTCGGGAATGGACTCAAAAGTACGCCATGTGATACCTGAAGAACATCAGACCAATCTGCAGTATAGCTGGAAAAAAAACTTTTTTTTTTTTTCTTCCCCTCAATGAATTGACAGCTCCCCGTGTATTCAGACCATAGCAGTTCTGCTTGGTTATTTTGACCCCCTTCAACCTTCATTCACATGCTGTAAAAAAAAGACCACAACATTGCAAAGATCACCAACTTTATGTTCAGAAAAATGCTCGTGTCAAAGAAGCATGTTTTATCTACGAGCTCAGCCATTTTTTATTGAGATAAGAAAAAGGAAAAAAACAACTATGGTGAAACCATCGAATGCTTCTGACTCATGCCACTGGCTAGAGGTGCTATTTAAGAAAAAGAAACAACGATTCTGAAGGTGCCAGCGTACCACGAGAAGTCGATCTGTTGCTCGGTTGGCCTTCATGTTTTTATATGCTTTTCCAATAGCAATGAGAACTATGGTCTGTGAAATATATTATTGCTTATAACTGACTGTTTCTTACCAAATCAGTCACGTCATTGTATCAGCAGTTACGAAAAATATATATTTTGCATGTTAATAGAACAATTAAGGTAATTGGTCTGTGGTCTGCCAAAAATGAATATCTGCAGACAAAGTTAAGCGAATACATGTCCACTTTTAGAGTCCGAGAACTTATTTTGTTACTCATTTTCTCTCCTCTTTTTGATGTTTTTAGAATGGGGAGCTATTAGTTTGTCTATCCTCCTAAACACTGTTCTCTCATTGCACTGAATATATGTGATTGGAAGCTCTCAATGGATGACCGATCAACTAATAGCTCTACTAGCTGTTCATTTTGTTTGCTTAATAAAGTTGCTAAACTATCATTTGGAGTTTCCTTCTGCAGTGCCATTGAGAGAGGGTTTTTTTTTTTTTTTTTTGCTTTGAGAACCTTGATTGTCATCACAATTGGACTTGATTCAATTCTCTGTATTCAATGTCGAGAATTAATCTGGTACACGACCATTAGGTGAATGGACAGAATTTGACACTATAGTTGTTCGGCCCATGTTTCTAATCTCTGCGGTCTTCCACAAAATGCGGCTTAATTAGTTCTCTGAAGGAGGAACTCCCATTTGTGAGGTGAATAGCAGCTTAGACCCCCTCGCTACCAATGACGTTGTCATTGATATATGTGGACAGATGTAGAGGAGTGCCCATGTTCAATAAGAATTTATTGAGCTTTTTAATCCCCTTACTTAAAAAAGGGGGTTAAGTAATGCAAATTATGTGAGTTAAAATTTTTTTTTTTTTTTATTTTTAAATATTATTATTTATGGTTGAAGCTCACAGACACGTGGCCAGGTCCAAAGGGGGGAAAAATAAATTGTTTCCAGTATACCTTTATACTAGAAGGCATGATGGTAGTACACAAATATGCGCTTGTGTATATATAAAATACGAAAAAAAATTTTTTGAAGTGCATTAAACGTCATGTCAGGGCTTCCCAGACTGGAGTTTGTGAAGCAAAATTTTACAAAAATGTAAAACTAAAATAAATAATTGTAAAATAAAGACAATAAATAAAAAAAAAAGATGTGGCTATTAAGAACATGCAAATGTGTTGTTAAATTATTGACTTGTGGAAAATTGACCCGTTCTTAAAAGCAGTATGCTTTGAAAAGACAGAAAGATTAATTAGGGAAAATCTATAGATTATGAACAATTTGAACAATCTGTCATTGTGTGAATAACATATAATCAGTAAAAAGTAACTAATATCTGACTATGCACATTTTAAAATGTAAAATAATATAATTTCAAGTAGGAATATGATTAAGTAGCCTACGCAATCCAGATCAAATATAAGCAGTTACTGTCCACCACTATATATTTACTGGTCATTGCTGCTAAAAAATACAATTTATGTATTCATTCATTTACTTGTTTGTTTGCTGATCTTAGATGGTTTAAAGAGTCTCCTACCCTGACCTCTCTAGAACCAGCTAGCAAAGCAGCCTGAGAGACCTGTAAACCATTTTAGACTTTTTGTTTTCATATTCAAATATAGTACTGGGTTCTCACACCGGTGTCCACGCGTGGGCGCAAGAGGACGTTTTTGAGAGCAAGACATGTTGAACATAAGTTACGTCACAGGGAATTTCCAGTAAGGAAGTCAAGCTGTCTATTCAAACGATCGCGTAGATCTCGACATGATTTACTGTGACCATTCGCGACAGGCGATTCAAATCGATTGATCGATCTATCGATCTGCCTTTTAACCCCAGTGGATCTTCTGTATATCCATTTCTGGCAGACGCAACAATCATCTCGAATAAGGAACCTGCCCTGAACTGACTTTCTATCAGCTTACATTAGTTGACTTTAGCGCAACATGGAGAAATAAGTTGAAACGAATAGGAAAACTTGATTCTGAATCCCAGATCTCGGCTGTTTGATGTTGATTCTGAACCTCGGATATCAATCAGGAAAGGTAAGCAGCCGCGTAGATCCAGCCATGCTTGATGTCTTTGAGTTGCCCATGTTGCCATCTAAAGGTTGTTGTGATACTGTGTATCAAGTGTTGCTGAACTTCCTACTTCTGCCTCAGAGGCCAAATGCACATTTCAGCTATCAAGGACTTTTGATAAGCTGGTTTGGGTGAGTACGAACACCTCGTGATGCACATTAATGTGCTTTTGGTGGAATTGTAGTCGGGATCCGACAGTAAAACTTTGAGCGGCCTTATGTGTTTCTGCGGGCGTGTGTCCACTGTACCATCCAGTAGCTATATTGGGCATTCACGGCCGCGTTCCCCCCCGGTCCGCCACCGGATGCATGAAGAAAAAAGTTTTGTTCCACAGGGCTTTTTGATGTTCCAACACGACCCTGATCCTGCAGTTGTTAGGATTCGCGGACCTCTATCCCAATAGATATTTACGCCACCCCTGCTTTGATCACGCGTTTTCCGTTCGCGGTCACACCACCCGTGCTTCGGTGGCGAGGGACAATTGCGCGGTTTTTTTTTTTTTTTCCCCCCACCCATTCCCACAATCCCTCAAGATTAGGGATGGCTCGATACCACGATTTTGATTTCGGTCCGATATCGGCTCTAACCCTCGGGTCGCTCCTAAAGGCTACCTAGGTGACAAATCCCCAG
This sequence comes from Sinocyclocheilus anophthalmus, assembly GCA_018155175.1. Lineage (NCBI taxonomy): Eukaryota > Metazoa > Chordata > Actinopteri > Cypriniformes > Cyprinidae > Sinocyclocheilus > Sinocyclocheilus anophthalmus. The sequence continues at coordinate 222,649 of JADLZN010009952.1, forward strand.
CCTCAAAAAATAGGGTGCCTGAACCCCTGGTATTAAACGCACTGCTGGGCAATTGGCACATTGTGCCAAACCACAATGTAAAAAAAGAAAAAAAACATAACATTGAACATAGGTCAGAAAAAAAAAAATGACGAGAGCACCATGAAAATCGGATCAGGTCTTCATATCTATGCAAAGGTAATATGTGGCCATGTTGAAGGAATGGGGATGCTTGATTATGCCTTTTCCACAGAGAAAGGTGGGTTTTCTGTGGCATGGTCTCTTTCGATGGTATTGGTCTGTGTGGGTAGGGCTGCCGGTAAATCGCTTCCGATATTGGAACGGCGCATCTTGTCCGAAAGCGTTCTGTAATCAGCGGTAAATCGCCATCACTTGTGTGCTTTCACATGGAGCAGCATTAACGAAACAGAGCCGTTGTTCACTGACAAGCTGCGCAAAACCACGATCATATTTAAGAGTAATATGCCCTTCATCACTATTACTAATACTAAAAATAATATTACTGATCTTATTAAAATAAAAGTCTAAATTAAATCCGTTGAAAGAGACCTATTTACCTGTCGATCTTTTAACTCCTTGAAGAAATCAGGATGAGCTAGTGACAAATGTTCCCATGGCAGCACATGGTTTATAGCAGCACTTGCAGACTGGTGAATTAAGGTCGGTTGGTTCACCTTTTTCATCACTTTTGTAGGCAAAGTAATGCCATATTTCACTTCTACCGCTTTCTTTATTTATTAATTTCAGGTGTAGAGTGAGTTTCACCTGTTTTATCCATTGTGGTTTCTCCGTTGTCATGCTTGCCGGTTTCGCGTCAGTTTGGGTAACACTGCCACATAGTGGTGAACTTTGGAACAGCAGCGAATGAAATACCGAATTGAGCAAAATTATGATATCGTACCGTTTGAAATATAATAAATACCGGTATTTTTCCAGTACCGGTATACCGCACATCCCTACAACAGATGTTTTCATCCTTTTTGAAAACAGCCGTGCAAGATTTTTTCATAAAGACAACAGTAGTAGCAGTTTTGCCTATAACCATATCATTCATTTTTACACGTTTAATGCTTTGGCCTTCTTCTTGACTTATATAACCAGGCTTTGAAATGACCTTTTTTCACTCACCAGCCAATTTGGATACTACATTTTTTAAGTTACCGGCCATTCATAACTTCTACTAGCCAAAAAAAACAAAATAAAAAGTTTTAAGGCACAGTCAACACTAGATGCGACAAATCGACCCTTACAAATCATTTGTACTTTGTGTCAGTATGTTATAGAACGAGGCATCAGTTTACTGTTGGGGATTTGTAGTGTTGCGCCACAGCATCAGTGATTATAATAGGTTCTATTGTATTTTGTCTCGTCGCGTCGCTCGCCTCCTGTAGTGGCCGTTTCGCAATACCAATGCCTTGTCCAAATACCCACACTTGTGGTCTTTGCACTTGGCCACTTGAATATTATAGAAGTAATGCTGTATTGGGACCAAGTGTCAAGTAAGGATAAGACCCACAAGGGGTTTGGTGAACTTTTCATTACCTGATGGGACACACTTATTGTGTTGTAAACGAGCGTTAGTTTAATTTTAAAATACTTGGCTTTTTTTAAAATCCAATTCTAAATGTTGTTCAGTCAGTAGGCCTATAACATGACAGAAATTATTTGTGGTGCTTCTAATTAAGTGATAAAAAAGTTCTCACGATTTATTCCAGCACCTGATGAGATGGGATACACTAGCCTCGATCGCGCTTGGAGCGGTATTAGAGATAGTGTTGCGTTAAGGCGCACTGTGCTTTGGCATTTTAAAGGGGTCATGTGATGCGATTTCAAGTTTTCCTTTCTCTTTGGACATTTACAAGCTCTTGGTGCATAAAGAAGATCTGTAATGTTGCAAAGATTAAAGTCTCAAATCCAAAGAGATTTTTTTTTATAAAAGTTAAGAGTCAACCCCGCCTACCTAAAACGGATCGTTCTAACACTCCCCCACATGTCTACATCACTATGTGTTAATATTAGCATAATGCCGCTCAAATGGGCACGCAAAGAAAGAAGGCGTGGTCAGGAACGCAGTAGTGTTGATACAGCATGTCAGGGAGATGCTGTGTGTTTCATTGTGAAAGCAAAAGCACTATATATGGCCTTCCGGAAGTAGATGCAATTAGGAATCATGGGTTAAGATTTATTTACAACAGAACAACACAACACAGATGTTCGAATTTGTGCAACACATTTAATGGACGACAGTTTTTTGAACCTAGAAGAGTACAAGGCTGGCTGTGCACAAAGGCTATTTAAAAAAAAAAAAAAAGGTAAATTCCGACTTCGCTATGACAACCTAGCGGTTCTGAATCAGCGACTGTAAGTATGCTTTGTTATCAGTTTAAGTATTTGCTACTGACTGTTCAAATGCAGAGTTAGTTTCGCAGTTAGCGCTAGAGAGAGTAAGGTTGTGTTGTGTGTGTGTGAAGGGCACCGGGTTCACAGCACGTTTGAGAGTGAACTGACTGCAGCAAAAGAGCATGGCAGCTGTCTTAACGCGGCTTGTGTACTGCATCATTACTGAGTCTGACACGCGACTCTGTTCCCCTTCCGGGCTTGAACTGATGGTAAAACTAAGGACATTATTAACTGTCTTGATATTTACTTTGAAAGCTGAAGCTCGCGATTATGGTAAGGGGCGTTACATTTCCGATGCGTGCTTGTGGTGTTCGGCCAATCACAATGCACGGGGACAAATGGCCCAAATAAGAGCAGGACGGAGCTTGTCAAAGAGGGGTGGTTGGTTGAAAAAGACTGTTGAGATTAGGGAGGGGCATAGATGACATACAAGAATGTACAGATGTGAAAAATAAACATTAAAGCATTGTCAACATATTCTGTTACACAACACACAAGAAAGCAGATCTTTTAAATAGCACTATAGACCCCTGTAAGAACCTGGGACAGTTGCGCACTTACTTCCTGTCGAGCGACGGCCGCGTCCAGTGGCCACGACTGCAAGTGCGGGTATTTGGACAAGGCACAAGTGCGCAAAGTTTGGACTTGCGTCCTCAGTAGTTCAGACTTTGCAAGTTCGACTCAGAAGTGCGAACTCCCGAGGACGGTAGGACGCAAGTCTGGTAATTCCAAGTAGATATAACTGGGCAGAACCTCCAAAATGAGGCGTGGTCTCCTCGCGCAAAGACTTTCACCATTAGCTCTGGCTCCAGCCAATTGTTATTGACATAGTTCAAAATAAAACTTTATAAATTAAACAATGTTTCTAGTTCATCTAAAATAAAATATGCTATATAAGTACATATTCTCTGTGAGAGCAGAGCCCAAAGCTCGTGGCCATTGGTGTTCGGACTGGAGTTTGAACCTTTGCTTAATGATATAAATGGGAATCACCCACGAGCTCTCCTGCGAGCCGTCCCAGCGCAGCGTAAATATTTTACTCTATCGCTTTGTTTTAAGCAACAGGGGCGTCTCGGGGCTCGAAATTTGCAGGGCAGGAGGGGGTAGTGACGCTGGGTGTAACTAAAAAGGTGCCATTGTCCGCTAAGGTCCGGTTGGGGAGTTACGGAACGATCTTATATCGCATAATCTTATTAACTGTTTTATCTCCTGAACTGCATCTTTCTTTATCACGCTATTCAGCGCCAATCCCGCCTTGCAGTCAATTTCACTGGTTAAGGTTAGGGTCAGGTGTGGGGTAGGTTTAGGGTTTAGCATTTTTTGTAGCATAGTGTAGTAAATCAACACTTTAATTGACACAACCAATAAAATCTTTAGAATCAACTGTGAGGCGGAGTTTGCACTGAAGTGAATTGGGGGAAAAAATTGTGCATGCGTGTCAAGTGCCTGTCTGTCAATGGGAGGAAGCACACCCTATTTTGGAGTTCCCACCTGTTTGGAGGTCCCGCCCATTTGGGATCGCAAAGGCAGTTCTACCTTTCAGTACTTCTGCACATAATACTGTTCATAAACAAACATAGTACCAGTAAAATACTAGGCTATAACCGTATAATGGTATAGTTAGATGTCTGATCCGTTCGCCTCTGTTTTTTCTGCTATTATTCTACCCGATTTCTGGAAAACAAAAATTGACAACCAAACAAGATGTGTTGGTAGTGTTGAGTTCTGACAAATATTTTTTTGTAATGTTGTAAATTAGTTATTATAAATGTCTAATAATGTTATAAATGACATTTTGATTTAAACAACCCTCCAAGGGCTACTTCTTTCTCTCCAATCCGTAGGACGTTACAGTTACAGGGTCATCTGATGGTTTTTTGTTTTTTTTACTGCTGGATTTACATTTTTCCTTTCTCTTTGGAGTGTTACACGCTCTTGGTACATAAAGAAGCTCGGTCAAGTTGCACCAGACTCGTCTCCCTCCCACGAGCTCTTCTTCCCCCGTTAAGAGGTCCCACCAGCCGACTAAACCGTCGTTTCCCCCCCCCCCCACCACCCCCCCCCCCCCCCCCCCCCCCCCCACCCCCCCCCCCAACCCTCGTTCTCCCCCCCCCCCCACACGTCTCGTTCTTCGCTTTAAGAATTTGCACGAGGATTCAAACAGGAGTGTGATCCGTGTGCGTCGCTTGTTGTTTCCATTTTCTCGCTCCCCATGTAGACGTGGTTTATGTTCCCCGGCCGGATGCCACGCCCGCGTCCCAGACAGTATAAGTCATTATAATCCATAATTATATCCCCCACTGGATGCAAAGTGCCTCGTATAATGGGTGTTTAATGTTTGTTTTGTCGCTCCAGTCGGGACGGGCTTCACAATATGGTAGGGGGTAACATTTCCGTCCCATGCTTGCGGTTTCAGCCATCACACGCCCTGGATAGCTGGCCCCATCACAGCACACCTCGCTTTCGACGAGGAGCTTTGTAAACATCTCCGCCGTTTCAGACAAGGGGCGGGGCATAGAGGAGCAACCATACGATAGTATGTGGACATCATGGTTTTTTGCCTCCGTCCACTGATCCTAACACTGTTCCTTCCCCCCCTCCCCCTCATGTTGCTTTTTCGACCCCTCGGCCCCTTTACATGCACGTGGAGGATGCACTGTGACCCCCGATGCTTTCCAGCCCCGGTTCCAGTGACGGGTGGTGTACCTTCTATGACAGCGAGCTTTAACGCTGTACTGTGTGACGGTGATCGTATGTCCCCCAGCTGCCTCCTCTTCTCACACCCTCCCCAGTGTGTCCTTTCTTCCCCAACGAGTACTCCTTAAGGGTGTCGTCTAGTCGGCCCCAGTCGACACAGCATCAGTTTTTGAAGGCAGGAAAGCTGATTCAAAGCGGAGTGACTTCTTACGAGCATGAAAGCGAACAAGGACGATTCACTTAAAAGATTCGTTCAAAAACACAGATTCGCTTACGTACAAAACATTTCTACTGTTTGTGTTTTTTTTAACAACCCCCCCCCAACTTAAAAAAGGGGGGGGGGGGGGAAAAAAAAAACAAAAAAATGAGTTTTAAATTCCCTTCGTATTTTCTATTTTCCAGACTACTTTTGGACACTGTGTGAATAAGAATACGATTATGAAATGTGAATTAATGTTTTACTTTTCTCCACAGGACTCATGGCTGGAGAGGATCCATACCATGGTGTGGTAAGGGAAGATTTTCTGCAGTGTTTGGAAACACCTCAATTGCCATTCGAACTCAATTAACGTCAGTAATCTTACATATTTCTGAGTATTTTGTCTTTGGCGCCAACTGTAAGACCAGAAGGTAAATTGGTTCAGTTTTAATTTTCATGTTGACTTTAAGCTTCTGTTGCTACCTGCTAATTTATTTATGAAAATATTTATTATCATGATAGCTGATAGCAGACGGATAGCATGAAGCTCATGCCTTGTAATTATCTTCACAAGATAAACATAGACCTCAGAGCTCTTTTTTGTGTGTTGTTTGTAACAGATGTATGCCTTTGAAGGCGTATAAGCCTAATAGTAAATGATTACATTTGAAACAGGACATATTAATTTGTGTAAATACCGCAGCATCACACAGGATGTGTCTCTTAGAAAGCTGAGGAGGTTTTCGTTTTTCCTGCCTTCTGTGGTTGCTATTTCACTCTTACACAGCACCAAATTAAGCTATACACTATAGTTTGTTCAGTTTTGTATTCACATATAAAATCATATTACTGCCTTGTCTGTCTACACATACTACAGTGATGCATCTTACACCTGTGCCAGTAATCTCACTCCTAAATTCAAACCCTCTGTTTATGACAGAAAGTCATGGAGCTGTTTAAAAATATGTAAAGCGTTCAAAATAGCCGTAATTGCATGCAAATCTTTTTATGATGTCTATATTCTGGTTAAGCCTTTATTTTGGAAAAACCTACATTCTCTACAGCAGTGGTTCTCAAACCTCTCCATGAAGTACCCCCAGCACTGCACATTTTATATGTCTCCCTAATCTGGACAAACCACTAGGTCTTGCAGTTCCATAAGAGCTGAGGAGTTGCAATCAGTGTTTAGATGGGGCAAGAAATCACACAACTGCTGCAGCGCAGGGGGTCCTCCAGGACAGGTTTGAGAACCACTGCGCTACAGCATACATAGAAACCAGCATATGTGATTTTATTATGTTGTATTTTCAGTAATTCTATAATTATGGCTTTTAATGTGATAAATATGTTTACATGACACATACATAATCTGAATATGGCCAAATTCCAAATATTGGAATAATAATATAAAATATTCTTGTGCATGTGTGTCTCATTGTTTTTGCTTTAATTCTCTCTAAAGTACATGGAACCTATTGACCCGTTCAGAGACGACACAATATGGATGACCATGGACCCGACAGCATTTCCGGGCATCCACAACAATAATGTAATGAGGACTGGTAAGAGACTCCTTAGAGTTTTCAGATTTGTCGTTCAATCAAGGTCTTGATAAAGAGATAACTTGCTGAACTTTGCAGAATGGATGCGGTAAGACTAGCCTTCATTCCCATTTTACTTCTTGTTTTATTCCTTTCTCAAGAAAACAGTCACCCTGCAGTAACATTCAGTAAGAGGTCAAAATCCAATAAACCTTTCTAGAGAAGTGCAGACACAAAATCCCAGAAACATCTCATTCCTTAGTTCAGTGATGTCATACACAGTCATTCGTATAGTGTGTATGATTGCGCTACAAGAGCTGATCTATTTTTTCCCCACACTTTTCACTTCCTCATTGGATTACAGAGACATGACTGAAAACCATGAACAGCTTTTCACCACCATGTGGTTGCATGAGAAACCTCTCTGAGATAAGTGCTGTTTTGGGGCTGCCACCTTTCAACACGTGTGCTTCATCTGCTTGAGCACTGTAAAACTGTAAACCTATGCAGTTTTGGTTAAAAATGTACCTCTACTTTGAATGAAAGACTTTTAAAAGGGCACACTTAAAGGGATAGCTCACCCAAAAACTTAAATTACAAATCCTGTATGGCTTCGTGCTTCTGTTAACAACAGAAGATATTTAGAAAATGCAAATGAAGCTCCATGGGTTGGGAAAATAGAAATTTAGCATTACGTCATTTGCTCACCAACTGATCTTATGCAATAAATGGATGCTATTAGAATGAGTGGGAAAACATCTGATTAATACATCACAATAATCCACAAGTAATCCACTCTACTCCAGACCATCAGTTAACGTCTTGTGAAGTGAAAAGCTGTGTTTGTAATAAACAAATACATCAAGGCGTTTTCAACTAACTTAAGTTTTTTTAATTTAAAATGTCAGGCCAAATCCATAATAACACTTCCTCCAGTTCCCCTGTTGTCCTTTCGCATTAATATCCACCAACAGATTTGTTTAGAACTCTCATATTTCTCTCCTGATTCAAATTAGTTTTTTTTTTCCACTGGAGAAAGCAGTATTATGGATAAAGGACAGAAGCTACAATTTCAAGTGAAAAACTTCTTGATGGATTTGTTTATTACAAACATGCAGCTTTTCACTTCACAAGACGTTAATTAATGTCATGGAGTCTTGTGGATTGCTTGTGGATCATTGTGATGTTTTTATCAGCTGTTTGGACTCTCATTCTGACGGCACCCATTCACTTTCAATACAATTTCAGTACAATTTCTTCAAAACTGTTCTAAGAAAGAAAAATGAATCTACACCTTGGATTTTCACCAAATTGTCTGCCATTTTTGGGTGAACTGTTCGTTTAGGTTTCTACTACATGGAGTTATCTTGGTGGGGCGTTCACATCAGCAGCAGGAAAGCATCATTTACTAGCATCATTTATTTTCAGTGAGAGGTGGTAATTAGAGGTGACATGAGCAACAGAACTTAGTCAAACCGGTTAGACAAAATTTTAGAACAGAGTTCAACTCTATTCAAGCATGCAGCAGCACAATGTGGAAATACTAGTGATACAGTTAGCTACTAAGTGTTAAGTAGGAACACCCCTTATTACTCTGTTTTGAGATGGTGTACTCACTCTGACAATTGAATAATGTATAGCTATTTTGAGTTCAGTGCACTTGTGGTTTTGACATATTTAGACTTGAGACACCTCATCAAGCAAAGAACAGGTGAGTAATGTTGGTAATACAACTATATCTTATCTAACCAAATAAAGTACCTGTCCCTGTTATATCATAATAAACGCTCATCGATCTGGACCGTTTCCTAATGTCAGTGTATTGGGAGAAGTGGACACATTGAAGCTGGGCTGTGTGAGTTTAAATTCTGCAGGTTTAGCAGCTGATTGATTTAGCTGCGTTTCACCAAGGATGTGGTCTCAGTCTTTGTAGTGCACAGGAAGAGGCTTGCACTTCTGTGGAAACACGTGGTACAGCAAGAGCTCTGGCCCTAAAATATCTGCAGAACACCCACCTCTCAGCAAAAGCTCTGAAATGCTTGACGGCCCGAAAGTCTGCATGATGAGATTGAATTCTATTCCTTCTGATTTTCCAACACCTGGTTGAATTAAATTACTTCAGCTAGTCATGTTTGCTTATGCTTCTGTTTGAATTGCATTGTGATATTGACATTGTAAGCATATGAGTTCCTTTTTGTCATAAAATACAAAAGGAGATATTCAACACAATGTTCACTTTGCCCTTTTGCCTTTTGATTGCTTTGTGTGAAGAACAGATATTTTTGTTATTCACTGCAGTTCACAAATTTCATTCAAAATATGATGTATCCAGACATTCCGTATCAATTTTGGCATAAATATGGCATAAACTTTATAAGGATAAACTTTATTAATTCCCGAAGGGAAATGTACAATTAACTAAACGACATTGGTTTTCTGTTTCAAAACGAATCATGATCTAGCAAGTGTAAAGATGTGGAAGTGTGAATGTTACTTAGGTGCGACTGCAGAGTGGAAGGTTAACAGAATAACTGATGAGGGAATTTCATTTTACAGTTCAATTAAAGGTTTTTTTGCATCTCTTTTGCAGTCGATGGACCTTATCTGCGAATTGTCGAACAACCAAAACAGGTAATGCATACAATATTTTAGCAAATGCTCTTGTTCAATAATTTGAACTAGTCAAAAAAACATCACCACTGAAATTTTTGCAAGTGATTTTCCTAATGTGTTAAGCTAAACACACTGTAAAGGCACAGAGGCTCAGAAGAGACTGGTAACTCTGGCAACAGGCAGTGACAATAACAAACTCATTATAGCAAAATATTAAGTCTGACATTGTCATCTCCAGAGGGGCTTCAGGTTCCGCTATGGATGTGAGGGCCCCTCCCACGGAGGACTCCCAGGGGCCTCCAGTGAGAAGAACAGGAAGTCTTACCCACAAGTGAAGGTAGGTTCAACCAGATAGATCTCAGCTGATGCCTGGAGATAAGCAAACCCTTCTCTTACAGTTCGCTTCTTTTTGGGCAATAGGGTTTAGATCGAGTGGATAAACACATTTTCTGCTGTTTCCATTTCCAAGTGATAATCAAAGAGAAAAGGCTGTTATTTATTTTTGGTCTTGGCAGACTAATTAAAAAATAAAGCTTGAAAAAACTCTCTTTGACTTAACACTACCGTTCAAAAGTGTATATATTATTTTATATTTTTTATTTGTTTTTTTAATCAATAATTTTTCATCCGCAAGGGTGCATTAAATGGATAAAAATAAGAAATGTTTATTGAGCACAAAATTAGCAAATTAGTATGATTTCTGAAAGATCATTGTGAAACTGAAGACTGGAGTAATGATGCCTCGCTTTTGCCATCTAGGAATTAAATTACAATGTCTATTTAAAGTGGTCCTATTATGCTCTTTTACAAATTTTTGATTTTGTTTTGGGGGTGTACTAGACCAGGCTCTCATACTAGGTTGTTCGAAAAAAAAAACATTATTTTTCACATAATTTACATTAATACAACACCTCTCTCCCCAGTCTGGCATAAACGGCTCGAATAGTTCCTGTATCAAATGAAGGCCCGCCTTTGAAATACGAAATGTGCTGTGATTGGTTAGCTGGGCCAGTGTGTGTTGTGATTGGCAGCACTCAGTATCTGGTCGGGAAATGTCATGCCCCTTACCTTACTGTGAGCTTCAGTGTAAATATTGCATCAAAAACAAATAAATTTGAGCACGATTTAAACCCGAATGATTGTAACCACTCCAAGTTCGTCTGCCTTGAGAAAGCTAGCATGTCTCCGACATAGTGATAACACTAGTTGCCTTCTCTAGTGCAGCTCAACCAAGTCTCATCCCATTCGTCAGTATTTGTGATATCACAAATACCAGAAAATATGCGTTGTAGTCCAAACGAGTTGTTCGTTGTAGTTTTTGAAAAGTGATTTCTGTTAAATAAAATATCTCCTTTTGAAGTGGACTTTGAACTTTGTAACTTTGCAGATCTTTTTTATGCTCAAACAGCAACATTACAGACTAACTAAAGTTGAAAAAGTGAAAAAGCATAATAGGATCCCTTTAAAATAAGCTCATTTGAATTATAATATTTTACAATATTTCTGTTTGCGGGTATTTTTGATGAATACCGAGGTCGGTGCTCAGAATTGATTGTAACTGACAGCAATGATGCTATCATGGCATTTGCATCCTGAATTCTGAATTCTTTCTTTAATATGCATATAATATGCATTTGCATAGTGAATTTTGATCTGTCTTTTTGCTTACATATAGAATATATACTAACATAAAGCTTTAAAATAATGGTTTACATAATTTTGATGCTTTCTAAATCTGTCTATCTATCTTTCTTAAGTGGAACACAAAAGAAGATGTCTTGCAGAATGTTCATGCTCCCCGTTTTTGTACAATGAATGTAAATGTCAACCAGAGGCTGTCAAGCTCCAAAATCACATACATTTTAGCCTGTTTCTCACACAAAGCTGGTATGGCTTCAGAAGACTTGGAATAATTATAGTCATTTTTTTTTTGAGTTGACAGCCCATGGTCACCATTCATGTTTTTTGTATGAAAAAGAGCAGCAAGAAAGAATAACATGAGAGTGAGTAAATATCAACATTTTTTGCACTTTTTTTTTTGCCAGCTAGTATTTCCTTCAGGTTTGCATAGTTTTGAGATCTAAAGAGAGAGAGGGCTGTCTGATATGGCAGCTCTTTCATCAGATGATAAATCCAAATGATGCAATATCTGCTCGAGCACTCAGCTAAAAATAGTAGCTGCTGTCTCTTACAACTGCCATTCAGTGCCAGGCCACTTATTTCGGGATCACGGTGGCTGAAGGTCGAGAAAGTGAGTGAAACAAAACAAGGGAAGAAAGGAGAGAATTGAAAGAAGGACTCTGTTCTCTGTTACCATGTTCTCCTTCATGACGGCAGTCTGTTTGGGAATTTCCTCAGTGTGTCACTGGGGTAATTAATGGGAAGGCTCGTTCTATGTAATGTGGTGTCAGAGATGAGAAGCGAAATGTACAGCAGCTCGCCCCCTCTCGCACCGACACACTCTAACATGCAGCACACAGAAACACCATTACGAGTGTGTGTGTGTGGGTGTGGTGGTGTGTGTGGTACATTGCACATACACCTCCAAGTAGTGTGGTAAGTAGTGTGCTTTATTGGGGCGCCAAGTCCTTGATCAGATGTTTTTCATTTGATGTAAATCAGAGTTGCCTCTAATGTTTAATACGGTAACTTCTTAATGTAACTTTTTAATACAAAGAATTAAACTTGATTGAGGGCCATGGGCCAAAAGTAAATGTTGAATTTTATCCAACGATATTATATTTAAATGTATTACATTAGAAGTCCAAGCACTGAAGGTGCTGAAAACCAATTCTGTGTACAGATTTTATTGTTATTTGTTGTTTCCTCTCATAAAGTCTTTACAATAAGATCCCATTAGTTAACATTGGTTAATGCATTAACTAACAATGAGCAATACATTTGTTACAATATTTATTAACCTTTGTTAATGTTAGTTTATAAAAAATACAAGTTCAAGTCCATTAAATAATATTAACGCATCAGGGTCGGAAATTAACGGGGGCCTGGGGTAATAATGCTCCTTAAATGGAGCTAAAAATGCCCCAGAACAATTAAAAAAATCTATTACAAAAAAGTGTTGATTGCAGCATTAAATTTAGATCTGCTCAGGGTGCATCAGATTTCTTTTTACTTTTCTTTTTACTTTTATTGTAACCGATCACACAGGTTTCTTCAGTGCTCGTCTGCACTGACTGAATTGCAGCTGCACCTTCTAATGAATTTCTGTTTTTTTTTTATTTTTTTTATAATGTACACATTTAGAATTTGTAATAATTTATGTATAGTGTAAACTTTTTACATTATGCAATTCCTGTGTAAGCATGCCCGCTTTGAGCAGCATTAAACTGTATAAACAAACATAAATTCACTAACATTAAATGTTAATTAATGTTTATTTTGAATTAACATCAAATAAACATTAATTAAACTTATTGTAAAGTGTTTCCCCAAAATTCGTCTTTCCCTTTTAATCCAAACAAACTTGATTTGAATTTGAATGAGGAGGACTAGGAACCTTCATGAAATGTCATGAATCTCCATTGCTAGTGGTGCTATTATTGAAAAAAGTTGTTAAAACTTCTCAACAATGTATTTGAATTGACCACTATAACCACAACCTATACTGTATCTACGTCAGTAATGCAGTCTATTGTTTTAAATCGGTCAGTTTTGGTTATTTGAACATCAACTCTGGGATTCCCTGAGTTTTTCATGTATTTAACTTGTGGTCTACTATAAGGGTGTTTCGTTTATCGCTCTACTATGTACACAATTCAGGTTTATTGTATAGATTTCTGGGTTGATGAATTTTTTATAACATTACTCACATCAAGAGGAAATGAGCTCAGATGTTCCCCATACAGCCCATCAACTGTTCAGCCAGCTGTCTTCATCAGTGTTTGACTCTCAGCCAGATCTGAGAGGGTGAGATGGAAGATAATTATTCACGTATGGATGCACATGTATGTTTTCATGGTATCACTTCTTTCATGATATCATCGAACGATTTTTCTAGAGGGGCTCATGCTCATATTCTTTGATATTCGCTGGGTATTTTTTTCTGGGGGTTGATATTGCTTTGTGCATGAGTCATTTCGTCCCAGAGAAAGTGCCTTATGAGCCATATTTGAACTTAGCCTATAGAAGCAGTCAAACCACACACCTTTGCCTATGAGTCAAGAAGAGACGATTTTAATTCTTTTATCATTGGGATTTATTTGTAATTCAGTCCACTGTGGCACTTTTTGTTTTCATTTGAACTCTTCTGTGTGTTGAGTATGTTGTTGATAAGAATGGCCAAATTATGTTGTGGAAAAGTCCACACATGGTCCGCCCACATTCCCTGTGAATGCTGGGATTTCCCCCACGAAAATGAGATTAGCATACCTGTGACATTCCTTCGCCATTAATGTCTTCTGGTTTGCCTTTTAGACTTTATGAAAAGTATTTGCAGAACTGCTATGCAAATACTTCACTATAATTTTAGTGTATAGTATGGTATTATTTATTGTTTAATAATGGTAATAATAACAAATTATTATTATTAATATTATGTAACAGCTAATTATATAAATGAATCTATTATTTATCATAAACTAATATTGATCTAATAATATTTTTGATGATGAATTTTTCACATTGAATAATAAAATGTAGATTTATACATTTAAACACATAAACACACACACATATTTAGCAGATGAAAGTCTGATTAAAATGTACCCACTTTTTAATGTTTTTATTCTGTTTGTTTGTGGGGCAACAGGTCTGTAACTACCAGGGTGCAGCTCGAGTGGTAGTTCAGCTGGTGACCAACACCGCAGAGCCCCATCTTCATGCTCACAGCTTGGTGGGCAAACAGTGTGATAAAGGAATCTGCATTGCCGAATTGCTGCCCAAAGATTCAAGCATCAGGTCTGAATTTGTCTCTCAACATCCAATTATTCAGAATGCCTTTTTCTGAGCAACAGCATGCATGCAATGATAATAGTGAGGGCCTTATTAATGTTCACTTTGTGAATGTTTCACAGTTTTCCTAACTTGGGCATTTTGCACGTGACAAAGAAGAACGTAAGCAAAGTTTTGGAAGAGAGGATGATCGAGGCCTACAGGATGGGATATAACTACGGCATATTCATCAATCCTGAGATTGATGTCCTACAAGGAGAGGTTCGCATGCCCAGAGAACTCACAGGTAGAAGTGTGTTTGTGTATGCCTGAACCCTTCCTGACAGATTATGTCCATATTCAGGATATTCATCAATTTTTCTACTGGCCCAGTCAGGATGGTAGTTAAAATATTTATTTGCCCTGCCATCATTATTTCCTGCTTCACCACAAAGAATTCTAAATACTAAATATTTGCACTTTTGCATCTACACTACCGTTTAGAGCTTTGAAGTCGGTAAGATTTTTTTTTTTTCCTTTTTAAAAGAAATTAATAATTTTTATTACACAAAAATGCATTAATTTGATCAAAAGTGTCAAGAAACCACATTTGTAATAACCGGACCCAATAAAAATTAAGTATTAAATCCATTAATCCACTGTTTGATGGTGTTCACAAAATACTAAGCAGTGCAACTGTTTTCAACATATTAGAGTGATTTCTGAAGCAACATGTGACACTGAAGACTGGAGTAATGGCTGCTGAAAATTCAGCTTTGCTGTCACAGGAATGATTACATGTTAAAATATATTATAAATAGAAAAATAAAATGAAAGAAATAAAGGTTATTTTAAATTGTAATAATAATATTTCACACTATGCCATTTTCCAGTTTTTACTGTATTTTTTGATTAAATTAATGCAGCCTTGGTGAGCATAAAATATATAAATTTTTTTTTCCACAAGCATGATATTGTCTTTATTGTAATCTGTAGCTTAAAGATTGAAGATCTGGGATAGTAACAGAAAGGTTGTAGGTTCAAACTTTTCAAGAAGCAATCACTTTTCACTTTGTGCCAAGACAATTTGGTCCAGGGACTCTGGCCATATAAAAAAATGTACTGTATGTCACTATGGATAAAATTCTCCTGATGATCTAAGAATGCTTTTGTCAACAGAAAGGATTAAGCGATTATTGGGTAACACTTTATTTTAAGGAGTCCTTGTTAAACGTTACATATACTTACTATTATAATACAATTTATTATCACTAATTACATGCAGTACCCTAAGCAAACCTTAACCATATAGTAATTACAGTGTGTTAATTTATTACTCTGTCTTATATTATAATTTACACTGGTACACAAGGACCCTGAAAATAACGTGTAACTGATATTGAATTCTGAGAAGCCTGAGATGTAAAAATAAAAGAACCTCAGCAGTATGTGTTCATTGTTTTTTTAGATGCTGATGTAGGAACCTCATTAGCGAGGCATCTATTATTCATCCCTTCACCTAGGTCGAGCTCGAGCTCTTGCGCGTGTCGTACGCGCTCATGTTCTCCAGGTTTCTTTTCTCTCGCCGACGGCCCACGTTTGATTGAGGGTATCTGTCCAGCTGCTTGTGATACCATCATTCCAGACCCAGGCTCATCTTGACACACACGGCAGCTGACCTACTGCGGGGTTCTCTCCTGCTATATTCTGATCCATCCGGCCCGTTGTTCTCGATCTCTCCAAGCCATCATGCTATGTCGCTTTTTTTGTATTGTATGGACATATAACATTACTGTTCCATGAATCTCGTTAGCCCTGTCATTATTATTTTTCTCTTGTAGAAACTGGATTATCACTGATCGTGATCTCTGCTTGATGTCGGTGGGGGGGCGGGGTGGTGGGGCTGCCAGTCTACATACTAAGGTTTCATACTATAGTATTACTTTTCTTTATTTCCTGTACATCAAGTTACTGACTGAAAATGGAAATGTTACATTGGCTCTAGACTCTGAATTAAAAGATTTTATTTATTCAAACACTATATGTTTTATCTCTACATCGGTTTATTTATTTATTCGATAACTCTAATTCATAGTCATCTATGAATATTAGGCGTGGGGCGGGTATCAGTCTCACTGCATCATTGGAGTTTTTGCGGTGGTGGGTAATTTACTGTGATCCTATTCTTTTAATTCTCACCCTCTTGCGATCGTCGTTCTTCGTTCTCACTTTTCCTATTTCCCTTTTTCTCTTCACGAAACTGTCGGTATTGCCTTTCTCTCTCTTAACGAGCGTACACTTTCATTCCTCCCCTCCCTTTTTCTATAAATTCTGTCTTCCATTCCTGCCCTTCCTCCCGTTTCCCTCAGCACTGTTCATCTCTGTTGTAAAACGAGACTCGCTAGAGACACAGAAACGGGAATTTGAGGAAACACTCACAAAACATGAAAAACAGAAAGAGACTTTTACTCATTTCTTAACACCCTTTGTCTCTCCTTGATGGCATTCTCAAGGCTCCCAAGTGCCTCCAATCTGAAATAGTGCGGATTGATCGGACCGACGCTGTGGTGCACGGGAGGAGAGGAGGTCTAGTCTGCTGTGTGATAAAGTCCACAGAAAGGTCAGAAAGCAAATATCACTAGATTCAACGGCATGCTCGCCTGTCTGCTATTGCTGAACAAGAATTAAGGACATAAAGGAAGAAAATGATACTTTTTTCCTTGCTGCTTTGAAATAAATGGGTGATTTAACAGTATAGACAAAACTCTTAACATTCACAACAGAGATATTAAAGGGTCATTCAGGATATTCCACCATGAATGAAATTTAACGTTCAATTCCCAGATTTTACATGTACCATTCCTGATTTTAAACAACTTGGTTGTTGTTACATATGTAACCTTTCAGGAGTTATTAAATCACTGAAAGAATAATTTCATATTCACTAACCGCGAGTGTCACCTCTCGTACATTCGAAGAAGTTTGGGGTCAGCAAAGGACGTATATAGGGTCTATAGTATTTCGTTTTCAACAATGATTCATTAAATTGATCAAAGGTGACAGTAAAGGCTTTTACGTTGTTACAAATGATTTCAAAATGTTCTTTTGTACTTTCTATACATCAAAGAATCCTAAAAAATAATAAGCAGAACAACAGTTTTCAACTGATAGTAATAAGAAATGTTTGAATTAATGATTGCTGAAATTTCAGCAAAAATTACACTTTAAAATGTATTGAAATGGTTATTTAAATTTTATAATATTTACAATACTGTTGTTTTTACTGTATCTTTTTAATCACCTAAATTTAGCGCTTGTTAGGCATAAGAGACTTCTTTCAAAAAAATTACAAATCTTACCGATCCAAAACTTTTGAACAGTAGTGTACATTCTCTTAAAATAAAGTTTGCAGAGAAATTTAAAGGGTCCTATTATGCTCTTTTACAAAGAATTGATTTTGTTTTGGGGGTGTACTAGAAAACAGGCTTTCATCGCTTGGTGGTAAAATCCTTTCTCCATCCAGCCTGGCACCAACGGCTCTCTCGATTAGTTCCGACTTGATGAAGGCCCGCCTTCCGAAACGAATGTGTTGTGCTTGGGGTTGCTATCCCAGTGCTTTGTGACGCACTGAGTGGTAATGTTATTGTTGTTTAGTTTTTTTGGGCTAAATCACTTTTTAGATAGGATGTCAACAACCGCTTAAAAATAACTGCATTTACTATGTACAGATAAGTGCATATGTATTATTTTTTTATTGTTATTTCATTCTAACATTATAACATAAATTGCAGTTAAACTGTTATACAGTTGTTGAATTTATTTATACCATAGTTCAGTGTTTCCCAGGCGGCATATATGCAAACTAATTTTCTGCCAGCAGGAGGCGCTGTTGGAGGGGTACATGATCAGAGGTTTCCCCCGGTAATGGCTGTACACAAAAAACAACTGCTTTAAATCAGACATTGCATGCAAGATTAAATGAAAATGACATCCAAAATTTTCTGAAGACAGTTCCTTCAGAAATACAGTGATATAAAACACCCGCACTCAATGTATGGGAAACACTGTAGTCTCATAATTGAAGTGTAAATTCTGCAGATTACATCATTGTCCAGTATTGTACTGTCAGCAATTTATTATAAAAACGTTTTCATATTTGTAACATACATATTTACATACATAATTATTCAGGTGCATGTGTAATAACTTACGAAAACTTGAGGCTACAGCAGCACTTCTTCGTCGTCGTCTTGTCTGATGCACTCAACCAAGCGTTAACCACGACCTCTCCCCTCCCCACCCCCCAACCATGAGCCGCTTTGTGACATCACAAAACCCGGAAAACAAAGACTGTAGTCCAAACGAGCCGTTCGTTGTAGTTCTTGAAAAGGGATTTTTAAAAAACAAAATATCTCCCTTTGGAGTAGACTTTGAGATTTGTAAGTTTGAAGATCTTTTTTATGCCCAAACATACACACTACACACTGACTAAAATTCAAAAAGTGAAAAAGCATAATAGGACCCCTTTAAGAGTAGGAAATGCCTAAACTTATTGCATAAAAACGAATGGTATAAATCATAATGCTCAATTTTACAGAGCCAATCACCTTTTTGTTAAAGGACAGGAAGTCTGAAAAATGCTATTAATTTGCATGATATCAACTAGTGAGGTTATGACCCTATTGTTGTCCAATTGTATTTCTGATTTGAAATATGTTATTTAAACGTAATATTGACCAATACGGTTTGAGAGATTTCAGCCTCTTAGCTTTCGAGCAGACAAGAGCGGTACCTGCATGACTGGACAAAGCTGCCTGGAGGCATGACCAAGATGGTCGCCGAAGGGAAGTGAATTTTTCAAAGAGGACTTTGCTAAGGGTCAGAAAGAGATTGTGGAGAATGGTCTTTTGAAACGAAATAGTGACTGTTTTTGGCACAGGAATTTTTGACTTCAGGAGAAAAGGGTATAATGGTGTAGATGTGGATGATTAAGGCATCAGGAAAATTTAAACAAGCCGTCCAATTTTTCTGAATGAAGCCACCTTCAAACAGTTTAGCTTTTAACCTACAGGTGATAACGCCACCTTGCTCTTTTGAGATAGACGCTGGACACGCATTGCCACTCTTGAAGGAAGTTTTCACTGCAGATTTCCATCTGTAGGGAATTCCCCTTTTCATGTGCAAATTACGGGGCAGAAGAAAGTTCACTATACGTCAGTTTTTCAACATCTTGCTCGCCATTTCTCTTCTCTCGTATTGTTTTCTCCTCCCCTTGCTCATGATGAAAACCGGATCTTCATGGACAAGTCATGTAGGATAAATAGATGATCCTGAAATACAAAATCATCAACCTTCACCATTACTACGCACTAAATCCTCTGAAACATTTACAACAAGCTCTTGAGTGTTTTAAAATGAGGAATAAACGATTGTGATCCAGCTATGGCATTGTGATCAATTGTGACATATTATTTGACAAGTTTTGCTGTGTGAATCATATTGCGGCCAAGCACTAATAATATGTAAATACAATGTTACCTGATTATTGAATCATTTTGTATCATGGTATTTCTATCTGATACCTAGATTGGATATGTTTTTAGATCACGTGTCTATAATGTGCATATCAATTGCGCCATTAAATGAAGTTTGAACTGTGGTAAATCATGGCTTTGCGGAAGTAACGACGTGCTGCATGCTGACGACAGATATTCAAATTGTACTCTGTGTGTGGCGACAATCATTTCCTCTTTCTTTCCCCACTGGTTCACAGTAATTTAATTTTCCTATTTTCCTCATACTATACGTGATGTCATTGTTTGTTTTTGTTGTTGTGACAGATGATATCCAGGTGCGGTTTTATGAAGATGATGAGTCAGGTCTAACCTGGGAGGCCTACGGGGATTTCTCCCCCACCGATGTCCACAGACAGGTCAGCACAGGAACTTGTCTGCAGCCACAGTTTGGCCCTGCTGGTCGAAACCTGATCCTTTATGTTCAGTGCTTTACTTGCTTTCTGGTTTAATGATGTCTTTGGTCTGTTTACTTATGGATAAATCCTAGCTTGTCTGGGAAAATAGTTGGTAAAGCACAGCTCCTGGGGATTTATTAATTAAGGTGAACATGTAATCAACTGAACTTTTCTTTTGACTTCTTCATACACTGACTTTCAAAAGTTTACCAAGGCTGCATTTATTTGATTAAAATATAGTACAAACTGTAATATTGTGAAATATTGTTCTATTTGAATCTATTTTGAAATGTAGTTTATTCCTGTGATGCCAAAGCTACATGATCCTATAGTGCCCATTGACTTCAGAATCATGCTAATATGCTGAGTTTAACTGTTTCAGGGCAATAAACATTTCTTGTTATTATCAGTGTTGAAAATGGTTGTGCTGCTTAATACTTTTTGTGCAAACTATAATACTTTTTTGCTCAGAATTTTTAAATGAATAGAATGTTCAAAAGAACACCATTTATTTGAAATAGGAATCTTTTGTAACATTATAAATGCCTTTACTTTTGATCAATTAATGCATCCCTTGGTGATAAACTCAGTGTTACACTTGACTTTAGATGGCTTGATGATTTTATTGTGTTATTGTTATTATTAAAATAAATGTTCTGGTGTGGAATCCGAAATAATCCCTCTACAATTCATTTTTAGTTTTGCCCATTGTCCCCTTCAAGACCCTAACATTCTCGTGACCAGAACCTCCAGAAGCCATCTCTGTGTCTTGTGCAGCTCAAAAGCAAGTCAGACAATGAAACGAGTGAAACCCAACTCCTGTTCACCCCTACCATCCACAGATTATAGCTAAAGTCTTTTGAACCTACTACCCAAAGGTTTGATTGTGACTATGCCACATAAACTCGTTTTTTTAGGATTTTCCTATTTCCAAGCCAAAACAAAAATGCTGCAAAATTCTGAATTCCTAATGACAGTTTCTGGTTTTGCCTGTTTAAATCTCATATATATATATATATATATATGTATATATATATACTTTTTTTATATAGCTACTACGTCCATTTAGCTTGAGTCAGCTCAGTGAGAAAGTTGCTGGAAATCGCGTGTTATGGGGGATCCTATTTAGTATTTTAGATTGTTTGTTGTTTTGCCCCAGTGAAGCATTTTCTATTAATATAAATGCCTTCTACTTAGTCAAACTCATTCATATTCAGCAGAATAGTGGGTAACTAACGAAAGTCTATTTCCATAAAACAGGTTTCTGCAATGAATCTATGTTACTGATTACCTAATGGTCAAAAAGCAAAAGTATTAGGTCATATTATTAATTGCAGGACAAAAATTTTGAATAGCTTAGACTGGTCCTTGTACACAAAAAAGTATTGGGACACCCCCTTTTAATTAACAGGTTTGACTACTTTAGTAATTTCGATGAGTACAAATCTTAATGTTTAAGCTATTCTAGGGAATTGTGTGCTTCTAGTTTTATACCAATAGTTTGAACAGGACCCTTTTCTATTCTAACACAACAATGCCTCTGTGTATAAGGCAAGGTTAAAAAAAAGATTGATTCAGTCGGTGTGGAAGAACTTGACTGGTCTGCATAAAGTCAAGTCCTAATCCCAGCTGAACACCTCTGCTGTGACTTTAAATGCAGACCTTGAGCCAAAAACTCATCACCAAACACCTGTGACTTGTACATACATATGGACAAATTTGGGACACCCCCTTCTTTAAAACAGAAAAAGTCACTTCCAAAACTGTGTCATCAAAAATGGAAACATAATTCATGTATTTAAAAATTGTATTTCAATCTTTGTTGCCACAGTTTTGGAAGTGTCTAAAATGATTGTACGCATATGTACAAGTCATTGGTGTTTGGCGATGAGTTTTTTTGAGTTTTCCTCCCAATACTTGTCGGAAAAAAAAACAACAGTGTATGTTTGGTGCGGTAGGGGGCCCAACCTCATATTCTTTCATAGGGCCCAAAATTGCTAGCGGCGCCCCTGACCATATGTTTACTTTGCCATTGATATACTGTTTCTAAACCGTTTTAAGACAAAGAAGAAGTCCAACGAAAGAGACAGAAGACACTGCCAAACTTCCAGGACTACAGTGGAGCAGGAGGTGGAGCTGGGGGCATGTTTAGAGGAGGAGGGGGTGGGTCTACAGCAGGGGGCGGTCCCAGTGGAGGAGGAGTGGGAGGTATATGAATATGCCATTACACTTCATATATCAGTAGCTTTATTATTAGAAGCCTGAAATTCCCACCATGCATAAAAGGTCAGTGATGTTAGCTAAACACATTCTTTTGTCTTGTAGGACATTTCTTCCAGGGATATCAAACCTATAACAATTTTGGGTCTGGATACAACTTCTCCTCAGGCGTGGGAGGAGGCGGGACCACCATCAAGCATGGTGGGTGTCCACGCTGTCAATCAAGCTGCTGCCATTACAGCAGTTTTGACTGTACAATTACATACACTGCCATGTAAAAGTTTGGGGTCAGTAAGATTTTAAAAATGTTTTTGAAAAAAGTCTCTTATTCCTCAAACCTAAGGCTTCATTATTTTACGACTTAATCACAAGTTTAAAAATAGCTGTTTTTTATTTTTATATATTTTATATTAATGTAATTTATTCCTGAATTTTCAGCAGTCATTACTACAGTCATCAGTGTCACATGAGCCTTCAGAAATCTAAAATGCTGATTTGGAAAAAGAAGCATTTCTTATTATTATAAATGTTAAACATGGATTTGCTGCTTATTTATTTGTGGAAACCGTGAAACTAATAGGATGTTGCCCTCAAAGCTAGTTTCTCAGTTTTCATTTCTCTTATAGCGTATCAAGAACCAGTGGAAGACAGTGATGAGGACAGTGACAGTGATACCGATGATGATCCGGCAGCTGGTGGGGTGGTGCGAATCTGTGCCCAGCCTGAACCTGTCGGTTTGGGAGTGGAAAGTGAGGACACAGAGCCTACAGAAAATCTGGAGTTAAACACCACAGGTTAGACTTTGCTTGAAGCTAAATCTTCAAATGTTCAAATAAGCTTGTGCAAAGTTTTCTAGCTCTGGTCAAACAAGACTAAAACCCAGACAAGCTTCGTATTGGTTGTAAATATTTCTGTGCAAATTTGTTTGTCTGCTCTTTTCAGGCTGTGTGTTAGAGCCGCATTTGGCTGAGCTAGCTGGAAGACAGGCTCAAGCTCTCTTTCATTACGCAGTAAGCGGTGATGCTAGAATGCTTCTGGCTCCACAGCGCCCCCCTACTCCATGACCCACGAATCGGAACCGCCACGTCGCGTCAAGACAGAAACGAGACACGGTAGTCAGGAAAACCAAACTTCATATTCTGTAGAAAGTTCTATTCTTCATCCTTTGCCCCTCACTTTCTTCGGCCCAAACACGAACCAAGTCAATCATGATAAACTTATTCTTTCAGAATGTTTATCTCTGTGTTCTTCCCCCCAAGTTCAAAGCTTTACTTACTTAAATGTTCTGTTTTGGATCGGACTTTTAGGGGTTTACATTTGGGAGTGATCCATCGTCGCCAGACTGTCCGTGCGATAATCCAAAAAACAAAAAAAAAAAAAATATGACCCAAGTCATCTCGGCTCTCCCCGGAGAGGACAATAACCACAGAGGAAATGATGCTGTAACCAGGTTATACTACAAAACTTTCACGATATCCCACCTATACTAGAACTTAGAAGTTGGATTCCTGTTTTCACACCCCCCGTTGCTCACCAATAGCTTGTGAAATTGTCCCAATCCAAGCTCTTTAGTGCATGGCTCATTAAACTATCTCCTGAATCCACCTCTGTGTTCCCAGTACCTGTCCATTGTCCACCTAGCAGTGTTGACACAGCAAAAAGAGGCGGTCGAGGCCTTGTTGGAGGCCGAGGTGGACATCACGCTCACAGATCGCCATGGAAACACGGCACTTCACCTGGCGGCTCAGCAGAAAGAGGACAGCATGCTGCGTTTGCTGCTAAAGTACAAACCAGTGGTGCAATTAACCAGCATCCCGAACACAGCAGGTACGGCGGACTGACTATGTCAAAACCATTAAAGCTGATTTGAAGCTGTTCTGTATGCTCAGATGTGTGTGTGTGTGTGTGTGTTTGTGTGTGTTCAGGTCTCTGTCCGCTTCACCTGGCTGTACAAGCAAACGGTTTGAGTTGTGTGCGAGCCTTGCTTGATGACGGGGCAGATGTGGATGTTCAGGAGATCACGTGTGGCCACACAGCACTTCACCTGGCCACAGAGCTGGGAAACCTTTCCCTTGCCGGCTGCCTCCTGCTGGAGGTACAGTGATGGGTTTGAAGGATGTTGCTTTAGTGAATACTACATATTCCTAATATTGTAAAGTTTTGCTCTACATGCTCTTAACCTTTGCATTTTCCCCCCATGAAGCCCACCTATAATGTTAATCAATACATGATTGTCATAATTTAATCTTTCATGATTTTTTACACATTCTCACTAACTCTAATTCTGTTAGAATTAAAAAGTAGAATTTTTATTTTGCTGCTAAAAAACTATTATAGCTAATCTTGTTTCATGTGAAATGAGTAATAAGAAATGAGAGTTTGTGTTTACACTGTTGTTTTTTGTAATAAGTCTCTTATGCTCACCAAGGCTGCATTTATGTGATCAAAAATACAGTAAAAACAGTAATATTGTGAAATATTAAAATTACAATTTAAAATAACTTTTCTATTTTAATATATTTTAGAATGTAATTTATTCCTGTGATGTAAAGCTGAATTTTCAGCATCACTGCTCCAGTCTTCAGTGACACACGACCCTTTAGAAATCATTCTAATATGCTGATTTGCTCAGGAAACATTTATTCTTATTATCAGTTTAGAAAACTGCTGTGCTGCTTAATATTTTTGTGGAAAACATGATAAGTTTTTTCAGTAATTTTTGATGAATAGAAATTCCTATGATTTGAAATGAAACATTTTTGTAACATTGTCTTTACTGTCACTTTTGATCAGCTTAATGCATCCTTGCTGAATAAAAGTATTAATTTCTTTAGAAAATGCTGAAATAATGTGCTTATGAAGTTATTAATCGTAATTATCTCTTAATTAATGAACTGACCTTAACTAACTAAAAAAAAATTGACTCTTTGTTATTGTCCTCTTGCATTATTGACAAACTATTTTCCTGTTTGACACTGTAAAGTTGCTTTGACACAATTTGTATTTTATAAAGCGCTATACAAAATAAAGGTGACTTGACTTGAATGACACTTTGTGTGTAACATTTTGTCTATGCAGGGTAATGCATATGTAGACAGCGTCACCTATAATGGTTCAACTCCTCTGCACGTTGCTGCAGGACGTGACTCAACCAAACTGTGCGCGCTCCTGATGGCTGCAGGTGAGGAAGTGTGTATTTATTACAGGTGTATGACTAACATGACATGTCTACAAATAACTGTCTGTAACATCCTGTCCTGCTGTCATCAGTGTTCTGCTTATATCTCTGGTAGAATTAGCCAAAAGCAACTTTTTTATCATTTATTGAAGATAAATAATCACTCATCCCAAGTAATAATTAGTACTTTTGTGACCATATATATTGGATTAAATTACTTTGACAAGAGGTTACCAATTAGTGTTGTGTACCTTGCTTTTAGGAGCAGATCCTCATAAAGAAAACTTTGAACCACTGTTCTTCAAAGAAGATGAGTTGTGTGGTACATGTGAGGAGGAAGAGGAGGAGGAAGATGAAGGCTATATTCCTGGGACAACCCCTCTGAACATGGCAACCTCCCCAGAGGTGGCATAGAGAGTCATATCTTTGGATAATTGTTGTATTATGTAATGTAATTGTATTACAGGTTGCCAGTGGTTCTGTATGTAATGTAATGCATGTTTTCAGGTGTATGATATTCTTAATGGAGAAGAGTATCAGCTCACCACCACTGTTGTTCCACCACAAGGTATGAACACTGAGATGAATATAAACTACCATTCAAAAGTTTGGGGTCAGTTATGTATGTATGTATATATTAATTTATCTATGGAAAGACTTAAAAAATACTTTTATTCAGCAAGAGCACATTAAATTGATCAAAAATGACAGTGAAGTCAATAAAAAATATTTCCATTTCAAATTAATGCTGACTTTTAAACTTTAAAAAAAAGAATCCTAAAAATATCATCAGTTTCCACAAAAATATTAAGCCACACAAATGTTTTCAAATTTGTATAATTAAAAAGAAATGTTTCTTGAGCACCAAATCAGCATATTAGAATGATCATTTGACACTAAAGACTGGAGGAATGATTGTGAAAATTCAGCTTTGCCATCAAAGAATAAACAACATTTTAAAATATAATCAAATACAAAACAGTTATTTTAATCATATTTTCATTCTATTACTGCTTTTTTTTCTTTCAAAACATTTTTAAAAAACCTTACCGACCCAGACCTTTTGAATGGTAGTGTTGTAGGCTCTACAAAAAAGTATTTTGGTAACATTTATCCTTCTGGTTTTTTGTTGATGTTTTTTTTTTGTATTGTTCAGGGTTTCCACATTCACAAAAAAACTGGAAATATCAGGGAATTTAAAATGGTGGTTTTCTGCATGCAATATATATATATATATATCTCATATTATATTTCAATAATGCCCTCCTCCTCTAATTATTCAATCAACTTGAAATTAGCCAAAAAATTGAACCAATATGTATGTTAAGAACGGTTTTGTGTTTGTGTACATTTAAATGTGTGTTTGGCTTGTGTTGGCAGGTGACATGAAGAGCTTGAGCTCTGACACAAAGCAGGAGCTGTGCCAGGCCCTGGAAGGACAGACGGGAGGCTGGGAGAGTCTGGCTCATGCTCTGGGGCTTGGCATCCTGACCAGTGCCTTCAGACTCAGCACCTGCCCTGCTAGAAAGCTGCTGGACAGCTATGAGGTCAACTAATGTACTTCCTTTTTGACTACAAATAACTTTTACTTGAATCTTAAATGAACACCAGAGAATTGTCTCTTAATCTGATTGTTATCCACAATTGACCGCATACTACATAATCACCAGTCTTATATTTTATTATATTATATTATATTATATTCTTATTTGAAATATCCAGAATTACTGAACCTAGTTAAGTCCTATCAACCCATATTTCTCAGAACAACATTAAAGAAATGAATTGCTCTAACATTTACTATATCAGTAGGCTGAACATTAATTTAGTTTTGTGCATTCTGTAGTTGCTCTGGTTTCAGCTGCTGATGATCTGTCCCCTCTGCAGGTGTCTGGAGGAACGGTGCGTGAGCTGGTTGAGGGACTGAAGCATGTTGGGAACAGCAGTGCTGTCAGTTTACTCCAGGCTATGTGCAAGGAGCCTGAAGCTGTCCACACCACGCCTCAGCTCACAGGTAATATTGACTGATATGTGCTTTTCTTGGTGATGTGGCCTAGGTGGTTGAACATCAGCCAAAAGTTGTTGGTTCTAGCCCCCCAAAAGGAGTGGTCCATGAAACATTACCATTGTACCCTGGTATGCGGGTATGCATAACCACAGGTTGGTCACAGGACATTCCCTGTAGTAAGTGCACTGTAAGTTCCTTTGGATGTGTCAGTAAAGGAGTTAGTCAAATGGCTTTAAAAAAAATTGAATCTTATTTCAGATTAGATAAGCTGAGTTCAGAACAGCTGCAACATTTACACAACCCTGTGATAACATCAGTTGAATTATGCTCACCAAGGCGGCAATTGAGAAGTATTAATAGTTTTCTGTTTTAATATATTCTCAAATCTGTTTTATTCCTGTGATGGAAAGCTGAATTTTCAGCAACCATTACTGTAGTCTTTAGTGTCAAATGACAGGCTAATAAACCTGACAGAAGAATTGTTTATTATGATTTGATTAATACACGGGACTACATTTAATTGTGATCATATTTGAGTCAAATTTCTGTTGTCACCATTTTATAAAACCGTTTATATTTTATAAAAGATTCAACTATGGTAAAATCACAGTAACCCATGGTCTTGAGTGGCTTATTGCTTTCATTTCTAAAGGCACAACTATATATGTTAGTAGATGACGGTTTTTAATATTTCCTTTGTTCTGTGTACCAGAACATAAACCTCAACAATTCATCTTCTCAAAACATGTTTTTTGCTCGTTGGTGTAGCATTTTGGATCTTTTTCCAAGAGCACATCATCACTGTGGCATTTTGCAGTATGAGTGAGAATTTAATCTGTATTGTTCTGTTGGGGAGTTTTTTTTTTGTCCCACATTATGGTTTGTAAAACCCCCTGATTAAATCACTGTCAGTCTCGGTTCCCTGCCCTCCTTAACAATTGTATCACGTTGTGGTTCTCCCTGACATAACCTCATGTGAACTCAAGCATGATGTCAACAAAACAGCACAGCCACTACATTCTGAGGGAGTTCCGCTCGGTCTCAGGGTGACCCATCATACTGCGGTAGTGTTCACATATAGTCTCCGCGTGATGGCCATGTTTCAGGGGGAAGCGGACACTAGAGAGGGGGATTCCCAGGAACAGAAGTGAAAGCCAGATATGGCACTTCTGGGTTTTGTCTCCTGAGCAGTTTCTTTGAAACAAGTATTTCCACCTTGCTGTCTGATTTGAAGGGTTGAACTTGACATAGTCATCGTCAGGGTCGAGTGAGCGTGTAAGTGTCACCAGGGGAAGGTTCTTTTTTTTTCTCAGTTTCCTTCTCATGGTTGTACGTATTGTTGTGCCACGTTTTAGAGATTAAAGGGGTCATATAATGCGAGTTAAATTTTTCCTTTCTCTTTGGAGTGTTACAAGCTCTTAGTGCATAAAGAAGATCTGTAAAGTTGCAAAGACTAAAGTCTCAAATCCAAAGAGATATTCTTTATAAAAGTTAAGAGTCAGCCACGCCTACCTAAAACGGCTCGTTTTAACACATCCCCACATGTCTACGTCACGATGTGGGAATATTTGCATAATGCGCCCAAATGTTCACGCAAAGAAAGAAGGCATAACTTTTATTCTCACTGTAGTAGTATTGCTGTTGCCGCCGCCGCCATGTCGTGAAGGCGCTGTGTTTCGTTGTGAAAGCGAAACTACTTTGTTTGGTCTTCCAAAAGTGGACGATATCACTTCGTCATGCCCGGAGCTCATCCGTGCTGGTCGCTGAGGAAATACAACAACTTCGCTGTGGATCGCCGGATCGGCTTTCACCGTGGACGAAGCGGAGTCCAGCCCGGGGTCGTCACATGTGGTTGCTGTAAGCCCGCCAGACGCTCCTTCGTTGAATCAGCCGGCCACGCCGTTCTCAAGCCCGCCACCTCTGCTCACTCAAGCCCGGCCTCAGCTCACTCACTCAGTCCTCGGCCTGTTCATCAAGGGCGGAAGGTGAAAGCGAATCTACTTTGTTTGGCCTTCCAAAAGAGGACATGACTAGAAATCGTGGTTAAGTTGTATTTACAACACTGTTCCAGAAAAACTTTAACCCAAATATTCAGATGTGTCCAACACATTTTATGGAGGACTGTTTCATGATCCTGGTAGAGTAGACTACAATGCCGGCGCTTCTGACTCACTGACTGTAAGTATGTTTTTTATATTTAAAGGATTAGCCACTGATGATTCAAACGCGAGTTTTTTTGGGCAGTGTAGAGTAGGGCTTGTTGTTTGTCATTTATCCGATCACAAATGCAGGCAGGGTTTTATGTTTACGCGGCGCGATGGAACGCAACACGTAAAAAGACAGTATAAACCATTATAATCCATAATTATGTCCCCACTGGATGCAACGAATGCCTCGTTTATAATGGGATTTAATGTTTGTGTCTCGCGATCCAGCCGGACAGGGCATCACACTACACATGCTTGCTGTATTCGGCCAATCACAACGCAATGGATAGCTGGCCAATAAGGCACACCTCGCTTTTCAGACCGATGAGCTTGTAAAAATCAACGCGTTTCAGAAAAGGCGGGGCATAGAGAAACAATAATGTACAATATGTGGAAAAATAATGTCTTTTTCGACCTTAAACCGCATAAACCACTTTCATTACACCAAAAAATTTTCTATTTAGCAGCATCATATGACCCCTTTAATAAATATCTGTAACAGCAGTATGATAAAAACGCATCAATGGATGATGGTGAGATCAGATATCTGTGTGAAGCACTGGCTGCTATCAGACTCCTTGTGCATACAAAAATCTCTGCATTATTCCAATTAATGGCAAATTGGCAAAAGAAATGTTTGGAATGTAAACTGATATTTCCTATTGACACACTAGAGCAAAAGAGAGACATAACTGACTTAAAACCATTTTTTTGTTGGTGAAAATACTTGTGGCCTAAGACTTTTGCACAGTAGTGTGTGTGTGTGTATGTATGTGTATATATATATATATATATTACCAGAATCTATTCCATAGATATTTTCTTTTATAAGAAAAATGTATAATCATTTCCTGTAAAAAATTAGGGAAAAGATTTGAAATTTTTTACTGTCATATTAATAATCACCCTTCTTTTCCTCAAAACAAACGATTTCTCAGGTCCAGGGCTCTGTAGGTCCATTCAGGGTTTGACACTGGGCCCCCATCAGGAAGAGAGTGGGATATGCGACAGCGGGGTGGAGACCTCTTTCTAGAGCCCTAACCTAAGTCTTGCCGACTCCAAACACAATCGCACAAACTGATGCCTGACCCTAAAAACAGCTTCTCCCTCCTCACTACAGCACCACTCAACCTCAGGATACACCTCCAAACTCTTTAATTGGTCACCGCCCACTGTGGATGCTCCAACCAAAATGCAAATGAGGGAACGTTGAGGAGTCCTTAAGCTTTCTGGCCACAGGGATTTTCTTCTATTTTTTTATTTTTAGCTTTTGATATAAATAATACCAAAAAGCACTTATTTGAACATTTTATTTTGTCCTTTTATAAGAGCTATATTTACTTGGTCATTTTTCATTTTCAAGTGGCTAGTTTCAGTTGTGCTAAAGCTGAGGCAGCAGATAAAGTCCAGAGCCCATTTGGAACAAATATAGTTATATTAAAGGGTTAGTTCACCCAAAAATGAAAATTAGCCCATAAATTACTCGCCCTCAAGTCATCCTAGATGTATTTGACTTTCTTCTTTCAGACGAATCCAGTCGGAGTTATATACAAAATTGTCTTTGATCTTTCAAGCTCAATCATTGCAGTCAGCAGGTGTTGCATGCATCAGTCCAAAAGAAGTTAAAAAAAAAGTGCCCATCCATAAAAAAAGGGGTGAACAAAGTCTTCCTGTAGCGAATCCATGCATTTTTGTAAGAAAAATATCCAATTCAAAACGTAATGATCACTTTAATGTAGCTTGCGCCAACAGTTGTACACGGAAGCAGCTCCGGGAGGATGACGTATGAGGTCGACTTTGTGCATGCGCCGCTCAGAAGTGACGAACGCGGAAGTGCAGGGGAGAGATCAAAACAAAACAACGGTCATTTATTAGAAGTACAAAACGAGGATTTGTAAAGAGAATTTCGGAGGATTTCGATATAAGCCAATAGGATATCCTTCGCTAAAGTAAGGAACCTTTGCTTCCTTTGCTCCTGTCAACAAACGTTGGTTTTCACGAGACTCACCAGCGCTTGCGCAACGCGGACCTCATACATTATCAGCCCGGAGCTGCTTCTGTGTAGGACTGTTGGCGTAAGCTAGATTAAAGTTATTATTACGTTTTGAATATTTTGAATGATGCATGCAACACCCGACGAGTGCCATTAAACAGCTTGAAAGATCAAAGACAATTTTTTATGTAACTCTGACTGGATTCGTCTGAAAGAAGAAGTCATATACACCCTAGGATGACTTGAGGGTGAGTAATTATGGGCTAATTTTAATTTTTGGGTAAACTAACCCTTTAAGAAACTCAATATTTAGGTTTATGATGTCTTGGACTTCACATTTTTACATTCTCAGGCAGATTTTCTAAAGTGCTTATTGTCAGAATTTTTTATGAATACAAAATTTGTCTGGTTTGATAAGTCTGGCCTCAACTATTTGCTTCCTTTTGTTATTATATTTTAACAAACAATCCGGTTTAAGAACAGCACCTTCAGTATAAATAACGTGCAGACTTCCTCCTTTAGCCATTTGCTTACAAAGGGTTTTCATCTGTAGCGGCAATGCAATGACGTATAGGAAGAGGAAGAGCGGAAGAAAAGGACTATTGGATTATTATGACCCTCTCGACCAATCCAAAAACTCAGAAAAGACCCATTCTGCTGTTGCCCTGCAACCCTTCAGCTGTGATGTACAGCATTATTTGGGGTGGTGATTGGATTTATTTTGCATTTAGTGGTGCTACCTGTAATTCCTATTTTTTGCTCACGGGTTCTGTTCCAAAAATGAATAAGCTTTGAGAAAATATTCTCTCTTTCACATTTTTGATTGATTAAAAAAAAAAAAAACAGGAAGGTCAGTCCTGGGCAGCGATTGGAGTGTTTGACTAGATTTTGATGGACTCTGAGAGAGAGAGTGAGAGAGTGAGTGAGTGAGTGAGTGAGTGAGTGAGTGAGTGAGTGAGTGAGTGAGAGAGAGAGTGAGAGAGAGAGTGGAGTGATGGGAAGACGGAGGGAGAGAGGACGGAGAGAAGAGAGAGGTTTGTTTGTTTGTTTATGTGACTTTGAGGAGCTTTACAGGAAGTGTGTATGAGGATTGTAATAACCAAATGTTGTGCTGTGTGAACTCAGGCTGTATAAAACAAAATATCACTCCGATAATATGCTGATCTAAGATCAGTTCTGTTCTTTTTTTAGAAATTTTTTAAACATGGCCTTTGACCTTTGAACTGACTTGGGGACTCATATCACCAAAATGTGTTTAGTTGCCGTAATATTTTCATACTATAGTGAATCATTTTTAAAAAGCAACAAAATCATCTGAAACCCCAAATTAAAGGTTTGACGGGCACTATAATGTATTATTTTTTTTTGGCTGTAAATTGGTATTTATGTCTGTACCCTGTGAAGCAGTGTTGTACAGAGGGGAAAATGTGTGCTTTGTAACTGGTTTTATTGTGATACTTTTATAATAAAACAATTAATTGTGTACTACTGCTTTGACTATCCATATTGCACACATATTTGTTTTCTCTCCATAATTGTGTTGTCTTCTGTTAAACCACCAGCAGATGGTGTCCAATCTTGCCTTTTTAAACATCCAATTATTTGAATTTCAATTCTTTAACTCTCATATATCTGTCTTTTCACATTTATATTGCATAATATTTATTATATATTAGAATCTTAAGCTAATTACAATATAGGCTAACAATTAAATACAATAGCATATATAGAATTTAATAACTTTTTCATTACCTGTTGTTATTCTACATGTCTTCAACTCCAACTTATTCTTTGAATTTTTAAGTTTAGTAGTATATAGCTAGTTAGCTAAACATAAAGACACATACAATTTTTATGTGTGTATATACATATATGTATATAAATGTTTTGTCCATATTAGTGCCTGATACTGAGAGTAAAACAACTCGCGCAAACATTTTAAACAGTTGGTTTTGATTCTATAAAAAGGAACTGAAAAAACATGGATTCATGACAATATATTTTAGTTTTTTATTATTTGTCTGTTTTACAAACTTGACTCTTGATGGTTGACAATCACTGCACTATAGGATTGCTTCCATATTGGACTCAGCTGGCCCACCTATTAAAATTTAGTCCTGGGCCCTGACAATTTAAAGGAATAGTTCACCCAAAAAACAAAATTTACTGAAAATATACTTACACTCAGGGCATCCGAGATGAAGCTGGCGTTTGTTTCTTTATCCGAACAGATTTTGAGAAATGTAGCATTACATCCCTTTCTCACCAATGGTTCCTCTGCTGTGAATGGGTGCCGTCATAATGAGAGTCTAAACAGCTGATAAAACATCACAGTAATCCACACGACTGTAGTCCAATTAATGTCTTGTGTAGCGAAAAGCTGCATGTTTGTAAAGAACAAATCCTCAAGGGCATTTTTAAAATGTCCATAATGCTTTCTCCAGTGGAAAAAAAATCCAACCTGAGGTCCTCTCACATCTAAACCCACCCAACATATTGGCTTAGAAATGTTTAGACATTTCATTTGTAGACAGTGCTTGATTTGTGAATATTTCTCTCCTGATTCAGACAAGGACAGCTGTTTCACTAAAGAAAGCAAGGTTCTGGATAGAGGAACATTTCTGAGGAAACTATTCCTTTAAGCATATCTTGGGCCGTACACTGTGGTCCAGTATGACTTCAGGCGTGTCTCAGGGCATTTAGCAATCTGAGTGACGATGTAAAGACATTACAATCACAGGACGATATGTACTTCAAAAACATAGTGGGTCACAATGAGTGTGACCACAGTCTGTGTGTAGGTGATGTGTCTGTCGGATAGAGTAGTAGCTTACACAAATTTGCCTTTCCCAGAAGTCGAGCTAAATCTGAGAAAACATTCATTTGGGTATGGCAATCACAAGACAAAGTAATGAGTCAATACTTTTCCTTCTACTCTATGATATACAACCATCCCCATATGACTGTAGTGAGCAGCCATGAGGTGTGGAATATCACCCCTGCAGACCATCATAATGTCCTGCGAGCCGTCAAGTCACAACGGATTCCCGCATTCTAAAAACAGCATGTGGGATCCTGCTTGGAGCTCTTGTGGTGTGGCCAAGCTGTTTAAACATTACACATTACAATAGGAATCGGCGATTACTGGTTCACGGTTTCAAAAAATCACTAATATTTTCCGTTATATTGTTCCTGCGGTATGCGCTGTTTTTCATGTTTTCTCAAAGACTGAAAGTGTAGGAATCCATCAGGTTTAGTGCAGTGTAGAGAGTAACATGCCCCCTCCTCCTCCTGTTGGTGCGAGCAAGCGGTCAGTCACGTGTGTGACTACATGCGATCGGCAACGTATGTGTTTTGTTATTGCAACTCGTCTCTGTTTGGACTGCACAAACTGCATTGCCAATGCAATACTTTTCAAAATGTCATTTAGGGAAAAGATCTGCTGTAAAAAAAAAAATGTCCTGTTACTGCCGTTAACACAGGCCAGGCGATGCAGGGTGTGATGGATGACAGCACAGTGTGTTGTGATTGGCTAAACTGCCTAGTGTGCGTCTAATCGTCCCGCCCCTCAACATAGCAACATGTGCTCCGGTTGTATTGTAAACAAAGGCATCCTTAATATCGCTTATCAGTTTGAGCCCGATTGAGAAAACAGATTAGTATTATTGAGGAGGATCGTGCAGAACTACAGGAGGATTTTACTGGTAGGCTATGATTGATTGGTTCCTCTATGCCATGCCTTTCTGAAACGCGTAGATTTTTAAAAAGCTCATCGGTCTGAAAAGTGTGGTGTGCTGTGATTGGCCAGCTATCCCGTGTGTTGTGATTGGCTGAATACCTCAAGCGGTGACGGAAATGTTAACATACTGTGAGCTCCAGTCTCCCGGCACACGAACAACCAACCAACCAAAAACCCATTACAACGAGGCATTTGTTGCATCCAGTGGAGACATAATTACTGATTATTTAAACGGGTTGTGTTGCATCGTGCCGCGTAAACAAAAAACCATGTCTGCATTCACAGTATGTGGAAATCATGTGTGTGTTTTTTTACTCCTCTAAACAGCATAAAAACACATGTCATTACACCAATACACAAAAATAGTCTTTTAGCAACATAATTATGAACCCTTTAAATATAAAAAACGGACTTACAGTCTGTGAGTCAGAAGCTCCAGACTGTCCTTGCAAAGTTGGAACTGTGCCACTTTATAGAACAGCCTTTGAGCACAAACCCATTGTATGCTACTCTGCAGGTTAAGGAAACAGTCCTCCATAAAATGCCTAGTCCACCAGAATACACCAGCGCTAGGAGTGAGGAATGTCCGGCGGGTTAGAGTGAGCAGCTTGAGAAAAGCGTGGCCGGTGGATTCAACGAAGGAGCGGCCTGCGGACTTGCGGCAACCACATGTGACGACCCAGGCTGGACTACGCTTCGTCCACGGTGAAAACCGATCCGGTGATCACAGCGCAAAGTTGATGTATTTCCTCAGCGACCAGCAGGGATCAGCTCCAGGCATGACAAAGCGAATATCATCCTCTTTTGGAAGACCAAACAAAGTAGTTTCGCTTTCACAACGAAACACACAGCATCTCCACAACATGGTGGCGGCGGCAGCAACAATACTACTGCCAGAATAAAAGTTACGCCTTCTTTCTTTGCGTGAACATTTGGGCGGTGTAGGATATCTTCAACGGTGAAGTAGACATGTGGGGGCGTGTTTAAACGAGGCGTTTTAGGAGGGCATGGACAAGTCTTAACTTTTATAAAGAATATCTCTTTGGATTTGAGACTTTAGTCTTTGCAACTTTACAGATCTTCTTTATGCACCAAGAGCTTGTAACACTCCAAAGAGAAAGGAAAAATTTAAATTGCATTATATAACCCTTTAAGTTAGGCTGACTTTAAAAAACAAGTACTAGTATCATAGATACTAGTCACTCTAATGGAATAGGCCTATTACATATTAAAACGGCTTGCCATAGCTGAGGCTCCTGCTGTGAATCTTGTGTTTCCCTCTGGCCGGAGCACTACTACAGGCGGAAGTTACAGGCGCTTGTGTTGGTGAGGTGAACTTCTCCCGTGGTGAGAAAGTGAAAAGCAGCGTAAAGGATAAACAGCAGGCGTTTGTGACGATTTTAACATCAGAACATCATATGTGTGGACGTGGTGGATTCGTGAAGCTCTCACAGTAATTAACACACGCGCTTTGATTGGAACGTTCAGACACTCTGTTACATTGATACATTGTGGCCAAACGGCGCGTTTCCGACTCTTTTTTTAATTCGCTGAAGCGGGAGAGAAGAAACATTCACTTTATTCAGCGATGACTCGATTGGGTTTAACATAACTGCTAAATCACGTATGTGACTTACACAACAGCCAACCTAGTGGTGCCTTTTATTTTGGGGTTTTGCACTGGATTTACATTGTAAGTGACAGAGATGGCAGACAGCGGTCGGGTGAAGCACGACAGCCCGAGCTCGAGCCCCGGACCCAGGAGAAAAAGGACGCAGCAGTCGCCCGGTTCAAAGGCGCGGTATTCGGTTAACGCTCCCGGACACTGCTTTCGGAGAATGACCCTGACCAAACCGACCTTCTGCCATCACTGCAGCGACTTCATATGGGGGATTGTCGGGTTTGTTTGTGAAGGTAAGATGCTTTATGGATTCACTTGGTCGGCAGGTTCCATTCAGCAAAGCAATGTCAACAAAGCGTCTTTAAATTCTCTTATGCTAAATTTACACCGAAAAGGTGGTACAGAAGCGCTTTTGAAGTGATATTTAGGTGTCTTTACAGACTGTTTAATGCTGCTCAGATGTGAAAAATGCATATGCGATATATATGATAGTGCTAAATTAATACTCTTAAATAAACACTTTGTCAGTTGACCGTTTAATGCATTTTACATCACTTAACCATTTCTTTTAAAGTGAACGCATCTGATTTGGTTTCAAATAGAATTTTCTCATACCAGTTTGATTGACAGTCCTGGAAAGCGAAGGAATGAAGAAGGTAATGTTTAAAAAAAAAAAAAAAAAGAAGCACGCAGGATGTCCAGCATTTCTCTCTCTCTCCTCCACACCTCCCTCTCGAAAGAATGATCGGCTATAGGCTAGCTTGTATACTAACTGGGGAAGACAGATTGATGCAGATCGATCAGACACTCTCCTCCTGTCGGACAGGAATCCGTGATTGGCTGGTCATGTGCAGGAGGACACTTTGATGAGTTCCAACTGATGGAGGCCGGTGACCGTGTGAGAAGATCTGTACTATTCTCACTTCAGTCAGTTAGATGTTTACCATATGTGTTTTTCTTTACAGAGCTGCTTATTTGAGTTCAGTGGTCAAAATGTGTGTGTACCCCTAGAATTCGCCACTGACTTCCTATAGATTTTGGAATTAACATGAGGTGAAACTCCGGCTACATATTCTGTCACTAGTGTTTTGCATGTTAGACTTAACAAAAATGTTGCTAAAACAGTTTCATGGGTTCATATGACAAAGGTTTGTGTTGAACAGACTTTGTGATTTCCTTAACAGCATGTGCATGTAGTTTCTAGTGGTTTCTGATTTCACAAGAGTGGCGGGCTTTAGAGTGTGCGTGAGAACGCGTCTGTGGTACAGTAAACTTTAGAATGTTTTCCTTGCTCTTGTGGTTGTGATAGTGAGAGGAGCTCTGCCTGACCAGCGAGATCACTTCCTGTCTCTGGTAAGCATGAAAAGCAACAAATGCATCAGTGAGGTTCAGTCTGCACTGAGGGCCAAAGTGGGCTCTGACAGCACCTTAAATTGGGCACGCAACGATCCAGCGGTCAGTGCTCTTGTCTTTCGTGCAAATTGTTCTTTTGAGTAGTAAATGCTGTTGCTTGATGTTTGAAAATCTTTGTGAAATTTCACCTAGTCATAGGTTGACTATTTTGCAATTCATTTTGGTATTATAAAAGATTTATTATGCACTGAATTCAGTTCTGAATTGTGAAAATTATGACATGGTCACTGGCTGGAGTGGACTGCTGAGAAAGAATGGCAAGTTTTCTTTTTGCTTAAGCTGCTGAACCCACATATCTTGGCAACATAATGCACCATAATTCTGTGGCCTGCACTAAATCTCTCTCTTTTTTTCCTTGCAGTATGTAACTTCATGTCACATGAGAAGTGTTTGAAGCACGTCAGGACCATGTGTTCCTGTATGGCTCCCACACAAGTACAGGTGAGTAAAACATGCCACATATGACAGGGTAGACAAACATTAACTTTATGGGTAGATCTCATGAAACTTGTTAAAAAAAACTTAATCAGGTCATATTTAAAAAGTTGTATGATTTTGCCCTTGCGACTTTCTTATCTTATAGTGTTACTTTATTTGCATTTATAGTAAAACATCCATTACAAAACCATGAGACATCTATGGATTTTTAATAAAAACATATAATATTTAAAATAAAAATATAAACATTTGAATCAATAAATTTCAATTATTCTTAAAGTCAAACATCTAAATACATTGAGAAAAAAAAGGTTATAATGGTTTTATAAAGAAAATGTTTCTACAAAATGTTTTCTTTTTTTGTGAATGTAACTTGGACATGATCTTATGCGATTCACCCTTATTGGATATTACACTTATAAGGCAAGACCAGGTTGCTTTCACTAACAGCATTATGAGGCATCACAACGCTGGATGGATGCTCTTGATGAAAAGTCTTGAACAATCATGCTGTTAATGAAGAATGATCAAGCTGTTTTGCAGGGTATGATCATGCAAGAACGATCATAATTAGCAGTTGATGCTTTACCTGTCTTATCCGTGGCTTTGCATTACAAACAGGAAGTGCATTACACCCTGAATCTCCATTGAATTATTTAGTCCTCATATACTGACTGTTTTGCTCAGTGACACAGCAGTCAGTGTAGCCCTTTGTCCGGCCTTCATAATGAATTACTGATGACTTCCAGCCGTTTTGTGGTCTTTCGTGAAGGCCAAGTGTCAGCCAGCCTTTGTGCCTTTTGATAGCAGCTCTTCTAGCAATCTAGAGCTTTATCATAACAGAACGGAAGTTTTTTCTCTCTCTCTCAGTATACTCACTACTGATTATAAACCCAGTCTATAGTTGATTATCTCTATGTGTGGATATAATGCAGGGCCATCATTGTCCCGCGCACGGGGTGAGGAGGCCCACTTATACAAATTTTGTCCCAATCCCTATGAATTTTAGCAGTGGCCTTGGTGATATGAACATATTGTGTTGGCATGCTGATTTGGTTTGTTACACTTTGCTCTAGAATATTTGATTCTGTTTGCTAGTCACATTTGGGATGGTCAAAATTTTTTTTCACCATTGTTCATAGTAACGTGCTGGTGATACTTTAATGTATTTTGTATCAATCTTAATGTGTGACTTTGTGGCTAAATGTCAAAATTTAGATTTAGGTTTAGACCGAAAGATAATGAGGTGGAACAGAAACCACTGGTCTGAATGAAAGACGGGCCTTCAGAGACTCTTCTGGAAGTTTGCCTTCATACATAATGCATGCAGAGACAAACAAGAAAGTGCATGCAGTGTTTTTATTCTCTTTTTCTAGTTTCTTTGGCTGGAAGACTGATGTGTTCAGTTTGAAAAGGAAATGGATGTGACTTTTCTTTTTTTTACTGGCTGAAGACTTTTCTCAGCTCTGTGTGTTGGGTGTTGTAGGAGTGAGTCAGTATCTGAGCCAACTGCTCCATTAACCTTTACTCAACAACCTCACTGAACCAATGTCACGATTATGTTCAGTTTAGTTCAGTTCCTGTCATGTCTGACTCTGTTATGAGCTCTCATTAGTTACCATGGTTTCTAATTAGTTAATCCTTGTCCAGCTGTTCCTGTTTAGTTCCCTCATTTACCATGTGCGGAGTCCTGATTCTGTTCTTTGTCGGTTATTATCTTGTGTTATGTGTTGTTCTACACCCGAGTTCTCAGTGAAGTCTTCTTTGAAGTTTGAATCTCACGCCCGTGTTCCTCGCTCCTCGACAGCTCGTGACAATGCATCTGAGGAAATACGGACACAACCGTTTCAGCCTTTCGACACTGTTATTACTGAAAATCGAGAATATGTCCTTTAAGACTCGAAAAAGTTTTTAATAGTTATGTATCAGGTATTGTGAATAAGTGGAAATAATTTGTTTAATAAATTTGAAATCAAGAAATAATGCGCACACAACACATTTAACCTCTGAAATGTGACAGATTTCCTTATGAAACAAAACATATTGGCAAGATAAAATGTAGGGTTATGTTAGTGGAAAAGTAAGGTCATTTAAGGGTTAGCGAAAGTAAATTGAATGAAGCTGTGAAATAACACTTTTCTGTAGAATAACTTGCACTGTTGAAACATGTACAATAAGGGATCAGTGTTATTTTAGTACAGGGTTTCTGAGTCTTAAAAAGGTCTTAAAAAGTCTTAATTCGCCTTCCACAAATTAAGGCCTAAAAAGTTCTTAAATCTGAGCAGAAAGTCCTAAATTTGTAAAATCATGGCATTAAATGTTGCATGCACTAAAAAAAAGAATATCTTCTAGTATTTTTGTTTTGTTTTCCAGTACAAATATCTAAACATCAAGATACATTTACTTGATGCAAATTGAACATGAAGTCTTCTTTTCTGAGAAATAATAATAAAAAAAATATATGTGAGTTTATGTATAAAGCAAGAACAAATATGGCTATGGGGTATGACAATCTTGGAATTAAGCTGATTGAGACTATTGGCAGATATTTGTTATTGTTTTAGTCATAAACTTGCCTAATTTTATAATTTTCTTATAAATATTGACATTGTTCCATTCAATTTATTATTTTACTTGGTCTTAACTTTATCATTATAAAACCTGCATAAACCCTGTAGTAGTATTTATATGCTATTATAGTATCTATTATATTATGTATTATAATAGCTTTGTCATTTTTGTTTAAGTTTTTGTATTTTTTTTTTCTGTGCTTTTGACATTTTTATTAGTACTTTAAAAAAAATGTTTAGCTTTGATTTATTTTTTATTTATTATTAAACTTACTTGGAAACATTATTATTATTTCTAATTTTCTGTAAAGTTTTTTGAGTTTAAGTGTTGTATTTTATTTTATTTCAGCTTTATTTTATTTTATTTCAGCTTTATTTCAATTATTAATTTCAGTTAATAATTTTAGTTTTAGTTAGCAATAACCACTGCCAGGGACATTTATTAGAGACATAAATTGAGTCATTTTTAATTTGATGTTGTCTTTAAAGTAATTACTCACAATTTAAGTTTGATGAATCACAAATCTTAATCGATAATATGAATATCAATCAAAACAACAAAAAGAGTGAAAGCTTTATATATTACATATAAAGACTAGCAAAACCAAGCATAATTTTT
Organism: Sinocyclocheilus anophthalmus; assembly: GCA_018155175.1. NCBI lineage: Eukaryota > Metazoa > Chordata > Actinopteri > Cypriniformes > Cyprinidae > Sinocyclocheilus > Sinocyclocheilus anophthalmus. The sequence continues at coordinate 264,966 of JADLZN010009952.1, forward strand.
CCATCCATTTTTTCCAAAAGCACTATTTCAGTTTTAGTAGAGTACTTCAGCAGTAGCCACAGAGCAGTGGGCAGCCATTTTTGCTGCCAATCACTTTGGGATCAGAGAGATAGGCTAATGACTGGAAACGAGGTCACGTCCGGTAGGATGCTCTGCAGTCTACTGTAGTGACTCCCCTGGGAGGCCAAGAGCCAGTGAGGATGTGTCCAGTGAGGATGTGGAGCTCAAGGACACATGCTGTAGGGGGTGTGTGTGTGTGTGTGAGAAAGGGAGAGATGGAGAGAAGTGAAGTGAAGTGGTGTCCCATACTCGTAATTTGTGCTCTGCATTTAACCCATCCAAGAGCACACACTCAGCAGTGAGTAGTGAACACACGCGCGCACACACACACACACACACACACACACACACACAGCCATTTTTGCTGCGGCTCTCTCTCTCTTAAGTCCGACTCTCTAACCATTAGGCCACAACTGCCACGGAGAGGGAAATGTGTGTGTGTGCTTGTATGGGGCCTCATCATCAAAGATTTGATTACTTCGGCAACCTTAAACACAAAACCTCGCCATATTTTCCTCTGTATTACATGGAATTATATTTTTGTCCCTAGAATTTAGGTATTTTCTGTGCAGTGGCTGTATTTTGGATCGTGACATTTCTCAGCATTATGAAAATGTTGACTTCTAAACAGCTGTTCCGTGTCTGTGAGCTTTCAGACATCAGCGAGTTCGATTTCTGGCTCCTTCACAAGCGTCTAAATAGCCTGATTTGCTTGAGCAAATGTCAAGCTATTTTTCTTTGTGTTCTCAAGCTATATATCCAAATACTGAGTGAAGCACCTAATCTATCCCATTGTACACTGTGCTGTGTTCTGTCGTGAGAACGTCAGCCCCTAAATGTCACTTTTTTTTTTTTAGCCTTTTTTTTAGCTTTTAGGGGTAAAACAGCTTGTCACTGGTCCAGTACCCTCAAAGAGGCACCTTTGCTTCTATTAGTATGTTAAGGGTATGGAAAAAAATACTATGGACAGCAACAGTTACCGTCAACTGTTTGTTTTGGAGTATATACTTTTTTTAATAGCTACTAATTCAAAATGTTATTTAGCATAGATGCATTAAATTAATCAAACGAAGACATTTAAAATGCAAAATATTTTTATTTCAAATAAATGTTCTTTTGAACTTTCTATTGATCAAATAATCCTGAAAAACATGGTTTCCACAAAAATATTAAGCAGCTAACTGTTTTAAACATTGATCTTAATACTGTTTCTTGAGCACAAAATAGAAGAATGATTTCTGGAGGATCATGTGACACTGAAGGGATGAATGCTGAAAAATCAGCTTTGCCATCACATTAATAAATTACATATTAAAATATATTAAAATAGAAAACTGTTATTTTAAATTGTAATTAATTTTGCTACAATATTACTATTCTTACTGTATTTTTATCAAATAAATACAGCCTTGGTGAGCATGAGAGGCTTCTTTCAAAACCATGCTCAAACTAATTTATTTTCACAGTTTCTTTATAGTGTTCTCTGAATTTTAGCTGGGTATGAGAAACTGGGATGGGGACAAAATGACACACTTCACCTTTAAGAATGCTTAATGGAAATGTTCAGCAGCATAGACATCCTAAAGGGAGTTTTCCGCCAATTAAAGGGAGTTTTTCCCGTGTGGGAGAATTACAAGGATGTTTTTTTGTAGCATGGCGAATGAAGATCAGCTCAAGAGCATGTCTCTCTAGATTTTACTCACCCAGACATCTTGGACGATTAGTTTGGTAACAGAACACCCCTCTAACCACTCATTCACCAGCCCACAAAAGTGTTTGTAGAATTATTTACCAACCTGCACATCAAGCAGCCAAAGACCTGGAGATATTTATCCAGAGCAGGCACAGTGCTGCCCGTTCAAGAGAGAGGAAATGGGAAGGAGAAGGCAGAAAGACTGATATCTCCTCCCGTTTCTGTGCGGTCACAATCTGCTGTGTGATTCAGAACGTGTTCCCGTGAAATCAGTCGTTACAGATGGACACACACAACAAGACAGCCCGCCTGGGATTTGTCACTGCATCCCTTCACTATATCAGAACAATTTGCTCTGGGTCTTTGAAAGCTCCAGCCAGGCTCACATTAAAGTTGTATCCTGGATGTTATTTAGCTGGATTCCATTTCCAGGTACAAGTGGGTATCTTTAAGTACTTTGTGATTCAATTTCATTCATTTCAATCAGTCACAGTCCAATTCCAAAGTGATTCTCAGAGCGTCTGATTTTTTCTTGTTTTCGGTGTAAATGCACTGTTTTACAGTATACAGTACATGCTGCTGGAGACACATACCATTTTGTCTTATGTATACTTTTTCTTTTTTTTTTAAAAATCAAATGCTGAATTTGTGTGGATCGATCCAGAATCGTTTGAAAATTAATAATGATGCATTGGTGCAAAATGGAAAATGGCACTTACATATTCTTTTTTTTTCTTCTATGCAATAATGATCCAAATGCGGTTTCCTTGATCCGATCACAGTACATTATACTTAGTTTTTCAAGTGTTCATGTGCTATCTGATTATGAAACGATCAACCAAAATTGCATGTTAGATGTAAAGGGGGCTTCTATAGGAAGTAAATGTGTGAAAGGAAAAGGAGAACCACTCACAGACCATTTGGCTTTTCTTTGAGTGCATTTAAATTGCATATGTTTGTTTAAACAGGTTAAATGCTTTTAAATATAATGCTTGAATGCACTCTAACAGAGGAAAGATTAGGTTTCAGTGTTTTATTACGTTCACTTATCTGAATGTACTTATTTACTGTAAGCTGAAACTGGATATCTAAGAATGGCCCATGTGGTATATGGCACTTGTTGTTCTCTATTCTGTTTGATTTGACTAAAAGATTCTACATTGAAACTTTACTTTTTTAGGTGGTTCTTTATGGTCTGCAATAGAGCTGTGCGATTTTGAAGAAAAATGTGATATGCCTCCACTTGTTAAAAATAATCGGAATATTCGATATGCAATACGATATTGCTTAAAGTGTGGAAAAACCCTACTTTAAAGTTATATTCTTAAAAATATTTAAAAAAAGGAAATATATCCATTACATAGCCAATTGGGTTCGCAGTTCTTTTCTTTGGAAGGAAAAGAAAGACTCAATACTATAACTTCTGAAAGTGCCCAGCACAGTGTTTTAGCATACATAAAAAGTAATGTCACAAATAAGAAAATGTCATTTTAACATCAGGGTGAAACATAACAAACAAAAAAAAAATTATGACCAACTAATTTATATACTTGCTGAAACTTTGCTTTCTCCTAACATGCACTTCTAGTAGCTCATACTACCACAGCAAACAACCTATTAGTCTGTGAAATGTTTCAAACATGAGAAAGGCAAGTGAACGTCCGTAAGAAAACAACAGACCTTTATGGGACCAGTTGACACAGCACATAAGATAAAAATAAATACAGTAGTTTGTGTCACCGATAATCAGTAACATCGTACACCAATCACACATGTTGGTACACTCACACCCTAAACCACCCTGCAATGAATACAATTTAGATTAATCTTTGTTATAGCCATTTTGTTGTTTGATTAACATCAGTGACCTATTCAGCAGCACGTATTTATAGGTGCTGTCTCTTTAATACCAAATGCACGGACCTAATACTGACACACATCTGGTTTCTTTCTCAGCTGTTTACATTCATTTTTAAACATAACCGACTGCGTTAACGAGAATGATCGTCGAGACGGGTACTATTGACATAATTATGTGTGTATGTGTCTGTCCAAATAGGTGTTTGCGAAATGCGCTTCACAACCGGTGTTTGCGCGCTGTCTGAAACGCTTGCATCTCTCGTGGTGAGCACGCTTTGCACATGTGCAGCCAGAACAGAAGAGACGCGTGTGAGATGCGGCTGCTGCGCGCGCTTCCACCGGTGTGTGTCAGACAGCAAGACGAGACTGCAAAGAGTTGTTTTCTGCAACTTATTGCATTTAACTCTTTTTAACGTCAAGCAATTTTCTGCTATATGCGTCGAACTAAAACTGTCCTTTTGCAACGTTTTGTTTTAAGTAGCCTATTATTAAAATTATGATATCGCACGCCCTTGCGATATGCATATTGCGATATTTACATTTGCGATATTTCGATAATTTCGATATATCGTGCAGCCCTAGTCTGCAACAGAATCAGATCCTATTATTCATTTCCTTGGGGAATCTTGAGTTCTTTGCTGGTACATGAGGTCAAAAAGAAAAGACATCAGCTATTTAAATTCTAAATGCCCTCTGCATTTTTACTCCCCTCAACCAGACAGGAAGGAAGTTCGTGCATCCGTGTGCTTTCCCACCATTCACGCCAATCTAACAGGAAGTGATGTCACACAGAGGTACATACAGATTGCGCAGTGCTCACTGGCACATGACTAGCCCATTAGTCATGTCTGATTTGTGATTAAATAGTTAGAATAAACCAGTTATTTTTAATGACTCTGTCAAACTGGTTTGCAAAACTGAGACCTTTAGGTAAAATGGTATGCAGATGACTAGGCACAGATGAAATATGCCGACACATTTCCTTGCGGTTTTTGAGATAAAATCTCAAAACATGGCAAAATGTGTTAAACTGCGGAACCCGAGAAATCTACTGAGTAGGGTGTAGATTTCTTGTGGGCCTGGAAATGACTCAAACAGATCACTGAATCATTTTGAACCTGTTCTTTGAAACCTAATGATTTGTTAAAGTGAATCAGACATAACATAACCGTGTCAGTTAGTTTCAGTTTCAGTGCAATGTGCCCTTCAAGTAGAGTTGGAAATATTGTAATGACAAGTTTCAAGCACATGAGTGGCCAATCAAAGTTGTATTTACAAATGGGAAACTCAGAATTCTATATGATACACAAGTTGCCGAAACATGGTGGAAACCCTGATCTATAATATAGGTGATATTGAATCTTTAATCCATATAGAGATCATTTAGTGAAAACCAAGTATTTTGCACATGGTGTTAATCACTTAATATTCACGTTTTGCTTCACATACAGCTGTGATGCCATGCTTAAGTGATAGAAATTAATATTTTTCTTTTTGGATTAGATGTAATCAGTAGCTGAAAACAAAGCAAAAAAATTATATTGTGAATAATAGATGTTCACAATATCATTATTTTGTTTTGTTTTTAAGATACTTCAATGTCACGATTCCGACTTGAACGCATGACCTGTTGTAATAACGAACATCTGAGTTTTGCTGGTGCACTTGAAGGCAGTGCAAGTCTCAGATTTATTGTATTAATCATTGTTCTCCTTGTTTGTGGTATAGGTTCCTGTAGCGCACTGTTTCGGTCCCGCCGGCCAGAAGAAGAGGTTCTGTTGTGTTTGCCGAAAGCATCTGGAAGGCAGTTCAGCTCTGCGCTGTGAAGGTGTGTGTGTTTTTTTCTCTCTATAGTATGATGGCATCAGGATGTTTTCACCCTAGTAATGATTCCAATCACTTTATTTAAGGGCATTGATCACATGACATGAGCTGACTTTGCCACAAACAGAATACCAAACTTGTCCAAATAAACAAATTTGAGCTCAATTCTGACCGTTTTTCTGTCAGAATGAATGCATTTCAAACAGGTTAGTCAATCATAACAGAAGTCATTTACATTTTGTCTTAAAGGGATAGTTCACCCAAATTAAAATTCAGTCATGATTTACTCTCCCTCTTTTTGTTCCAAACCTGTATGACCATCTTTTTTCAGTGGAACATAAAAGAAGATTTGTGTGTGTGTCTATACTATGGAAGTAAACTAAAACTGTTTGGCTACCATCATTCTTCAAAATATAGAGTGAATAAATGATGAAAGAATTTCTTTTTTTGGTTGAACTGTCCCTTTAAAGCTGTAGTAGCAAAAGCAGTCTGTTTAATTATAAGGGTCAGAGAGAAGGTGGAAAATGTTCATGTCAAGTCTCGACTTAAAAGTGGTCTTTTGGGAAAAGAACCAAAATTGCTAGAAAGGTGTAGGTATGGCCTATTGAAAGTATGTCAGTTGCTGTTGGTTAGATATTTTTTCCTTTGCTGATACACATTAATGGGATAATTCACCCAAAAATGAAAATTATGTCATTAATTATTCACCCTCATGTCATTTCAAACTTGTGAGACCTTCGTTCATCTTCAGAACAAAAATTTAGATATTTTTGATGAAATCCAAGAGCCTTCTAACCCTGCATAGACAGCAACAGAACTAATACGTTCAAGGCTCAGAAAGGTAGTAAGAACATCATTAAAACAGTCCATGTAACATCAGTGGTTCAAAAGTAATTTTATGAAGCGATGAGAGCAATGGTTTGTGCTAAAAAAAACTAGTTTGTTTTAAAAAATAAAGTTGTTATTTTTGTGCACGTAACTCAAAGCTTCATAACATTATGGTTGAGCCACTGATGTCACATGGACTATTTAATGATGTTCTTACTACCTTTCTTGGCCTTGAACGTGGTTCAGCTGCATTGCTGTCTATGGGAGGGTCAGCAAGCTCTCAGATTTCATCAAAAATATATTAATTTGTGCTCCCAAAGGAATGAAGGTCGTATGGGTTTGGAATCAATGAGGGTGAGTAATTAATGACAGAATTTTTATTTAGGAGTGAAACTATCCCTTCAAGATGGTTTGCTGTTCAGGCTGGTTTGGTTTGCTGGTTTTAGAGGTGTTTTTTTATTTTTATCTCTTTTTTTTACAGTTTTTTCAGTTCTTTGACCAACTAAACTAGCTCAGCCAGGCCAGCAAACCCCAGCTCTAAAAAGCTTAATGGATGACAACTATGGCAAGTTAAGCAGGTTTATCCCCCCCCCCCCCCCCCCCACACCCCCACAGTGTTGTGGTTGTTTCTGTGCCTCAACAGCTTTCTGCCCTTATTTTGAATAATCAGATATCATCCAATGTATGCCTGAAACCTTTGTTGTTTTTGGTTCGACTCAAACCATCTGGTCTTTTTTTTTTTTGTTATTGACCCGCTCATTTGTCTGCTGCTGTGGCTCGTCCCTGTTTGGAAAAGTCAGCTGTTGGCAGTTGCGAAAAATGGCACCAGCCAATGGAATTTGGCAGTGGGCTGACACTTCTACAGACAGCCACGTGAAAAGAAAACCAACATTGCACATCCAAACTCTATCTCTTCTATTTCTCTTCCTCTCTCTGTGCTTACAAAAGGCACAAATGAAGCTCAGAAGAAAAGTCGGTCTTTAATTCCCACGCCCACTCAAACATTTGTTACAGCAACAGATTGTCACCTTTTTCCTCTAGCAGACCTGTAACACCTCACAGGCAGTACTAGTTCATCACATTTCCTCTGTCCTATGGAAATAAAAATGAATTTACCAACTGTTTTGCCTCATGTTTGCTTAGTGGATAAACTACAAAAGCCCGGACTCCCAGGATCTTGCCCCCAGTAACAGCAACCATCACATGCCTCCCTAGCACACGCAGGACGCACTGAGCTACACGTTCACAGCGACTGTGCCCCGTTCAGCGTTAGCGACTGTCGTGTCTGCCACCAAGATGGAGGGCAAGACATTGTGAGTATGAGAACCAGGACTGCACCATCTACTGATGTATTAACCTGACTAAAGCCAGTACACAAGAGAATAAAACCATGGCTGACCTCCACTTGCTTTAATTATATAAATATAAATGAACATAAATTGTTTTATTTCATAAATTAGAGCTTGCATTAACTGAACATGTTACATAATTTACCAAATTTTAAAGTCATTGATGTATAATGCAAAATGATTTCTGGCGTTTTGACAGATCCTTATCTGGACTTTTCTATACTTCAGAAACGCTCCCACAGCAAAGGATTCTAATAGGGATTAGAATTGAAAAAAAAAGAAATATAATTTTATTTCCCCTTGAGAAAATAGGTTGTGACACAAGTGAGAATTGGAGAGAGAAACAAGAAACTCCAAGCTTACTCTAGTGGAATAATTCATAGGTTGTTATTTATTGAAATGGGTGACTAGATTGCAAGGTTGCAGCCTGTTTTCTTTTATATTTTCACCTTACAAGAGGCAGAATAATAAAAAAAAACACAGTGATTGATGAAACAAAGAGCTTTTGCCACTGAAGTTGCGTTACAACATTTTACTGACAAAAAAGAGAGATGGAAAATTTACAAGCCCGTCCACCTAAGTGATGGATAATAATTATATATAGTGCATCCTCTTAGAAACATCTGAGACGTGAAAAGGTGTAAAGGGCAAAAAATCACTACATTAGTCAAACAAGTTTGAAGACTGAAATTGTTCCCTAGTACTCAAGATAATTTACTTTATTAGAATATGATCGTATTATAATTAGATTAACTTACTTATAAATAAAATTATATAATCGGATCATTTCTAGATCAAACTTTATCCTACCCCTAAAATTTAAGGGAAATGACAGGTTGATAAGAAGAGTAACACAGATGTTGATCCAGGAGCAGGTCCTGGGTTAATCACATTCCCTAGCTTTATTTTTGCTCTAGATTGTGTTATTGGCCACATGGTTTTTCCTAACCCATCATCCCCTCCTGCTCTAATAGGACACGTACCAGCACCACTGGCGGGAGGGGAACATGTCCTCAGGTGCACGCTGTGAGGTGTGTCGTCGCACCTGCAGTTCTTCGGACACCCTGGCTGGCATGAGATGCGAGTGGTGTGGGGTTACAGTAAGTGTGTGGTTTTTAAAGTTCACCCAATCTTTACTTGTCTTATAATTCAACGCTTTCAGTTTGCCTGTTGTCGGTTGTATTCATCACATAAACTTCTTCATTATTTAGTTATAAGAATGAAGGTGAGTTGGCTTTCAGACTGTCGTGTCTCACAATGAATCAATCTGTTATTTAACAGGTGCAATGTAGGATGCAGCTCCCTTCAGCACTCACAAAATTGTACTCCATTAAAGTTAATATGGGGGGGGGGGGGTTGCCTGGTTTCTTGGTTTTAGCATGGTTAGGTGCAACATTAACTTTATCAACTTCCAAAACCATTACTATGGCCTGAAATGGAAAATTCCAAAATTGTTGAACATGTATTACTTATAGGCTCCATTTTTTTATAGCAAAAATAGAGTAATATGTGGAATATGATTACAATTTACATAACTTTTTTATTTTATTTTAATATATTTAAAAATGTAATTTACTCCTGTGTTGCAAAGCTGAATTTTCAGCAGCCAGGCTTCAGTGTCACGTGCTCCTTCAGAAATCATTTTAATATGCTGACTTGTTGGTCAAGAAACATTTCTCATTATTATCAGTGTTGAAAAGTTGTTCTTGTGGAAACTGTGATGCATTTTTATTTTTCGTGATTGTTTGATGAATAGAAAGTTCAAACTAACAGCATTTATTTGATATAGAAAGCTTTTGTAACATTATAAATGCCTTTACTTCACTTTTGATCAATTTAATATGTCCTTACTGAATAAAAGCATTAATTTCTTTCAAAAATACTAATAATCAATCAGTCAATCTTACAGACCCCAAAATTTCAATGGTAGTGTTGTGTTTGTCCTCGTGATGCCTTTTTCCAAATCAATTGTCAATACGTTCATTTTACATTCTGCATTTTTGTCATTAAATGTATGACTGTGCTCCAAATCACTCATGTATGAGTTTCCATTTCACCAAGAATGCTTAATTAGAAGTCACCTGCCTATGTAGGTAGGCAGTGAGGCAGGTTTTGGTAGAGTGCCATTGTGTAAATAGTATCGCAGGAGGGCGTTCCAATGACTTACTCTCCACCTTTTCCCGCATTGTTTAATTTAGCTCCTGGGGATAAAAAGCTCTACTCTACTGCACTTCAGCTATCAGACCATGTCTGTCTGAACACTAGCATGCATTTTATCCCCTCCCCAGCAAGTTTTTCATCATGTAGGTTAGTAGATGATGTAAGCACCAGTGCCTGAGCAGGTTTTTTGAGGACAGAGACTGCAGGGTACAGATTTGAAATGGCTGTTTGCAGCCCAAATACTTTGAAAGCATAAACCTCAAGGATTTAGAGGGATTTGAGAACAAAGGCACAAGGACTTACACACACACACACACTGTAGCTGTACTTTTATTTTAGTCGAGTTGGTGTGGTCTAGTGGCCAAAGCTCTATTTTGGTAACCGAAATGTTGTTGGTTGAAACCCTGCAAAGGTCAGTCCGTGCTCTTTAGCAAATCACCTAGCCTCTGGTTATGTAGCACACTTACTACCGGGACAATCCTCCTATATCGTGCTTTGATTTTTTTTTTTTTTTTTTTATAAATTACTGTCGCTTGTAATCTCTTGGCTCGACCACTTATCTATGTTTATATGTTTGCAGGCACATGCGTCATGTTACATAATCATACCCCCAGAGTGCGGCATGGGGCGGTTGCGGAACATGATTCTTCACCCCAGCTGCGTGCGGATCTGCTCGCGGAACTTCAGCAAAATGCACTGTTACAGAATCTCGGAAAATTCCCACCACAGCGAGATGGGTAATGCCTGGACAGGTTCACATTCTCACTGAAATCTGCAGTAGCCCCTCACTGCAGAACAAAGATCCAGTTGGCTTGTTGGATCCACATCCTAGGGGGTGGAGATTGGTATTGTTTAGGGTGGATCTCTGGGAGATGGGTTTTTAGGTGGATATGGGTGGGTTTAGGGATCATGGGGTTGAGACGGGTAGGTTTAGGTATATGTAAAGTGGGAAGAGTTGGATCTGGATCCAACCACACCCCCTGGATCTTTGTGTGTTCTGCAGTGAGGACCATCTCGAAATCTGAGTGGACACCTTAAACTGAAAAATGTTCAGGTTTACAAGTTCTGTGGACAGCATGTGTGGCATGCTGTTCATTAGCACAGACAATCATTTTTACTTATCCGTCACCTTTGTAAAGTAAAATTGTGTTTATAGTAATGCACTTAAAAATAATTACAGATTTGGAGTCTGTGAGAATAAAAAAAAACAGAAAGACTTTTACTCAACAAGGATACATTAAATTAATCAAAGTGACAGTAAAGATATTTATAATTTGTAATGTTAATGTTAAAGATTTCTGTTTCAAATAAACGCTCCTGAAGTCAAAAATATTAAGCATCATAACTGTTCATCATTGATAATAAAGAATGTTACTTAAGCGCATTCAGCATTTGGTATTATTTTTGAAGATCATGGTGGCACGGAAGACTGTAGTAATTGAATCTGAAATTACACATTTTCATCACAGGACTAAATTATATTTTAAAATATTTAAACAAAAAAAACTCTTTATTTTTAATTGTAGTAACATTTCACAATATTAATGTTTTTTACTGTATTTATGATCAATTAAATGCAGCCTTGGTGAGCCTAAGAGACTTCTTTCAAAAGCATCTTTAAAAAAATCCTATTGACTTAAAGGTGTTGGAATAGTAGTGTATGAGTATAGTGGGTATACATTAAAAAAGCTGGCTAAAACATTCTTTTAGTGACGGAACTGCTGTTGTAGACAGATGAAATGGTATTCTTGCACAGATAATATATGAAAGTTACAGTGATTATTTTGGCAATAACTTTGCATAGTTTATCAATCTAGTCTTATGATACACGCATAATTGGGAAGTCTGTGGTGTGAGTTGTGTTTTATATCCCTTAGCCGTGCACAATAGATTTCCATTGTAAGAGTATTACTGAACACTTGATTTTTACTTGTTCTTACGAACTGGGAGACGTATCACAATTGTTTTCTTTGGTACTTGACAGCTTGTCACAGATGTATTGAACTTGTATTGAACTCTGAACATTTCTTCAGTCTCAGTGAGCACAATAATTCTATTCTGCTTTAATTACTACTTTCTGCGATTAAATGTGTAAGCCTGGAAATAAGATGGTTGGGAAATTGCACATTTAATGCCCCTTAATTCATTGTTAAGAGTGTCATGTTCACCTCTGAATATCAAATAACAAGCTCACATGTCTGCGAATGCTAATATAATAGAGAAGTGTTTTCTCCAGATAACCTGGATGATGTTGATACTCAGAGTCCAGTAACTTCAAAGGAAACTCAGTCTACGGGATCACCTGACACGGGTACAAACCTGGGCAAAAATCATATGGATAATAGTAATCACCTTTGCGCCCATATTAATCTCCTTTCTCCTGGCCCACAGGTAAACAGACGCTGAAAGTTTTTGAGGGTGACGATGCAGCTAAGCGGAATCAGTTTCGTTTGGTTTCAATCCCTCGAATAATCAAGAATGAGGAAGTAGTGGTGAGATGTTTTGTACCTAATCGGGTTTCACCTGAATTAAACTTTTACATTATATACCTCAGAATTGTTATTATAAATCCATGGTTGAATAATGCTGATTTCTATACTTCCTGTCCTGACAGGAAGCATCCCTCAGAGCGTTCTACATCCCAGATGAACCGCAGGATTACGAGCTACAGAGTTACAGCCAACAGGGACTGTTTACAGATGACATCATCAACCGTAACGGCACACCAGACAACAAGCCCATTTTTAAGGATACCGTGTCTGATTCCTGGCTGCTCAGATCAAAACCCAGAGAAGTGGAAGTGATGAAGATTTATCCCGGCTCGCTCAAGTGAGCTCGACTTCTGCTTTTAGTGCATATTTGCTGTTTTGTTTTGTGTTGTCAGGCTTTCATAAATACATAGATTCACAAGGAATATTAGAGATTAAATACATTGAGTCATTTATTTAACCAATCAAGCAGGGGTGCCTTAAGATAACCAAAGGCCCCTGGGCTACAGCATTACAGTAGGCCCCCCTGACCCCACCCCCCACACCCATTTGCCTCCACCAGAGTGAATACCTCTTTTTTTTCTTTCGAGGTTTTTAAGCTTCCTAAAACAATTATTTGTCAGAAATTTCGTTTTTTTGTCTTGTTGTCAGCAAAGGTTAAACATTCACAACAGTGTTTGCAAAAAGTAGATTTAAGCGAATCGGCAAATTCACTCTTTGCCACAAGGTGGCGCTTGTGGAACAGCAGAATTATAGCCGTTACATTAAGTAAACACTACATTATTACGGGCATTATACGGAGGTAATATGAAAGGAAAATGCCATCAGAACTTTCCTGGCCGAAATGTGAGTTTACAGGTATGATTTCAACACCATAAATTACATAAAATATGAATTATTCATCATCAGTAGATTGGAACAACACTTGGCAAGCTGTCATAAATGTGAGCTATTTGGTGATTGCTAACTGTGTTTTTATTTTGAAACATGACGTGCTCACGTTTAATTTAGTTAAACCACAGCCGTATAAGTTTAATGATCACATTTAAGCAATGGGACAATTCCTATTTTTCCATCCCCAGATTTAAAATTGAGACTTTGAAGCAGCACTATTTATGGAACACAGATTACATCCAATCAAGTTACTGAACTCTCACTGTATGACGTTACAGAACGTTGTCCGGTCCAGTTCCTTTCACACAGCAGTGTTGTGTTTCTGTTAATCTGCGTGTTGACATAAACATACTCTGGTGCTGTGGTTATTTATTTACTAGCGAATGCATTGTACATTCCGCTTACAGTATATCGATGGAACACGTTGGAACATACCAACTATACAAACTGTGTAGGGAGAACCTAAACTGAGCCATTCACTATATAGACTACTACAACCAGTGCGTCACTGAAAATGAGTGTGTGAGTTTGTTTACAAAATGCTATTGTCACTGCTGCAAATTCCCATATAAATAATTATTCAAAAAATATAATGTTCCGTGCAAGACAGTGGGTCCCCTTTGCCGTGTAGGCCCCGGGGCTCCGCCCCTGTCATGCAAGTAAACGAAAACAACGCATGTGCATTCTCAAAAAGACGCTCAGCCAGTTCTGATTTAGTTCCTGTATATTCTTTGGGGAAATAAAGAGAACCAACAGACAATACTGTGTCTAGCAATGTAACTACAAATGTCGTAACTTGAGCCAGTATTGAGACTGCTGTATCACTCACAAGTTTCATTTGCAATTGTTTGTAGAGTCAGCGAAAAACCGCCATCGTTGCTCATGTGATAATTGGTAAACGTATCATTGATAGAAAACACAACATAAAACATCCAAAGAGGGGCATTAAGGCCCCACGTTTTGACTGTTGAGGGCATTCTAATGGTATTGCAGCTCGCACTTTGTTATTGTTTGTAGGCGATACATATTGCACACCACTATTTTATAGTTACTTTATATAAATAAGCAGAACACAATGGAATTATTTTAACATACAAAATGGTGTTCTATAAAATTTTAGAGGCTAACACATCGTAAAGATGTGCAGTTCTTATGTAAATATGGGAGATACAGCTTACAGTTTACTTATCTAAAGGTTTTATGGCACATCAGTCCTCTCGCTTTTCCAAATAAACCCTAAATCATCTCCAGACATCGCAAGGAAATTGACAATAGCAGTGTCGTATGCCACTCGGCGAGGGCAAGTGTATATAAAACCCATCAAAACACACATGGCACGACTGATGACAAACTTGCTGTTGTGTGTCTGGTTGCCACGGAGATGGAGTGACACAGCATCCATGTTGTTGCCATGCCAGCAGGAAATGGATCACAAATGCTGATGGAACCTCGTTGCCTACAGAAACTCGCCAGGAAACCTTTAGAGTTCATGAAAAGAATAGCAGTGCCACTCATGTGCTTGATGTTTCCATTAGATCAGACCTTTTGTTTTGTTAATGCGGGTCTGGAACTAATGAAGTATTTTGTGTTTTATTAACAGTTTTGAGTCAGGGAGGCAGTGAGTAAGACTTAACACATGCTGCCAGTTAGCGCCACAATCAGACGTGAATGTTCTTATGCAATATTTGACCACAGTAAAACAAAACATTGTCTGAAGTTTCAGTGGCAGACCAGTGTGTGATTTTATACGGTGCCAGATCACTGATGAATCATGGGATGGAACGTTTTTCAATGCTTAACGTATTCAAATGTTGGCGTAATGAGGAAAGTTCTTTCACGTGGGTTTCAGGGTTGGAGTCACCTCAGTTACTGCTGGGAAAAGCAACACAGTCGACTCAATCGTAAAGGAAGTGCTGGCACAAACAGGAAAACAGGTACCTTGGAATTGAATTCTCAAAAACACAACTTAGGTTTATTTGAATAAACCCTTTAACCCTACGTATTAGTACGGTACCTCAAAACGTAGAAATCTGTTCCATTATAAGCCATCAAAATATTTTTTGCTTACCACATAGCAATCACACCCTTGTATCCTAGTAGGAACTTTTGCTCAGGCAAATGCCACAATATATTTTTCAGAAAATGCAAAAAATGTAGTTATTTGTAATTTATGTACAATTTGTATGTTAATCCACATGGTTTCTGCAAATGTCCATAGAATGAAAACCCTGCTGACTTCAACCTTGTAGAAGTTTTCATGAGCAGCAAACAAGGTAAGATGTCTTGCATAGGTTGTATATATTTTCAATAAATAAATGTTTAGTTATATATATAACTATATGACAGTGTATACAGTATGTATGGATCCAGTTGGTGGAGCAATTATCAAGCATGTAAAATACTTAATCAGGGAAAAATGAGATTTTCTAGCAAAGTGTTAAAATTAGTGTTGCAAAAATTACTACAACTTGCCAGAAGCTACAGAATAAATAATGAAAAGATCGTCTGGATATGTTGGGTCGTTAGGTTGACCAAAACAAACTAAGTAATTAACATGGAAAAAATGTGTTTGACATGTAAAGGTTACATAGTCAAATTGGAATCATATACTATATATATATCTTATCTATGTAGTGTGCGCACATAATTTTTATGACTATATACATATTTTTATATCTTAATTGAATTTATTGCTAGAACATTTTTTTATATTTTATATTCATTAAATTCAAAACTACATACAGTAATAGTAAATATGATTTACCTGGTTTTTATGTCATTGTCTCCAAGTATCTTTAAGAGTCTGATTGATATTAAAGGCATTTGTTGTGCAAACCCTTACAACACATAGAAAAGCGTAGAAAAATGTGGAAGGGTTTCACGATATCCTGATTTTGTGTTTCTTATCCATCTTCAGTGCAACGGCAAGTCCTCAGTGGTCAGGAGATTTTACTGGACAAACTGCAGGAGATACGGAAGGTATGTGAGGCGGGTCATGATGATTTTGCTTTGTATTTGGAAAACACTCAAGGTGATGAGCCCTGATAAGCACAGCACACTTATCTTACAGTGTGTGTGCTTGTTATGGAAAAGATGAGAGCTTCTTGGTTGTCTCAAACTCTGATTCTGAGCTTGTGACTTTCAGACATCGTTGCGACAGATGAATCAGACACGGTTTTACATCGAGGAAAGCAGGAATCGAGTGGCACAAGTCAATCTGCTCTTGGGAGGCTTTCCGACACAGCTTGAAAAAGAGGAATACACACACCTGCTATCCGAACACCTCTCAGTCAAAAGTGAGTCTGTGTGTGTTCATATGACGTGTAAGCTCAAGATTTAAATGGCTCAAATCCTTTGGATTGTAGCCATTCATCTTGTCAGTCTCTTTGGATTTTATTCATCTTTTCATGAAATTGTCCTTGCACAATGCTGCCCTGTAAGTCTGACATGAGGCCTCTTGGTACTCATCGCCGCTTCTTGCTGGGAGGGATTAGCATGATGATAACGTGCTGCTGGGCTTTCTTGTTGATTGGAGCGTTAAAGGCATATTCACCATACAACATTAGCAAATTCGCTGAAAGTGTACTCACATGTAAGGCCCTCCCATATGTAGATCTGTTGTGGTTTCGTCATTCAGAACAGATTGGACAGTAGCATTGTGATAGTGTCCTTTCGAACCTAGTGGATTCCTGTCTTGCGGCATGGGTGACCGTCCCCGGGAGACAAGTCAACCGCTGATCCAACATCCACAATGATCCTCAATACTCCAGCCACTCAGAGTATAGTCTTGTGATCGATGATTGTTGTTTGTAAAAAAGCTAAATTCCACTGCCTTAAGATGTTACCATGTCCAGCGTTTAACACTCACTTTGTGCTTCTGGCCAAACTACGAATTTTCTAATCCATAATATGCTTCAAAACTCCATTCCCGGTTTGTCCCGCACATCAAAATCCACGACATAATTGTTAGAAACTGGTTTTCACCTAAACAGTGTTATTCATGTACATATTCACCCTGATTCAGACAAGATGGACACTTGATTTCATGAGAAAGCACGGAGTATGATAGAGTCCCTCTTGTAGCTGGAAGCAGCGGTTTGAGTTAAAATAGGTTTATCAAACATGACGCTTTCGCTTCACAATAAGACATTAATTGATGGATTGGAGTCATGTGGATTACTTTTGGATTGTTGTGATGTTTTTATCAGTTTGGACACTCATTCTGACGGCGCCCATTCACTGCAAAGGATCCAAAGTGGTGTAATGTTAAATTCTCTTTCTATTATTTCTCTCTCACTCGTCCCACACCCAGGTCATGTGGGCAACTGCATCACTACGTGTACAGGGACAAGGTTAATGGAGAAACTGCATTAACGAAATACGAGGGTTTTGTGGTGAAGAACTGCGTTCCTTGTTCACAGGAAATGCATCCGCTCTTTAGAGGTGGCTCATAATGTTGTTCTTTGTGACCTGAGCACAACTGCACCCCCCACCCCCCTCCACCCTATGACTTTATTTGATAACACTGAAGGTCTCTGGTGCGTGCTGCAGAACAAACTGCCTGCTGTGTGCTTGGGCCACAGTCTGGCCTACTGTCAGTGCTCTGTAAATGAGACACAAACGCTCTGAACTGCCGGTTGTTCTTAATCATCCACCTCGTGCCCACTGGCTTAATTGACTTGATGCTTTGAATGGTTTTCATATTGTTAATGTAGCAGTGTGTTGGTTTGTGTGGAGATCTTAAAATAAGTAGTGGTTAACACACATGCTTTGACAACTAGAGATACTATTCTACTTTTTGCTATGATTTCCTGTTGTTCGCTTCTGTACTAGTAAAAAAAATGGTACAAAGGGTGTTTAAAGTTGAAAATAGACCCTTCTGCTTGACTGATATGAAGAAGTGCTTTTGTGAATTGAGTACATATTATGCTAAATAAATGTTTCAACAAGAAATATTTAAATAAAGAAAAAAAATTGTGTACCTTTATGTGTACGTAAAATATTAACTATAATGTATACTTTATACACACATTGTCGAACACACAACACAAAACAATACAAGTTACCATTCCGTATCTTAAGCAGTTATCTACTGGACGCTGCAGCATAAAATGGCGTGCCTACGTGCTAGGATATATATACTATATATATACACACACACACCCCCCCCCCCCCAGTGCCATACATAAGTATTGGAACAGTATGATAAGAAAATTGTTTTGTCCTGCTGTCCTGGAGTCAAGACATCTGCAAATATGATTAAAAGATGAATATGAGACAGAACTACAGAATGTCACATTTTATTATTAGCTGTTTCAACACATTTATGTTTTACCAAATACAAAGGGCAGCACTTTTAGAGTTTCATTCCCTAATCTGATGTGAGCAAGAATTGGGACAATTAACCTTAAAGCAAATGTAAAAGTTTAAAAGCTAACATTTAGTTGTGAATCCCTTGCATGCAATCACAGCAGCGAGTCTTCGAGCCATAGACATCACTAGACTCTTGGTTTTCTTGAAATGCTTTTCCCAGCCTTGCGAATATAGCCCTTTCAATTGTTGCTGTTTTGGGTTAGTTTCTTTACATTCCCTCAGTCGTTTCATGTTACTTATTTATCAGAAAACTTTTTTCATCGTACTTTCCCTTTAGTGTCTCCTGTTAGTTGGTGAAATTACATGTTACTCATGGATTTTAAATATCTGGAGTTACGGACTGAGCAATCGTAGAGACCTATCACTTTCTTATCCTGAATTAAAACTCCTTGCTGAGCTAGCATAGGGTGATAGGGGGTTTTTGTCCTGTGGCAATATGAGGCACTTGATGGGTTTGTGGCAGTTTTCGGTGAAACATGGTAGGGCAAGGGAGTTTCTGTACACTTCTGCATTCATTTGCTATTAACCACCCACATTCTTTCCTTAAGCCATTAAAAGTTGAGCGAGCCTGTTCCAGAGCAGGCCATTCATGCCATGGCCCCAGCATTTACAATGAGGTTGTAGACGTAGGATCATTTGCAGTTCCCTTTATTCTCCACACTTTTGCTTTCCCATCGTTTAGATAAAGGTTGATCTTTGTCTCATCTGTCCATAAAACTGGTCTTGATGAGGTTTGCGTCTGTGTCAAAGTCTCCTGTGAACAGTAGATTGTGATATCATCACCCCAGCTTTCTGGAGGTTGTTGGTGATTTTACAGACACATATTTTAGGCTTCATTTTTACAGCTTTTATGATTTGTCTGTCATCAACGGCTGTTGTTTTTCTCAGCCGACCAGGTCGTTGTTGGTTGCTGTAGTCGCCGGTGGTTTCTTTCTTTTTCAGGACATTCCAAACTGTTGATTTCTCCATGCCCTTTGTTTTTGCTATAGCTCTAATTGACTTCCTATTTTCTTTTAGAATCCAAATTGCTTGCTTTTCTCTCAAAGTCAGCTCCTCGTCTTCATCCTGGTTTGTGTGTGCAGTTATAGCAATGGCTATAACTGATACAACACATTCCCTGCATTTAATATCTGAACAATTAATGCAACAGGACACAGCTGATCACTTAGAAAGACCTGTGAGTCAACTGTCCCAGTACTTATGCTCACATCAGATTAGGGAATGAAACTCTAAAAGTGCTGTCCTTTTTATTTGGTAAAACATGAATATGTTGAAACGGCTAATAATAAAATGTGACAATTTGTAGTTTTGTCTCATATTCATCTTTAAATCCTATTTGCAAATATCTTGACTCCACAGCAAACAGAGCAATTCTGCATTATTAAACTAGTTCCAATATCTTGCTAAGTGGGTGGGCAATTGCTGTATAAGATGTATATATATACACACATCAACACTGCACATTATTATATATATACGTTATATATATATGATTTACTATCGTCTATCTATCATCCCTCTATATTATAAATCATCACAATTTTAGTAATCTGTTTAGTATATATATAACTTATACTGTCGATACTACTATCTATCTACCTAATTGCCTTAGACACCTGTTATAATGTTTTGCAAAGTGAAAGGGAGTCAATATTACTTTTATGCTTTAAAAAAGAAGTTTTTGATCAACAAGGCTGCCTTGTGTTTTAAAAATACATTCACCAGTACATTAGAAATCTTTTTGTACAAATTTTAAATGAACTTTTGTCTTATATGCATTTGGTAATGATCTTTTAATGTCTTCTCTGAATGGCCAAAGCGAATTTTTAGCAAGTCATCTGTACAGTTGAATGTGCAAGATGATCCTGGAGAATATTTAATAGGGCTGATTCAGTCGTACACACCCTATGAACCAATGAATTGTTTAGAAACATATTCTTCTCATCTTCCCGGTGACAACTGATAGCTGCTGCATTGGTTTTGTTACTTCTTTTAATAGGCACAGCTTCAGAAGAACTATTATTCCTTTCTGGCGGTTATTTTGACTTTTAGGCAATGTCATGTATCTGTGTGAATAAAAGTAGTAATTTCTTCATATAGTGTATAAAAAGACAATCAAACACAGAAATGAAATAAAAAATGAATGTTGAAAGAAAAAATTTGAGTCAAACAAGATAAAAAAAAAATAATCTTACTGAACCCCAACCTTTTGAACAGTATAGTGATATATAATGAGGTCTGCTATTGGGAAATTTGTATTGTCCTAATTTGTGTCTAGTCCATCAATGTTAATGATAGGTTATAAGGTAAAAATACGTGTGTGTACTAAGTTGTGAGACCACTAGGTGTTAGTGAGTGTGCTTGAAGATATGAGCTTGTCACTGTGCGATTTCAGGTGCCGTGGTGCATGCAGAGACAGATGTTTCTCAGAAGCGGAGCGCGGAATTTACATGCAGGGCCACAAAAGACAACAAAGATCAGTGGCAAAACAGCTCTCAGTACTCCACTTGTCATACCTGAGATCATGGATACACAATCTGTTGTGCATAAGCCATTGCACATGCCGATCGCTGCGCTTCCCGGTTGCAACAGACTTTAATTTACATGCTTTTTTTACCAAATAAAAAAGTAAAAATGCTGTTATTTATTACTTTCAGTCAAGTTACCACTGGAAATCTTTAAAACTTTTATATCTTTTATGAAAAAATCTCAAAACAATGGAAGTCAGTGGGGTCCAGTGTTGCTTGGACCGAATATCCCTTAAAAGAGACATAAAAAAAATTAAATGGGGAAAAATTTCACACAAACTTTTGAGTTCGATCTCGAATCATTTGCGTATTAAGTATTAACTTAAATGTGATCAGTAGGTCGCATGCTGTTCATTGCAACAATAGAGCTCATAATGCTGGCCCAATCTTTATATGCATCTGCTCTCTAGTGGCCAATAGTGAAACTACAGTACAATTCAACAGTCACTGTTATTTTTTCTCCCCACAGCAAAGCAAGCTGGCCAAAGGAAGTTGCCCCCTGCTAGTCTTTGTCAACCCTAAAAGTGGTGGCTTAAAGGGTAGAGAGATCTTATACAGTTTCCGGAAACTTCTAAACCCTCACCAAGTGTTTGAGCTGACCAGCGGAGGACCACTTCCTGGGTTAGACCAACACTCCTTATGAATGATGGATGGATGTTGTGACTGACAAATGGATGAATACTGACATTTCCCTTCTCACATATATGAGCTTTTGGATTGTACAGGTTGCACACGTTCAGGGACGTCCCTCACTTTCGTATCTTGGTGTGTGGAGGAGACGGCACAGTGGGATGGGTGCTGGGGGTTCTGGAGTCCATCCGGCACAAAATCACCTGTCCTGAGCCAGCAATCAGCATTATACCACTGGGCACCGGTAAATGATGGAGGGAATATTGCTAATTTAATTCTAGTTTGCTATGTTTTACTAACTGTTAGCATCCATTGTCGTTTGTGTTCAGTTATGCTCTGTGTTTGGCAGGGAACGATCTGGCTCAGGTGTTGCGATGGGGTGCGGGCTACAGCGGCGAGGACCCCTACAACACCTTGCTGTCTGTGGACGAGGCAGAGGAAGTGCAAATGGACCGCTGGACAATTCTTCTAGATGCACAGGATATGACAGAAGATGGCAAAGTGAATGGCTTCCTAGAGCCACCCAAGGTACATCACGAGTCCCCAATTACAATAAATATGATTTCATTCAATAATATGTTTTTTATTTTTCTTTATTAAAATCCAATGCATATGATTTAAATTTAACATTTTATTTAATTTGTATAAATTACAAATTCAGTACTTATTAGAATATAATTGATGTATTAATTGATCGATCACCTATATTTAATAATAATAATAATAATAATTAATAACATGAATAAAAATATAATAAGTATAATGTTATTAAACTTTCTATTTTTATTTTTGTACTCGTATTGTTTTTTCTTTATTTAATTTTTATTATTCTAATTTAATTAATGTAAATGTTAATTATTTTTAATAATTTAATAATTCATGCAGTTTATTATGTATGAATTATTATAATAAATATATAATAAGAATCAAGAATAAAATAACTAATTATAACTTTTCATTAAACTTCTAGTTTTTATTTTGTCAGGCAGATAGTTTAGTTTTCGTAAAAATAAAAATCTATATGTAATTAACAAACTTTAATTTATTTTTATTCAGTATATAATTCCATGCAAGATAAGTTATGATTAACCAAATTCTATTATTTATTAATTATCATATAATCAAGATTAGCAGATAGAGGATGCAAAACTGTTTCTGTTGAATGCTTTCTGTCGACATCTGGAAAATAGTGGAGCTTTTGATTTGTGGAATTTTCGTCTGCATTTAAGTTTTTGCAACCTATTATTTTAGGGCAAAAACTTATTAGTCAGTTTAATTTTAATCATGGTTTAGTTTTATGGATTATGAATTTTTTAACAGATAGGAAACAAAAGGTTAGAGTTAATGGAGTCTTATCGGACACGTTAAATATTTCTATAGGTTCAACACAAGGCTGTGTACTTTCTCCGGTTCTTTTCATTTTATATACAAATGATTGTCAGAGTTTGTACAAAAATAGTTATTTGGTAAAATATGCAGACAATACTGTGCTTCTGTCTTTGCTGTCATACCCAGATCAGGAATATGGTCCGGTTTTGGATAATTTTATTAAGTTTGTAAGTGCAGTCATGAGAGGATGAAATTAATTTTGAAAGGTGTCAAAAAACGCAAAGGATGGTCATCAAGTGAGAAGAAAACAATTCTTGCACCTCAAAAGGGTTGTCATAAGGACACACATGTTCATGTAGTGAGGATGCAAGTATTTAGGACGATTCTTGATTATTAAGGGCTGAAACGTTGATCAAAACACAGATCATCATTAAAAAGTACATCAAAGATTGTTTGTGGCTGCGGACGCTGAGGATTTCTTTTACTGTACATGCGCGCTCCATCTGTCCAGCCACGCACGAAGTCGATACCGGCAGGTAAGGATTAATCAGGTGATCCACACCGACCCCTCCACCCTTTTGCTCTGACAAGTATCCTGTCCTTTGACTTATTTGTTGGTTGTCTCTCCCCCCACCCCCCCAGCATGTTACAGAAAAACAACAAATGATTTGAAGGTATTTGTCATCCGGGCCTCCGAGATTTTATCGTGATTCCCTGCGCAACGTACTTCCCGTTCTATCTGACGCAGCACCGTGATAGACGGATGGACACCACCATCTACGGCAGAGCAGACGCACCCGTTGACCCGTGCGTATATTTTCAGGGGATTGACGTACCACTCTTGGTCGCGTAACCGTGTTAAGGGCAAATAGATCTTTGTAACCAACTACAGCGCGGATCCCCTTTACATGTTGTGCCTGCCGCACAAACAAATCTTATACAAAGCGTCGTTGTCTTTAAGACGATGTCTGTGCATTAATTGAATAAAATTTGCATAACTAACCTGTCTTGCAGTGTATTTGGAAAGTTCACTTGAATGAGCTTTGTTTAGATTAAAGGTTCCTAACTGTGACGCACCCAAGCTTGCATAATTGCCCCAAGGGGATTAATAAACATGTCGTAAACTAAAACTAAAAAATTTATTTAAGTAAATAATAAAGAAAGAGATGAATATACAATAATAAGAATAAAAAAATAAATTAGGGAATTTTCATTAGAACTTGAGGATTTATTGATTTTATGAATGTTGTAATGCTTTTACTGACGCGACCTGGCTTACGGAATTGGTCAAGACGAAGTACACACCAAATTTTGCGAATCGGTATACTAGGTGAAGTGTGAATCAATTGTGGTCCAATTTATACCTACAGGGTTTACCTTGTATGTGTTTTGAGATTGTGTCAACCATGTAATAAGGATATTTTATTGGGCTGGTCAGATAGTGGATGCTGAAGGAGTGGGAAGTCTGGACTTGTTCATCATGCATCAAGTGAGGGAATGGACCCAGACAAGTTTGAATAGCAGGTGACATGCTGTGTTATTTTACCTTCAACAATGGGGGGTCTAACAGTTAGTGTGAGGGTGGGGTGTGCATGTGGAATTTGATTTTGTCATTGTTCTTGCAGGTTCCACAATAAAGGTGTGTACGTAAAGGTGGGCCTGCAGAAGTTGAGTCACACACGAAACCTTCATAAAGACATCAGCCTGCAAGTGGACAGAAAGGACTTGGAACTGCCCAGTATAGAGGGACTGATATTCCTCAACATTCCCAGGTAAACACACAGTGGTAGTAAAGACGCTTCCACACACCTGAGTTTGTTGTTGAAGATTAAAGCTGCTGTATGTGTGTCTAGCTGGGGTTCTGGTGCGGACCTGTGGGGCTCAGACAGTGACTCTCGGTTCGAGCGGCCCAGGATAGACGATGGGATGCTGGAGGTTGTGGGAGTTACTGGTGTTGTGCACATGGTGAGTTCTTTTTTTAATTAAATTTTTTAACCGTAAAAAAAAAGAAGGAAATCACAAAAATACCGTAAGAAACAGTTAATATTGTGAAATTAGTATTGCAATTATATATATATATATTTAAATGTAATTTTATTCTGTATGCACAGCTAAAAAAAAATTTTCAGCAGTCATATCCGGTCTCAGTGTCAAGTGATCCTTTCAATAATCATTCTAATATGCTGATTGGTGCTCATGAAATTTGTTCTTATTATTATCAATGCTGAAAACAGGTGTGCTGCTTCATATTTTTTTTGTGGAAACCATGATACATATTTTTTTTCAGTTCAAAGAACAGCGTTTATTTGAAATATAATTTTTTTTGTAACATTGTAAATGTCTTTACTGTCACTTTGATTAATTTAATGCATCCTTGCGGAATACAAAAGGTAAGTAAATTATTAATTATGAATTTTAGAAAACCTTACTGACCCCAAACTTTTAAAC